>CAKNYM010050931.1:0-31009 GCA_932195095.1 Andricus curvator
ATATATATATATATATATATATATATATATATATATATATATATAAATATATATATATATATATCACAAATTAAGTATTTCATATTCAAGCCCTACACCTAAACACATTTTTCTTTAAATAGATCTAAATTCAATATATAATTTAAAAATGTCCTAAGTTGGAAACTAGTTCTCAATTTAAATCAATTGGAATATCTAACAACGATATATTGCAGTGAAATTAAACTTGATCAATTCGACGGCTGCTAAAAAGAGTTGAGTCTATTTATTTTATTATGTAAGGCGCGGTAAAATTCTACGACACTTAGGGCTGCGTAGCAGGGTATCTTGTCACTTGAGACTGCACTGTTAATTTTTAAAGCACTTCGGGGTGCGCAAGTAACCCTTGAATGGTAACGTCATTTTCGGCCCCTTTAAACGGTATCGTCGGGTCACTCGTGTCTGGCGCTTTGAAAAGTGTTCTGAAGTGCTCTAGCAAATTCCGCAAAATTTATGAAATCTCGTCAACTGTCCTAGCACTGTACTCTTTCCGAGTAAGACCGCATCGGGGGAGTAGGGAAGTAACTGCTGCGGTCCAGCTGTGCCCCCACTCTAGCTCCGCACGTCCTTCTGTCGAGTTTTATTTCACTCCTTCTGAGTAGTGCCACAAAAAACAACGGAAAACTGGTGAGCTCGCATCAAGTGTGAAAGAGCCAAAAGTTCTTTTTTCTCAGTTTCTCTTGTAAAAAATTGAGGTAAGTTTTTCTCGTTTATCTGCGATATGTTATTAAATGCGTATTTATATCTAATATATGCCTTCCATCATTACATTTTGTACATTTCTGGAAAATTTTTTTGTTCACATACACATAACCTCCGATTGTATACACATACATATGCAATCTGAAATTATATTATAACATCAATCATTTGCAAATCTGTGTAGTGAAAATAAAAAAAAATTATGAAAGTATTTGTCAATGATATGCTGTAGTATTTTTTCGTTTATAATTTCATTAAATACATCAATCAACTAGCGAAAAATTGTAGTTCTTTGTAATACATATATTTTCCTCTCTACTTACTCGAGAATATCTAATACGCATATTTCGAGCAAAGAGTTCATGTCTCCGGAAAATCATTTAAAGATTAATTTGACTAATATTTATATGAAACATACATTGCACGGCCATAAATGGCCTGAAAATAATTATGTTCCAAGATGAAAATGAAGTGTAGCATGAGTGTGCATTTATTTGTTGTCTTACTCTTGTCTTTGAAACAGCTCAAGTGCAAAAAAAAAAGAATCCCAATTGTAATGAACAATAGCTCTTAAGTTTCATCGGTGACCTTACTTGATTGCCACAATAATATTATTGAAAATCATCAATCTTGCAATGAAGGAAGATATTGAAACAACTCTCACGTTAGCAGATATGAATGTTTCTGATTTTTCATTGGAGCCAATTTCTAATTGTCTAAAAATTATAAATTGTTTTGTCTTGCATTTGTCTGGAAAGCTTTCTTTACATTTTCAGGCAAGATTTATTATGAACATATGTATTTACATATCGAAATATAAAATATCACAACTTTTCAGGTATCAATGCTATTTATACTTTTATGTAGAATTTTTGTGCAGAATATATAATATTTACGTCGTTTTTACATAAAGAAAGGATGATTGTGTCAAAATATTCTATATATCCATTTACATATTCATTTTTATTATACGAAAATACATGACCGTAAAGCATGGGTAATTTTCAAGATACACATGAATAATATTTTTGAATACAACACACGCTCCTGTGGGTTTTCAGGATAAAATCATGGAAAATCAACAAATGATGAAGAAGCGACACGTTAAAAGCTCTTCCTCACAAGCTTCTCCAGAATTCTTAGGTAAAACTGAATTGTCAATAGAAAATGAATTTCCTGACAAACGGAAGAGAAATCGATTTACTTACCAAGAAAAATCTTTAATTTTGAGAGAACTCAATCGCGAACCTTTGGAAATTGTTTGCAAAAGACATTGAATAAGTAAACGAGTTGGGCGAAAGCGGAAGCAGAATAATGAGAAAATTTTCGAGTCAGCAAATTCAAACGCAAAAAAGCGAAGAAGACAATTCTAGAAAAAAGTTTGGACGATAATTTGTATGCATGGTTTCTGAATGTCCGAAGTCGGTGCTTACCCATAACTGATCCTTTGTTAAGGCACAAGCTCTCACACTTAACCAAGATTTGGGTGGACCGAAAAATTTTAAAAATTCTGAAGGCTGGTTGCATAAATGAAAATTGAGGAAAGAAGCTTGAAATCTGAAAACAACATGAGAAAAATTGTCAGCTGACTTTGGAGGTGCTGAAAAATACAAAAGTCGAGAGTTTAAAAAAAGATTGACTAACAAGCAGTTGACAAGACAACAATTTTTTAACTTCGACGAGAGTGGTTTGCTGTTCAAGCAATTACCGCCAGAAACACTTGCATCAAAATACGTGACAGGCATCACCAACAAAAAGGCAAATGGTGCGTGTAATTATAGCAGCTTGTTGCAATGCGGATGCTTCGCGGAAGCTGCCTCTAGTCATGATAAGTAAATTGAAAAATCCTCGTTGCTGGAACAAGAAGAGTAAACAAAACTTGCCGGTTTGGTATCGAAATGAATCTAGCGCGTGGGTGGACAAGTTGATTTTCAAAGAGTGGTTTACTGAAGAATTTGTTTCACGAGTTGAGAACTTTTTGCAGTCTAAAAATCTCCCCCCTCCTGCTGTTTTACTGGTTGACAATTGTAGAGCCTACAAATTTCTCAAAATTCGGGATATTGAACTGGCTTTCTTACCTCTTAGTGCTACCTCACTAATCCAGCTACTTGACCAAGGCATTCTTCAGGCGTTAAAATCAAATTATCGAAGAAATCTGGTAGATTCAATTATAGACGGCCAAAACAAGGAATTAAGTTGCCGGAGTATTTAAAAACCAGCGATTTCACTAAAGTTTTTCCTTCGGTCGTTGATGCCTGGGAAAAATTGCAATCCTCAACCATTTTCAAATGTTGGAATAGACTTTGGCCCAACAAAAAAAAAGATACAAGCACTCAAACTGAAGCTTTGGAACATGATCTTACACTTTCGGACACGAGCATTGGAGCTGAACCTGCAGAAATGAATCTTCTCTTTGCCAACGAACAAACTACCGACAATTTGTTAAATCTCATCAGAGAAATTGACGGTTATGGCTCGATTTCCGCAGAAGATATATCAGGATGGATGAAGGACCAAGGTAAACAACATTTCTCATCATTATAAAAAGCCTACATCAATGTAAGTTTTCTAACAAATCAGAATGATTGTACTAGAATTTCCGTTACGCTTATAAAAATCAATTAATATGGAAAATAAGTAAATGTTTTTATATATTTATATCACGTATAGTTAACGTAAGAAATTCATTCACCCGAAAATGATTATGTTTCAGTTATTACCAAGCGACTGTCTGATCAGGAGATTCTTAACCAAGTGAGAGAAAGCGAGGGATGTTTTGACTCAAACGAGGAGCAAGAAGAATTGGTTCCAGAACTATCAGTTTCAGAACAAAATTCTAAATTGTCAAACGACAATATTGTCTCCGCTTCTCACGGGTTGTTGTATGATTTGTAGGAATCATTGTACCATGTTACAACCAGCAGCTTTATTTGAATTTTCAATTTATAAACTACGATTTTTTTAAACTTGATACGGAATTTCATATAATTCATTCGATCTTTGAATAAATTATCTTTTCATCCCAAAGAACGCTAAAACTGCTTTATATTCCAATATTGTTGTACGCTTTTATGTACAGCGTGAATTCCCCCTTGTTCTTTTTTTTTTCATGAACAACACAGAAAACTTGTTTAATTTTGGTCGAAACAATTTTAAGAATAATTAATTGGTACGTAGGTTTATCTATATTCATAATTGGAATTATTCACGTGAATTTGATCCTCGCGGCAGAGCAGCGATTCCATAATTTTTGCCATAATTATCTCGCACCGAACGGGACTGTGTGCTGGAAGGGAAAGCATTCGAGCGAGATGTAGGGGCATGGAACTACTCGAAGTGGTCTTACTCGAAAAGAGTACTGTATAAGGATCAATTACTATATTGCTGATTTGATCATTTGTTTAAATAACACAATCAAATAAACAAATAAAAACGTGAATAATGCACTATTTTTTTACTTTTTTCACCATTTTTCACTTTGAATGTAATTTTTTTTTTCAAATCAAACGGGAAATTAAAGCCCAACAATGGTACTTTAGAAAAAAATTGAGATTCTGTATGAATAAAAGCAATACTTGTATCGTCAGGTCACTCGTGCCTTTTCGGAATTTCGCCTGGCTCCTACGAATGCTGTTTACGGACTAAAAGTGACGGCACTTGCGGAGCTTATATGTAGCCTACTAGTGTACAATTATTTAGGGTATAGCCTGGGCCTGCCCCCCCCCCCACCCTTGTCTCCACGCTATCAAGGGGAGACGGTCTGGGCAAGGCACGAGTGACCCGACGATACCATTTAAGGGTTAAGTTATACAGCAATCACAGTTGTGCAGTGGAGCTTTACGTTACTGTTTTTTGTAGGAATATATATTTTTACATAAAATTGGATAATATTGTTCAAAAAGTCAAAAAATGTGAAAAAATATTTTGAACTTAATTGAATATATATAATTTAAAATATAGATTTCTCCTTGCATATATTTTATATCCTTGTTAAAAGGTAACAAATATGAATTAGGATTTTCATGCATTTGACTTTTGATGTTGTGGCGGTCCCTTTAATTTTTATGTGCACAACATGGCAGTAAAGCTTAGTGTGTTTTAAAAATAATACTAGACACGTTTATCATTCTTCGACAGTCATTGTAATTACATAATTTATTTGTACAATTTTTAAAGTCCTGATTTCTTCAGTGACAGTTGGCATGATCCATATTGCAGGACTTCGACGTTATTTCTCAATTGTTTAGCACCTTGAAATTAGTAAATAGTGATCTTTCCTTCTCAAATAAAAGGGCATTTTAACCGAGAATAACAGAAGACAATTACTGTATTGACGCAAGTTTATGCCGTTTTGAAATCACGCTATCGAGAACATAAAAGTGAGACTTTATCTGATATTCCATTTTCCACTCTAAGCCAGACATTTCCGTCTTGCAGACTGAGCAATTAATAATGAAGATTGACAGTATTTGATTAGATCCACCACAGCATGGGACGATAAGAGACAAATAACAAATATTGATACTTTGAAAAATTCTTACCTGCAATGTCACAGCTTGAATACAAAAAACGTGTTACAGTAACATTTACGTAATCATGTCTGGGGGCAAGTGCGATATGATAGATCAACTTTCTCCATCGATGAAGGAGTGCAGTCGTTCATTGATTCTCTGATAATCAACATCTACCTAGCATTTTTTAAACCAGTCAGTATTCGTATTACATGCGAAAAAAACCTATTTAAATACTATTCCACCTGCATAAAAAAGGTGAGGGAGACCCTAATATATCACTTACTTCAAAATATTGTATTTGGTTTAGGGTTTTCGTGTATTTTAAGTGTAAAATGGAAAATAGTGTATGACATTTTTGAAAAAAACTCCATATTAATTATTTTTCTTTAAATTGTTTGGTATATTCTGGTAAAAACCTACGAAAGGAAATGCTTTACTCTTTCATTTTCCAATTTATATTAAGATCTATGTGTTCAACTAAGTGCGATATATTAACACCTTCGAAAATTCTAAAAAGAACAGAAAAAAACTAAGTTCACATTTTGTTGCATGTAATTTTATGCTTTTACCTGTACATATGGGTAAAAGTTAAACATTGCCCTGGCTGGGGTTTAAGTACCATATCATATAAAGCTGTTATTTCTAAAATAAATTGGATAGCTCTTTAAAATCGTTACGGTCGTATTAAACTAGAAGCCTAATGTATCTCAGAACTGTCATCGATGAAGTGAAGTTAGTTGACGATGTAGTAAATGAAACAAATTGGATAAATTCGGCTTCTAATTTCATAAAAACGGTAAGGGCTACTTTCAAGAGCTATCAAACAACCTTCGAGGTAAACATTGAAAATTACTTTCGCAACGTGGGATAAAGCGGAAAAGTCACCCGATATGATAGCGTAAAGACTACCAGACTTGGATAGTTTTTGTTGTAGTTCATCTTTACTCTGAAATCCGGGTAAAACGAAGTCTTAGTTTTTCTGTGAAGTGAAAAAATGAGTTTTTTTCTAGTAATTTATCTATATCAGAGCAATCAACTCGAAAGTAGTCAGAATATAAATTAAAGCGCATTAAATTATATCTAAATAAAAAAAATCTTTTCATCTTTTTACTTTTTTATCATGACGTAAGATCTTCAGAGGTCAGTTTTTAGTTAAATATTTTTATTCCCATTTTTTTGTGAAATATTTCTTTTCATATGCATTTCACAAGAAAGTTGTCTATATGGATTCAAGGAGACTACATTCCCAACAAATCTAAAAAAACGGTGTTTTACAATTTCCTGCAAAAAAATATTTAATTGAAATCCATTGACTGCAATTGCGAAATTAAATCTTCAGTCGGCAAATCTTGTAAAACGCAATTCAATTCAAACACGGTGAATTGTATTAAAAGTCCATTTGCTAAGTTGCAATTAAGAAATTCAGTTGTGAATTGAGTTAAATATCTGCAATTGCATTAGATTGCTTGGCATTCTTCTTGAACATTTAAAGTAAACGTCCCAGTAATCCTGACCTTTGTCCCAGTAATCATGACGCAATCTTTGTTGCTTTTTATGTAATTTGAATCGATTGAAATTAAATTTGACAATACAACATGCAAAAAATAAATGATTCCTATCGTTAAATTTTATTATTCATCGCGCTTCTATTGAAACTTCGAGTTTCGATACCTGTAGAGCGGATTGAAGCACGGTGTTTGCATCCCTAGGGTTGTAACATTTTGTTTCATCCTAGGGTTGAAACTCCGTTGTCTTCGACAACGGAGCTGTCAAACCCTAGGGCTGAATCAGAATGTTTCAGCCCTAGGGATGCAAACTCTGTGTTTCAACCCGCTCTACAGGTACCGAATCTCGAATTTTCAATAGATTTGCTATGAAAAATAATATGCATTACTCGGAATGTAACACAACGATCGCAACTCGTGTGAATGCAGCCCTTGCTTCGCAAGGACAGCAAACTTGGCACTCGTTGCAATCGCTGTGTTTCATCCCTTGTAATGCAAAATACTATTTAACATACTTTTTAACAATATATTCAAACTATAGTCAAGATTCACGATTATTGGGACTGTCACGATTACTGGGACATATACCTTAATTTTTCTTTTAAATTTGTACGGAAATTTTAAGAAATTTTTCAGTTTTCTCAAACGCTGAATGGTATAATAATTCTAGTTTCGGCTTCTTCAGTCTTTTGTCTCGTGTCATTGGGCTGAACATTCCAAGTGTCAATTTGTCGTTAATCTCAGTATTAATTTCTCAAACAGGTCGCCGTTTCTCTGTGCATTTTTAATTGTCTAATTGTAAATAATTTTGGTGAACCCGGAATCTACGCTTTTCATATTTGAAAACTACATTTTCTGCTCATATAGCTATATAGGAAAGTGATTCCAAAGTATGCCGAATGTTCAATCACAACCAAGTTATTATCAAAGTAGGCAGAAAAAACCACTGTTCGAGCTTTTTGGTACCGACAAAGTTGTTGACTTGAATATTTATGAATATTTTTTTACTTGTATACAATTTCAGGTGAATACTATATTTATTTGTTAAATATCAAAATGTTTGCAATTGAAGTCAATTGAAATCAGTTCACAAAGCAGCGTTGCTATAGCTTTCAATTGGAAATCGTTTCTTCAATGTTTCCAACTTATTTCAATTATGCAGTTTTTTTACAGGGTTAATAAGTTCGTAATTAAATTCAAAGTGTACTGCATGAAGAATAGACATAAGGAGACCAAAGTAATGTAACCGAAAATGAGCAAATTTTTGTCGTATAGAAATGGTTACAATACTGCCGGAGTTATGCTGCTAATGTGGCACGTATTAAAATGACCGCCGTATATGTTGAAATCTTACATTATTTACCAATGTGATTTTCATAGAAATGTATAAATTATTATTTAAACGCAGAAAATTTATTTTACTCATCTCGAAATATCGGTGATTCTATGTCATTGAAGTGATCCTGCAATGGACGTGGTAGGTACTTCAGATTTATTGCACTAACGTGAAAAACAATAAGTATATAACTTACCAGTTTTCAATCTTGTACGCATACACATTACAGAATTGATATCGGACTTCCACTTGAATATAACAGTTTTTACATTCAAATATTCTTTAAATGCCTCAACAAATTGTCTTAGCGATTTAGGAATTTTGTATTTTTGTTTAGGGTTATATCACAGGTTATATTCACACGAACCATGACGTCAGCCATTCTTACGCGTGCCACACTAGCACCGCGCTCTAGAAGATTTAACATTTCAATGCATTATGTACATCCGAAAAAAAGGCTCTTTTTTGGTGAAGTCAATGTACAGAACATTGATCTCCTTATGTCTGTTCTCCATGGTGTACTGACTCCATAGCATGAAGTTTGAGAGTGGTTGAGGTTTTTATATATAGATAGAATAGCTCTCCCTAAATTTTAAAATAAAAGTTTTAAAATTCGAATTTCAGAATTTTTTAAAGCAAGCTTTCACCACTAAACGAAAGCACGCCTCGTCAGAACCAAGTTTCACTTAAATGAGCTGGTTAAAGTGTGTAGCTTATATGATTAATATTCATTGACTTTTCGCTCCCGTTTAGATTTTGAAAATGCTGTGTCTAGTCGTCCCGAAAAATTACGGGGGTTGGACCAATATTATTTATGAGGCCAGTCACAGGGGTGCCTTTCCGCCCCCACGAGACGTTGGAAAATGGGTAGGTGTTTCACCAACATTATTTATATGGCCAATCACAGGAGTGCCTTCCCGCCCCCACCCGAAAATTCGGGACGACTAGCCAAGCTTATGAAAAATATTGCACTAGTCATCCCGAATTTCGGGACGACGAAACACTGCGTTTTGAAAAATGTGTGAAAGACATCAGTTTATTTAAATTCTACGTTTCTGGTGCATATCACGTGACAGTTGAAAGGAGAAAAAATGTTTACGATTCCCAAACAATTTATAAAAAAAGAATGTTCTACCGTAAACATTTCAGAAGTCATGACGTCTGAAAGAAATTTTACAGTGAAAAAATGTTAAATCTTTTTTTTTTTTGCATAATATCGTGTCCCTTATATATTCTCAATGTATATTGTATAAACCTAAATAAAAGTTGACTAAATTATATTTAAAAAAAATGAATTCTGAATCAGACTGCTTATTGTAAAATTCTTTTTACAAATTGAATAATCGAAATATGGTAACTGTTTTGTTTTAATGTAACAACCCAATGAATTTCTCATTCTCTAATGTCATACGAATACTTATTTACTGCTTGAAATACTGATAAATTCAGTAACTCACTATGCAAATCGAGAAAAGGTTTGCTTATACTGTTTTGTTAAAACTAATCACATGCCAAGTTTAAACAGAAAATTAGAAATCCCAATAAAATAACTAATCGTTTTCAATTATACTGAATAAAGGATATCAACTGTGATCTCGTCTGGATTCCTGAATCATATTTCGAGTTTAAATATTAAATATAACTTTACAATTAAAAATGAGTTCCACGTCAAATCATTTGTGAAAATGTCGAATATGTGTGATTTCCAGCAGACCATTGATTGGGGTAAGATTCCGCAAAGTTTGCGTGAAGCTGAGACATAAAGGCATTTCGAAAAAGTTCAACAGTATTTTGGAACAGTATTTTTTAATCCAAAGAAATTAGTGTTTGAAACTTGGTACCGAAAGAAAACATTTCTTATTTTTCTCAATAGAATTTGTTTCACTCAACTGCGTTTGACAATTTTCCCAAATGCTTCTATGATCCAGCTCTAGGCAAATTTTGCGCAATCTTTCCCCAATAAAATTTCTCCGGGTGTTTTGAACATATCGTTTTAGTTTCATCTGAAACTATCTGTATTATTAAATAAAAATTATATTTTCATTTTGTGAGCAGCAACATCCTATCATTATTCTTTTCCTTGTGCCACAAATGTTCCTGGACCTTCCAAAATCGACTAATAACCCAAATCTCAAGTGCAATGCACCTTTTATTTTTCGTTAATAGGAAAAGGAATATCTCACAAGGGCAATTTACCAACCCGATTAGATAAAGGAAAATGTAATCGAAGACAAGAATTTAAAAAAAAATGTCAGTGTAGCACTATCAAATGGAATTTCTTTAAATAATTTCTTTTAGAAAATTTGTTTTTTTTTCCCTACAAATTATTACTATTGGTGTAGTGGATTATTTATCAACATTGCTTTATTAATTTTCAATTATTCAAACAAATGGAATTTGTTTAAATAACTTTTTTTCAAAAATGTTTTTTTTGTTAATAAAAATTATTACTGTTAGTCTAGTGGAATATTGATCAATATTGGTTAATTAATTTTTAATTATATATAAACAATAAATTATTAATAATTTTCGAAAAACTTTAATTTGTTTAAACAATAATTTTCCAACGAAATTTGTAAAATTTTCTGAATTTTTTCAACAACTAATTCTTAATTCTTAACAGAAACATATAATATTCGAATACATTTTGAAACGTATTCGAAAAATATTTTTCCTAAGACCAACAATAATAATTTTTATAACAAAAAAATTGTTTTTTTTAAATTATTGAAACAAAAGAAATTTAGTTTATTCAAACAAACGGACTTTGTTCAAACAATGAAAAATTAATCAAACAATGTTGATAAATATTCCACTAAATAAATATTAATAATTGTAAATAAAAAAAGAATTTAGAAAAAAAAATTTAAACAAATTCCATTGGTTCAAATAATTGAAAATTAATGAACCAATGTTAAGAAATATTCCACTTGACCAATAGTAATAATTTTTAGGAAAAAAAACGAATTTTCGAAAAAAAATTATTTAAACAAATTCCATTTATTTAAATAATTAAAAATGAATTATTCTATATTGATAAATATTCCACTAGACCAATATAAATAATTTTAAGTAAAAAAAAGACGAAAATATAGTGCTCAAAAGGTCGATTTCATGAAGAATTTACATTTTTGGTTTTAAGGGTCTGATACATGAAATTCTTCGTTGAATAATTCTCAATAAGCCTCTATACTTTCTCGTCACATTTTTCCAAACTCAAAAAAATTATTCCAAAAACTCAAAAAAGTGATTTTTCCCCATGCATTTTACATAAGAAACTTCAAGTCAAAACCGGCACCTGTTAAAATCAAAATTACAAAAAAAATTCTGGAATTTCTTTTTTCGGATTTGAAATGAAATCGGGGAATCGTTGCCCTCTAGCATGAAACAAAAATGTGCCATGCATTTTTGGACCACCCTAGAATAGTGTCAATTCAATCTACAAATGTCTGCAAGTTTAGAAGGTACCTGTAAAGAATATATACAAGCAATCACAAAGCGGTTTAAAGATTCAGGAGTTAAGACGCTCTTCATCCTAGGAGTCGGGCAGAGCAGTCAGAAAAATGTTGACAGCGTATCCAAATCGTGGTCTAAAATCTTACCACAATTTGGATACGTTGCCAACATTTTCCTGACTATTATAAATTAAAAAGAGGTGTTTCGGGTTTCAATCGTGTGCAAAATAACGAATCTTGTCGACGTTTCGTGAACATTGCAGTTTACTTCTGCAGGGCTAAACTGAAACTGAAGTTTAAGGTCTTATATATACTCTCTGCGATGCTTACGATTGGACAGAGCGCCTCACCGTGAAGGCTGTTCGAATTTGATTGGCCAATCAAGACTTTTTTTAAAAAAACTGGGAGGACGGATTTCGATTGCTTCTCTATATTTTCTTGGAAAAATATTGTATGGTTTTGCGATGTCGGTTGTTTTTCCAAATAGAATGATATGTCCTCTTTTGATATGATGCGCAGCTAATGCTGATTGCCTGAAATGTTTTAGCCTGACTTTACTCTTATGCCCCTTTATACGTTGGCTTACCGCTCTCTCGGTTTCTTCAATATAGACTTTCCCACAAGAACAAAGGATTTTATATACTCCCGGATCACTGAGAGGTGCCTTTTTATCTTTAGGGTTGTTTAGAAGTTGTCTTATTTTCACAGGAGGTTTAAATATGGTTTGGATGTTGCGTTTCTTGAGAATTATTTCTATTTGTTCTGTGATACCTTGGATGCAGGGTGGGATGGTGGTCGTTTTTCTTTCTCTTTCTTTAGTAGGTTCTATTGACTTGTTTTTTGAGTATATTTTCTTATTGCTTCATCAATTTTTTTTGTTTGTGTAATCGTTTTATATTAGGATTTGTTCAACATTTTCTAATTGCTTTTGTAAGTTATCATTATCTGTTATGGAGACTGCTCTGTATACAAGGGAGTTGGTGACAAGTTCGACCTGTTCCCACGGTGGGTCGCTCTGGACAATCACAGACATCGTAGAGAGTATATATAAGAACAATATAACCTAAAACTTCAGTTTCAGGTTACCCCTGAAGGAGTGAACTGAAATGTTCACGAAACGTCGCGGCGAGATTCGTAGTTTTGCACACGATTGAAACCAGAAACACCTCCTTTTAATTTCTTATAATGATTGCTGTCCATATTCTTTACGGGTACCTTCCAATCTTGCACAAATTTGTAGATGATAGTCGATACTGGGTCAGATTCTGGCTGGCATCATGTCGCACACCAGACTTTATCTGTGTACATGGTGTCATGCCAAGAAGTGCACGCTTGACGAACTTGGTACTTTGAGAACTATATAAGGCATTCAAAAAATATTAAGGAGTAAGAAAAAGCATGTTCAGTTCAATCTGAAATTAATATTGGGCATCGTTAACATTTTTTACTCAAATGTGAGCTGAAATCGGAGAAATAGCTTTAATATGAGTAAAAGCTTGCCAAGTTTAGAGGTAAGCAAGCAGTTCATGCACTGAGAAAAATGGATTATACGAACTTGATAATAGGATTAAAGAATAATACACCGTATAGAAAAGTATATTAGCGCGTATAATCTATAATATTTTTCTAATATATGAAGATGTTACCAAATATAATCTCTAGATGTTAAATTCTTATAATCTTCAGACATTAAATTTTAACATCTCAGATTTTAAAATATCCAGGCGTCTGTGTAGTCTCAGATGGTACGTCTCATCGTGGTGCGTGTCATATGAATCCGTTCGCATTAAAACAAGTAATAATTAAGATATAAAATGATTATAAGTGCTAAATCACACGTGATTTAGATTTTCAAAATGGGTAAGTTTATATTTCTTTTCATTACAAATCACTAACACTTGTACAAGTGCAGAAACTTAGCCTCCTTTACTTTCGTTTTTGTAGTCTCATGACAGCCACTTTCCTGCTTATTGTGTGTTTAAAAAATTGAAATTTGTTTTCAGTTCTACTCCTGAGCTCTTCTATCAAATTTTGGTATAGGTTTATAAATACGTTTGCGAAAATTATTATGTATATTTGAGGTTATCTAATGGACCAGAATTTTAATATGGATATTAGATTTTAAAATCTTGGATTATAGATTTTATTATCTCAGATTATAAAGTTTAATAATCCAAGATATTATCCTGTAATATCTATTTCTTAATATCTATAGATTGTAGTTCTAATAATCTGGATCGCTGTCCCATAGTTAATAGTCCAAGATTATATCCGGTAACATATTTTTTATTACCAGGTATAATCCATTTTTCTCAGTGTGGTATTCCAGCATTTAACGGAAATAGGTGCAATGCATTCTTAGATAGAGTGGATGTTTTGCGAGCAAAAAGCAACATGCATTGCTTAAAATATTCTCAACCCTTCAACAATTTAATAAGGTGGTAAATGTATGTTTTGGTAATCATTCAAGTTCTTAATTCAAAAAGTTTAGTGTGGTTTTAAAAAAAACGTTACTTAGATTTAAATATCTCTATAACTTCTAAAGTTCACGCAGTATTTCAACACGTAGCCGAATTTTTGACCAGAAGGAAAAGGGTTTGGGACTTCGCGGAACAGGCAATGGAGCCTGTTCACTTTGAATTTGAAGATAATTGAAAAAATTGTAAATTTGTTCAAACTCATCCAGATTATGGAACTCGGTTATTAAAAGCCTTTTGCGGATGTTCATATTTTGAAACTCTGCTCTCTCTTCCTGTTAAATTGGAATAATTTCTACGTTCAACCGTTTAGAAATTCAAGTTATAGAAAAAACTTCTACCGTTGTTACCTTTGTTATTTAAACTAACTTCAGTTGGTTTCAAATTGTGTCTTTTTATTTGAATATTGCCCTGAGAAAGTAAACTGTGTAAAGTTAGTTTAAATTTAAAAAAAGCGGAAGACAATGGGAAGTTCAATAACCGATTGCTATACAGACCACTGAAGGGTTTCCTCCATGATCACTGCGACTACTCCTCTGACTAGTTCTGAACAACTTCTAACTCTGGGTGATCCCACCATGACCGGAAAAACGTCAGTCGCTACAGGCGAATGTCGTTTGTCTCTTTTTTGACTGCAATATAAATAATTACATATTGTCGACAAGACGTTTGAGCCTTGAATACCAAAGTATCGTGCGCACGCCTCGGTGCGCATATGCGCACAATAGCAAATACTACTATAATACTACTACCGAATACTAGTGAATCCGAGAAGGATTCCGATATTCGATTCGAGGTGGTAGTCAGTAGATTACTCAGTCAGTGCACAGCCCCTCGGTTTAAGCGTATAATTTATTCGAATTATTTAGATTTTTAGCCTGTCACACTCGGAGCATTATTCAGTATTATGACATTAGAAATATATAACGTAAAAATGAAGAATGTATCGACATTTCTTAGATTTGAGCACTTCGAATCATTGTCAATTTATGGATTTATCTACAGGCATTACAATTAGAGAAACAAAGTTCCTATACTGAAAAATTTATAATTTTCGGTGTCCTAGCACTAGTACATACTCGACAGTTGGAAAACAAACTGCTCCATCTGGTAGGTATTCCGATTGGTGGGAATTAGTCGAAAGGCAAACAAAATGACTCATCCACACTATTTTTTATGCGACAGATATCCGTTCATCGTGATAAATCAATTTTTAACAGATTTCAACAATTCCCTTCTATTTAATTATAATTTTGGTTTTCGCAAAGCAGTATAAACCAACTCTCTTTCGATTTTGATGACAAGTTGCACTATTCTTTGTCATGCTGATTGAATCGTCATATTTTTCACACAAAATGACAAATATTATATGGAACATGACAATATCTTATGAACAAAAGAAAAAGCAAAAGATGTATGCCAGGATAGGGAAGTGTGTAGGAAAATTGTTTATAAAAAACGTGTGACGAAGAGAGTCAGCGGGGTGATAGTCGCCTGAAATCAAATATTTGGGATACTCACGCATTAAAGAAATTTTATACAGCTGTGGCATATACACATATCATACAGCGTTCCCCCGTAGTTTAGGAGACCTCTTATTTTATGTGAGGCGAACGAAGCGCGAAGCTTGACTGTACGAGCACTTGGTGCTTCGGTTGCCCCACTTGTGGGACAGCAGCGCTCTTAAAAATCAGAGAACAGGCGTCTTAAAGAGCGGGTTCGATAGGACTCTCCGCTTAAGTACAGCAGCTATACAAAAATCTGTTTCCGCCTGGGCCCTCCTGGAGAGCTTTGCTTAGTGTATGTGGTCGGAGTAGAGAGTATGGATCTTTCTTTGGGCTCATCAGTCAATTTATGCGTTTATATGTGAAGTTTGACAAACGAAGGCTTTGTTAAGCTCTCCATCTGAACCAATATGTTGTTGGAATAAGCAACACGCGACTTCTAGATTAATATAAAATCTATCCCTTCTTCTACATATCTCCCACTTACCCTTGCCATATAAATTCCTCATATTAATCCCCGGTAGTATGACGAGGCTTGGACCACACGAGTTACACTCAGAGAAAACATTGAGTTGATTCAACAAAATAGTTTGTTCAAACTAATTTGTTTGTTCAAACTGAAAAATTTGATCAGCGCAAATAAACCTTTGGTTATTTCTAAGAAACACAACGAATTAATTTGGTCAGTTCAAAGTAATTATTTATTTGAGCATGTTAAGTTGATTCAAGCAAATAAATGTGTTGAGCGGAATATATTAATTATTAGAAAATGAGTTGGTTGAAGTAACGAAATAATTTGGTTTATTGTACCAAACGCTTTCATTAAATACGCTGAACATACCGAAACAGATGATGTCAGCCCACAGCGGTGACCAGTTTACGTGTCGAAAAGTTTCTCATCGTAAATCGTATCGCGAATTAGTGAAAAAATGAGTGATACAAACAAATGTACACTAACAATGTCAAAGTTTTTAAAAAACTGTGGTCTGAAGCAGTATGCAGCACATTTTGAACCTAAGTGCAACCTTTAGTTCGCAGTGTTCACACCGTTGCAGGCAATCTAACCTCAAAATTTGTAAGTGATGAAAGAACCCCCCAGAAATATATGAAAAAAACCTTTCTTTCAAATTGGATGAAAGTTCGGTTTTCTAATGCTGCAAGTTATGATTATCAAAAGTTTGTTATCAAAAGCTTTTGTCCTCGAATACAATTTTTTAAAGTCTAGATCTAGATACATTTTGATTGAACGAAACAACCAAAATATTTCTTTGGTTAGGAATTGTTTGGTTAGATGCTCGGACTTCACGTTAGAGGTCCGGGGTTCGATCCCAGAGCCGGTACCTCTGGAATTTTTTCTATGTACCTTTACCAACCCAGTTCGTGAATGATGGAATAAAAACCATGTTTTGCCCAATATGTGAAATTAGGCTCACTGCTATTATGAGATCACTTGATTGCACTATAAAAATGCGTCCGTGACTGATAATATATACCGGGACGGTATATATTGGACTGTATTGTATATTGGACTATAGTACTGATACTAATAGGGTTTCCCATGTCAGACAGACAGAGAAAGAAGTAGAAGGGGACTAAGAGGAACACTAAAACCCATCATTTATCATGAAGAGTCTTTTAAATATTTCGAAATGCTTGTCGCTTCCCGAGGATCGTCGGGACGTCCTTAAATCCACCGCTGGGTGGTGATGGTGGTGATGGTGAGCTGTGAGATGGCCAGGTATATCTCACTAACCACACAGCTACCCAGCAGGAACATCTGCGACAAAGGGTAAGCATTGGAACATCAACTGTACCTGCTGAGGATGCTTTGGCTAGCGTTAGAAATTTGCAGCCAACGACCTCAACAGAAATACCGAGGGAGAGCATGAAGTGAGATACCACAATGAAAAATGAATTGATGCATCTCTACTACGAAAGTGCGAAATATGAAACCAAAAGCAAAAAGGGATACAACTTTAGGACGAAGTTTGCCGCAATGTATCCACACATACAGAAGTTTTCAGTGGGAAGACTTATAGGTAAGTTCAGAACACCGAACAATGGAGATTCAATAGCAGGTTAAATTGGCGTGGAGAAACGCCGACAGAGAACATCAGTTAGAGGAAGCCGCATCAGACGATCAAAAAGCAGAAATTGACGTTTTAGAACAACCTAATGATGATCCAGCATCATCACATCCTCCAGAGGCAGACGGCCTAATTCCAATAGAGGCCCAGCAGAGGTTCAGCAACTAAGAAGGCTATTAAAATGGACATTCCATAGAAACAGAGATATTATGTGCCTTTATTTGTTAGCAAAAAAACATGGGCAAAGTGTAAGGAGAGAAAACCATCGACTCTTCTAATCTAAGTACCCACCCACTTACCTAAGTAGCCACAAGAATAAATGAGCAGAATAGAGCAAACCAAAAACGCTCAATATCTGCAAACAGATTGATTTCTGTTATTTAAACAGCTGCCATCATAATGGAAGTGAAACAGCAGCTTCCTATTGATGAACTTCCTTTGAAAGATGTGGACAACGAAGACTTGACACCTGAACAGCAAGGTTTCAACTATGAAATGAACGCAACACAAACTGCGTTAGAGGTGCAAACTCTTGTGTATTATGCAGCTGTGGCAACCGTTAGAACGTTGGGCCGCAGAACTAGGTCTAGAAGAGCAGTCTTTATCCCAGGAAGGGATCGAGATCCACCATGGAGGATCAGGTTGGATATGGATGTCGGCAAAGTAAGGTGCAAATTGGGTCGATTGACTCAATATAAGAAAGGAAATAGAACCAGAAAGCTGATACACCATGTTACAAAAATCATCCACCCTCTGTACATCGAGACATTGACACCAGCAATATTGGATGAGATTATAGACTCCCAATGGCAGAGACTTGATATTCTTACTCCTAGACTGCGTCGGTACAAGAAAAGTAGTGCGAGAAGGCCACAAAATCAAACCTTACAGGATTATGAAAGTAGGTTCTACCGTGAACTGAGTGTAAAGCAAAATAACTAGCAAGACACTAAAGTTCCTTAATTGGAAGATATGACTAACTATTAGTCGTGTGTTTGGGGAAAAACGAACAGAAGCAATTAAGACGCTGCGTGTTTCCAACTAGAGAAGAAAAGGGTTAGCAATAACCCTGAAATGGAGCTGACGAACATCACAGCTTTAGATTTTTCAGCGGTTTTGAAAGGAGTAAGAGGACGAGGATGAGCAAGAGGAAAGCTCCAGGTCCGGACATGGTGCACAACTATTGGTACAAGTACCTGACGAGTGCACATGGCATACATTGACTTCAAGCAAGCGTTTCCTTCCGTACCACATGACTATTTGCTTGAATTCTTACAAGTTTACAAACTCTGCCCATGCATCATTGACTTCATAAGTCGTGCGATTTACGCTTTGGGGTACAAGAATCAAGAATTTCGATCACGGAGAACGAAGGATAACTACATCAATAAGATGACCACGGGTATATTTCAAGGGCACACCTTCAGTGCATTGTGGTTCTGTTCAGCGTTGAACCCATTCAGCAAAACACTAAATATCATGTCTCATTGGTTCCGAATACATGATAATGAGGATGGTCATCATCATCTATGTAAGGATGACCTGAAGCTATACGCTAGTTTAGACCAGAAACTACAGCAAGTGATCGATATCATAAAGCAGTTTTCCAATGATATCCACATGGAGTTCGAACTAGATAAATGCAGAACATTGAATTTAAACAGAGGGGACTTAGGGACCGCAGAGCTAGAGAACGAGATCCAGAATGACATCGAGGTATCAGCTGGGGGCGAGTCATACAAATATCTGGGTATTTTTAATCTAAGAGTATTCAGCATACGATAGTTAAGAAAAGCCTAACGACTGCCTTCACTACAAGACTCAGATTGATTCTGAATACTTCTCTGAACTCGGCAAACAAAATCAGGGCAATCAATAACTATGCCATCCTTGTCCTCGCGTTCTCCTTTGGACTCATCAAATGGTCTAACACCGACTTGATTTTAATTTGTGAGCTCGGCTAATTAAAAATAAATTACGGGGGGGGGGGGGGGGGCGAGGTCGGGGGTGATGTCATGCGAAAAATGAAACTCTCCAAATATTTTCAAATATTCAATTATACTTTATAAAACCAGAAATCTGTTATAAGCATGGTTCCACCAGGAAACGGATTTAACGAGCGTTCTTCTCGAATTCATAACACTAGGTAACAAGATTTTGTTTAGCATCAATTGATGGGACATTTTAGTCTACTTTTCGCCATAGCATGTGATCCTGAAGGAAAAAATGTTGTATTTTTTCGAGTTTTTCAGAAAATCGGGTCTAAAAAGAGAAAAAAGAACATATTTTGGCTGTTTCCGGAACTTTGTCTCAAACTTGTCTTACGTTTGTGCACGTGCGCAATATAATTTTTACATTTTTTTATGTGATATTGAACATTTTATCTCGAATATCTTCAAAAATATTGATGCTACGAGGAAGAGAAGATTTGTTTCAGAATGAGCGCTTAAAAATACACTAGGAAACCCATTTAAGTCGTTTCGCGAATTGATGCCGCGGCGGTTTCGCGATAAGAGGAGCGCATTGTCGAAAGGGGGGTACTCAGTCATGCGTGACAAACAGCAGGGCAGCGACAAAGGGAGCAGTGCGCGGATACTTACGCGCGTATGTTGCGTAATATTATGTATTCCAATTGAAAATGGTTCACACGGCCCTGAATGTTTACGTCCGGAGCGAGCAAATTTTGTGTTCGCTTTAGGTGTAGGCAATTTAGGACCATGCCCAAAGCCGCACTTAATTGGAATTCACAGTATACATAAGTAAATACCATAACAATGGAATAAACCCGAATTTTATAAAATTTTGTAATTTAGTATAATTATTCGATTTCGTAAAAATAAGATCACACGTAATAGTTGCTTACACAAACATATATTCTCCAAATGTATACTCCGACATAGCCCGAATAATTAATATAATATCGATTTCATTTGCGAGCAATTACATCTCGAAATCATCTGAAAAATTGCATGTATTGTTAATTTTGATGAAAATTCTAGTTTCCGTTTTCATACTTTTGGTGATTTTGATGACATTAAGATGTATTGTTAGAAATTATTCGTAATAAGACGTAGTTTGGAAAAAATATTTTTTGAAAAAAGTTTCAAAAACCTTTCAGATATTTTAAAAACCAATTTTCAAAATGAGCTTTTAAAACAAAAAATCTATGTTAGATTTTCTCCAAATTTGTTTGTGAATAGCTACAAGGTGCTATAAAAGACCTGTAAATATAAAAATTGGATCTCCCTTAGTTTTCGAGAAATAATCAAAAATATACGACCAGACGATGCACACGATGTAAAAACCCAATTAAACAATAGACGAATACGAGGTATGTTCAAAAAGTATCCGACCTGCGTTTCTGGCATTATTCTTCGTCATCCGGCTCGTGGCATCTTTCGAAGTAATCCCCATTCGACTCAACAACATGCTCCCATAGGTGCTTCTATATCCTGAAGCAGTTCTGTAAGTCAGTTTTCGGAATGGCCTCCAGTGCACTCGTCGCATTCGTTTTAATCGTCTGTGTATCGCTGAACCGGTACCCTTTAAGCGGAATTTTCAATCTTGGGAACAGCCAAAAGTCGCAGGGGCCTACGTCGGGACTGTACGGAGGTTGGCGAAATTGCTTAATCTTGTGTTTTGCCAAAAACTGTTGCACAAGATTCGATGAATGCGCTGGTGCATTATCGTGGTGAAGAAGCCAGTCGCCGCTTGTCAAAAAATGCGGATGTTTTCTTCTCACTGCGTCACGCAATCTTTTCAGAGCTTCTTGGTAATACTCTTTGTTTACCGTCTGACCTTTCAGAGCATATTTATGGTAGACAACACCTTCCTTTTCGAAGAAAACAGTGGGCATTTCCTGGACTCGGCTGTTGCGGGCCTGCCAGAGTGAGGGTCACTTTCCACTGAAGTATGACTACTTCTAAATTGCCTAAACCACTCTTTAGTTTGAATATTTCTCATAGACTCAGCGCTATATAATTTACGAATCATAACGATGGGTTCCGACCATGAATGTCCAAGTTTTTGGCAAAAATTTAATGCACACTTTTTGATCCGTGCTTCCGTCATCCTGAAATGCGACGCGCACGTGGTTAGAAGTTTACGCAACTGCGTACACCATTCGACTCAAGATTCGTATGCACTAACTTCAGAGTTCAGACTCTCAGGCGCTAGGCACGCCATGCCGCGACGTACAAAAGTTATGTATGTTCAACAAAAAAGGACCAAAATTTTCAATTTTGAATACCAAAAGTTTTTTGAATTTTTCAAAAATTCTTTTTGGGTTTTTCTGTCAACACCTGCGTGAACGGATACGAGAATTTGCATCAAAATTACTAACAATAGATGAAATTCTTCAGATGCTTCGTCATGGAATTGCTCTTATATACCATCATTAAGTTGAATATAATATCACATCATCCTGTCACGGATATAAGTTTTCAGGGATAATTTTAACAAACTAAAATGGTGGTGGATGTGCCGACATTCGTCATTAAGAGTAATTCAAAACAGAGATTAAACCTTATCTGAGAGAACTCGCCTCCTACGAATCGAGTTCGTTCCTATTGGTTTTTTAATCTTGCGTCGACTTTACGATCTATCTCGTGAGAGATCCAAACTTAAATAAAGGAGGCGGAGAACGTCCTTCTTCAACGCTGTGATCCCCTAAGCAGATGTTGCCTCATTCGCAGATGACTGATTGAAGAGCAAGACAGCTTAATTTACATAGGCCGGCGAGAGATGGCGTACGGACCTCGCTTTTGACCCATCTAGTGAGACCGCACGCTCACATCGCATTCGACTATACTCTATTGACCGAGAGATTAACCTGCAGACGGACACACTTACGTCCACTTTTCGCAGCTATGGAATCCTTTCTTAAAGAAATTTGACCCGCACGCTCCCTGAACGTCATAAAAAATTGAGTGCCTGCTTCAATATTGGACACTTTCACCCAGGCGACTCCTTCTTAGACAGTATCTCCGCCCAAATACGTAAAGATGCGAGTCTGTAGGTTATTCTGTCGGTGAATAGAGTGTAGAGTAATTTCATCATGGCCCCCAGTGGCAACGTGCCGGCGTGTTTATTTCATCCTGTTGGTGACCTTGACGTCGTCAACTGCGGTTGTTTTTTAACGCACGGGACTCATATCCATGCGTGCAACCAGGGTCCTCTTGCTCGACGTCGTGGTAGCTTTGACTCCTTACTGACCTGTCGGAACATGTGCGCTAGTGTTTTAAAAACGCGAACTGACGTCCCGTCACGAGTGGACTCGTGTGTTTTAAAGCTGTCCAGCTCGTTGGTACATATAAAAAATAAGATACCATAGGAATATGCTATTAATTATTGTATTGTGTTTTATTTAAATTAAACCTATACCTTACACCTATATACCTATCTACCTTATACCTATATACCCATCTACACACTACTATTTTCCAACCGAGCAAGTCACACCTAGCCCGAAAGGGAAATGGCTTAATGGTATAATAATAATAATAATAAAACCTTGTTCTGGCGATTACGTTTGTCCCTTGAGAAAGAACTAACTTCCAAATCGAATTTTTCTGGAGTTGAAATTAACAAAATAATAAGTTAAGGGGGGATCCTGCTTTAGAAGGCTCAAAAAATCGATTTTTTTTTATTGCTCATATCTATTCCTAATATATCTAAGAATATGTATCTAAAGTTATAGAGGCTGATTCGCAGTATTTTTAAAGATACAGCACTAAACGTGGTGGAGTGTCGAGCATGTATACAAGCGCTCGGGCAGATGAAGCGCGCTCCACCTCTCGGTCTGATAACTCCGAACTGTGTACCGGAAAAGGTTCAACGGGCCTTCGAAACAATATTTTTAATTCGTAGAAGTGCCATTTACTTTATGGAGCACGAATAGTTGATTAGCGTATTATTACTGTAAGTAATCAAAAATTAACATTTTTTCTTATTGTAAACTTTGAAGCGCGTTTTTTCGAGTTTTCGTTTTTACGATTTTTCTAAACTGGCGGGCGTGATTGTAAGAAAACTAGAAGACCAATCAAAACCAACCGAGGCTTGTTAGCTTCAGTTTTGTATTCTCTTCTATTTGAACTAAAAAGATTCATGAAAAAAAAATTTAAACAACTTTTTTAGTAAGTTGAAATGATTTTTTGTTGTTGGCAAATTTTCTTCAAACTTGAGAAAAATTTTAAATTTTACAATTTTTCCGGTTTTTCTTAGTTCACCTAGAAGAAAAATATATGAAAATTAAATTTTTTTTTGGTTTTTTTTGTTTCAGACGAAAATTACGAGTTCCATCTTGCCCGCCGATATTTTTTTAAATCCCGACGTTATTTTAAATCCCGCCTATTTTTTTAAATCCCGCCGATATTTTTCTCTCATAAAATTTTGTTTATAATGTTCAAATATGTATTAAAATATTCTAAAAAGTTCGCTAGACTTGCTTATTTTTTTCTATCCGAAAAAAATCCCCCCAAAAACGCTTTTTTTAGGCCTCCTAAAGCAGGATCCCCCCTTAATTCAATTCATTGATAGTGAAGTATCAGTAATATTTTTAGTTTCCCGACAACAATAATTATGCTAAAAGAAAATAAATGACTCTACTTGAATTGTGTTGTTTCCTAGGAGTATAATTTACTCAAACCGTCAATTCTTGTTGCTCGCAGGCAGCTGTCAAAGGTTTCACAATCAGTTCAGGGCCTCACTGGTAGTTTTTTAGTGTTAACAGGATAAAATAAGTAACCATTTTTGTATAAGTGGACAAATGCCACGTTACAGTACTTAAAACAGTCTACGGAACAACAAACCGTTCCCTCTGTTCAAATCCCAAATTTAATCCTCCAGGTTGAAAAACGACTCGACTGTGCAATTGTGAAATCATGAGATTAGGCATAAATTAAAGTATGATTTTCCACTGATTACCAAACCTGCGATATTTTGATCATGGCTCAAAACAATGAAAATATCCCCTAAACTTTGACCGAGAAAATGAGCTTTTACAAGTTATGTTGGAATTCGCTTGTCAAAGGTTGTATAAAGTGAATCTCGTACTCACCGTAGCTTAGTGAGTAAGAAAACCAAGCAGGTTTATCTTCAAGCAACTACGCATTATTTTCTGTTGCGCCGCATTATCCGCTGATCCCGTACATTAGTTATTTTAATCAATTATTATTGTTAATTGTACGTTGCATTAGTTACTGTACTGGTTCTACCGTATACATTTTTACAACTCATTCAGGCAAGAATCCTCTGTTTGAATTTCAAATCCAGAAAATAAGTGATGACTCATTTTAGGTAAAATGCAGATACGTGACAAAACTTCACTGATAACAGGAGGAGCCAGTGGAATAGGTTTTCTCTACGCACATGAATTACTTCGCCATGATGCAAAAGTAAGTCAATACAAATATAAAAGTACATAATATTTTCATGATCATATTTTTGTAAATCTGGCTTCTTTATCAGACAGAAAAAATGGGCAGAAAAAGATTATATCGAATTTGTTAACTTCATAACATTAGGAGTGATCTGTTATCCAGGACCCCAATGAACTATAGCGGACACACAAAATAATAAAAATCTTGATTTGCGTGTTTCTTATTTGTTAGCCAAAATTACATTGATATACGAGGGTTTTTTCTTTGCTATACGGAATAACATTTTTATTTAGAAAAATATTCTATTTCGGAAAGAGGATCATAAGTGTACATACAATTTTTCTGTTTAAAGAAGTGTACTATATTTGTTAAAGGAGAATTTTAAAATTGTGAAACAGTTTTTTATTTGACTCACGATCGCAGATGCCTTTAATATCTGGTAACGTATCATTCGTTTTCTTAGTGTTTATCAATCTTGTTTGTCGATGATGAGTTGAAGATCGCGATAATAAAATGTATCTTCTAGGCTTATTTGTAACGCCTTTTTATTGAAATATCTTTTTAAATTGTCCGTTTAGCTATTGATTAAACCTTACCAAATTGAAGAGGAAATTGGAATGCGTAAGTACTTTCGTTATTTAATATTAAAAAAATTGGACTTTGACGGAATTAAAAATGAAAATGTGATATGGCTCCATAAGACACATACTAAAATCATAAGTTTCTACATTTAATTTCTCCTAAATTCATCCCCCTGGCAGTTTTAAAATTTCCACAGAAAAAACTGTGCCATATTCCTCTATAGTATAGTTAAAGTTTAGTTTCCAAAGTTCGACTGACTGGCCGCACAATAATGGAGGAAAACTCCTATCATTAAGGTGAACTTTTAAGATCTTATACAGTATATATTCAGTCAATTGATAGGTCTGTTGTTCTGTGGGTCAGATAATTTGTAATGTTTTCTTCATTTAAAAAAGAACTACGTTTGTTACTATTTATTTTGAATTACGTTTTACCACATTGTAAAAATGAATCAAATTTTTTCCCTTAGTGCGTTTATATCATGGATTTGGACAATGAGAATGGAAAAGAAGCTGTGCAAAAATTGGAAGCCGAATTTGGCAGAGGCCGTGCTCGATTTTTTCCCTGTGATGTAACAAACTCGGAGCACTTTGCTGGTAAAGTTGGTCATAAGTTACGTTGAGATATTAAAAAAATTGAAGCAAAGAATAATTCAATCTTGCCTCACAACAGTCCATTATGATATTTTCTTCAGAAATTACTTTCATTTTTGTATTTTACATGGAACTCAAGTGATAACTCACAAATGACGCACGGCTCCGTTGAAGTAACTTTAATCCGATGGTTGGAACACGAAACATTTTTCTCTCGATTTTGTATCGGGAATGTCTTAAGAACTCTTTATGAACAATTTCGCTTCATTTTCTTGAAAAAACGATTATTAGTTAAATTTTTTCATATTTAAAACGCGATCTTTTCAAAAACGGCTCAGGTAAAGATTTCTTTTTTATCGAAAAATAGTTTTAAGACATCCCAGATAGAAAATCAAGACAAACCTGTTTGGTGTTCGCGCTTTTAGGTTGAAGTCATTTAAATGGGACCGTGAACATAATGGCGTATTATCAACATTATACCAAATTGAACATTCTAGTTTAGAATATCTCAAAATATGTATTTTATATATATTATTTATATATATATTTATATATATATATATATATATTTATATATTTATATATATGTATAATATTTATTGTAGGCCAACGGCCATACCACGCTGAAAAACCCAGTTCTCGTCAGATCACTGAAGTTAAGCAGCTTTGGACGCGGTTAGTACATGGATGGGTGACCATTCAAGAATACTGAGTCCTGTTGGCACATCCGTGGGTTTGGTGAGCCCACACTTGTAGTTATTTATAACTACAAGAAAACTATCCACCTAGAAACACTACCCGAATCGGATAGTGTCACGCCTACCCTGAAAGGGAAATGGTTTAATGGTATACATACATACATACATACATACATACATACATACATACATACATACATGTA
Source organism: Andricus curvator (assembly GCA_932195095.1). NCBI lineage: Eukaryota > Metazoa > Arthropoda > Insecta > Hymenoptera > Cynipidae > Andricus > Andricus curvator. The sequence goes on from CAKNYM010050931.1 coordinate 27,076, forward strand.
TCCTCAGATTTTGATAAAATGAATACTTATAACCCTAAATGCCCAATAGAAATTTGTGGGAGGTTTGAGATTTCAAGTTTCGTGTCGAGCTTGGCTCGCAATATCTTGAAGTGTTTTTAAAATACGCATAACACAGACTCAAACACTCTATGATTGCTTTGGGTTAATTTGATAACTTTTGATTGAAATTTTATAGAAATGTGCAGGGCGTGGCCAGGGTCTGATATTCTCTGAATTTTCATTTTTTAATTGCAAAATACATTCAGGGCATGCTACAATCTTTTATTCGGAGTTGTGACTGTTTAAGCAATTTACATCACTAAAAACGATTAATCTATGTTACTAAAAACGACTGGACTAATTTTGAAATTTGAGCTTGGAGCCAACTTGACACTCGACTTAGCCAGGTCAAAAATAGCCAGCTCGAATCAGGTCCAAGTTTCTAGTTTTTTTTTACACACCCCTGTACTTAGTCAGCAATGTTTTTTTCTTTGCCTTCTGTTTTCTGAAATTTGATTTATTATCTTTCAGATAATTTCCAGGCAGTAATTGAAACATGTGGAAAACTAGACATTCTTATTAACAATGCTGGTATCATGGATGATTCACGTTGGGAAGTTATGATCGACTTAAATTTTGTGAGTCTGACGTAGATTATTATTATATGGTAATTACAGTGTAAGGGCGTCCGCATGAAAAGGGCTCTTATGGCCGATACGGAGTGACGTTGAGGTTCATATATCCGGATAAATTTCGGGAATTTTAAGCTCAAAATGAACTCTTTATGTTAAAAACTAGACGCCGGGCGATTTTTTAAGTTTGAACTTCAAAAAACCGCTTTTGGGGGAAAACGCATCTAATGTTAGCTAGTGCCATAAGCGCACGTGTTACACTTGTGACGCCGGCCTCAAGTTGTCATTTATATCAGAAAACAAAATTTGGGTTGCCTTGAAAGTTTGATTTGTTTTGCGCCAGTTGCTGAACTTGCGATCTTCCAAGGCTCCTACTGACTTTGAGAATCCTGCTGTAAGGGAAGTGGGATTGTAGCAAAGCTTAATGCAGCTTCGCTCGCAAGTTTGCTACGCGCTCGGGCGTATTTACATCGCGCTTTACGCTCGGTCCCTCTAGATTTTTGAACTTCTTGTTCGACTTGGATGAAAAGAAAAAGTTTGTTTGCAAATATTATAAAATTATCTTAACCTCTACATATTAAGTGATTGTTAAATTTGTTTTTATTTTAGACTGAAAAGGAACTTTATTTACTCAAGGTTCTATCGACGTTAAGGAACACATTCTCATCCAGACACTCGCGCTTCGCGCTCGATATTTGATTTGAAAATCATTTGAACCTTGCGTTCCACGCTCGGTTCTGTGCACCGTATGATAGAAAGAAAAATGTTTGAGCGCACTTACAGCGCGCGATTTGGTCGTCGCGCTTCGCGCTCCGAAATACATTGATCGCGCACTTTGTGCCTCGTTTTATATGTTCTTCATATACAAATTACTAAATTTGTATTTGATTTCAAATGAAAAATAATGATATAATTTAGGCGACAAATTTTATTAGTTAACATTTTATTTTAGCTTGTGCCGTTTTTCAAAAAATTTAATTTTTTTCATTTTGAATATAATCTTACAATAAAAATTGATTACAAGTTTGGAAATCTTTTTTTTAATGCAGAATTTCTGTTCATTCATCTGTTTTCGTACCTTGCATTGTTTTTTCAAAAATTTGATTTTTTTACTGTCAATGTTATTTTCACGAATAAAACGAAAACTACGCATCCTATGAAAACATGATTTACAACAAATTTGTACCTCTTCTTTGCATGAACAAATTTTGTTTCTGTCATTTTTTTCGTCGCTCGTGTTATTTGTCTAAAAATTTAATTTTTCTATTTTCAATGATGTTTTTTACGAATAAAACAAAAACTAAGCGTCATATTAAAAAGTGAATAATCACAAAATTTGTAGGTCTTTTTTACGTGCCCAATTTTGGTAGAATCATCTTTTGTCGTATCTTGCATAGTTTGACAGCAAAATGGAATTTTTGATTTTTCATTTTTTTTGTGCGATCAAAATTTGAATTTTTAATTTTTTTAAAAATTCAAAAAGTTGTTTTGAAAATATTATAGGGTGTTCAGAAAGAAACGTTTTTCTCTTCTTGACTTTTTTTCATATCGTGCGTTTTTCGGCTTAAAATGTTCCTTTTCGTTTGTTTTTTGGAGTTTTGAAAATGCTATAATTCCGGTAATTTTCTTTTCTATCGGGAAGAGTCATGATGATATTTAGTTCGTCATTTTGCGTACTACTAATAACCGTACATATAATTTTCAAATCTTCAAAAAAAGTGGTTTCAAAAATGTTTTGCTCCCGATATTATTTATGATTTTCTTGCATTTGAAAATGCTAAGACTCTGATCATTTTCTTGCTATCAAAAAAGGTCGTGAGGATAAATTGGTATAATTTCAAAGTACTACAAAAAGACGTACATAGAATGTTTATTTTCGAAAAAAATGGTCTCAAAAATTTTGGAAATGCCCTAACTTTTTGAATTTTTATCTAAAATATCTGGCTAACGAACTCGTTTTTACATTTCAGGTCTTAAAACAGTTTGGCAAAGCTCAATCGAATCTAATCATTTTTTCGAAAGTTACCGTGCATAAAACCTGCTACAGACAGACAGACAGATCGGCAAGACAGACAGACATCTTCGTAAAAATCGTTTTTTCTGACTCAGGGGGTCTCAAAACGTGGAGATTTGATAAAAACCGAACAAGTAAAATTTTACATAAAACCAATACCTTCTCATTAGGATGAGAATGTAAAAATATATTTGTTTATTCGTTAATTTTTTTTTCAAATGTCATTTTTCACAATTAAAACAAAAACTAAGCGTCCTATAAAGAAACTACTACAAACAAATTTGTAGATCTTTTTTGCATTTATAATTTTTGTTTCATTATCTTTTTTCGTATCTTGCGTGATTTGAACGCAAAATGGAATTTTTTTTTTTTTTCATTATGTTTTGTGGGGTCAAAATTTGAGTTTTCGATTTTTCAAGAAAATTCAAAATTCGTTATGATAATCTTGTAGGGCTTCCAAAAAGCAACGATTTTCCTCTCTCAACTTTTTTCATATGTTGCGTTGTTTTGCTTAAAATATTCATTTTCGTTTGTTTTTTGGAATCTTAAAAATGCTATAACTCTGATAATTTTTTTTCTATCAAAAATGTCGAAGGGATGAATTGTTCGAATTTCCAAGTACTACAAAAATACGTACATAGAATTTTCATTAAAAAAAAACATGTTCTCAAAAGTTTTGAAAATGCCCTAACTTTTTGATTTTTTATCCAAAATAGCTGGCTAACGAACACCTTCTTACATTTCAGGCCTAAACACAGTGTGCAAAATCTCAATCTAATCTGATCATTTTTTCGAAAGTTATCGTGCACACCACCTACTACAAACAGACAGACAGATCGACAGACAGACACCTTCGTAAAAATCATTTTTTCAGACTCAGGGGGTCTTAAAACGTGCAGATTTGATTGCGCTGAAGTTAGAGACGTCTACCGGTGACGGTTTCACTAATTTTTTCGAATTTTTAATTTTCAATTTTTCATAATTTTTTTTGCATATTACTGTAGTATAATATTTATAGAAGATATTTGCACTTCCGGTTTTTCGAATTTTGCTAAAAAAACAAAATGGGAGCAAAAAAAAGTTTTTTTCGAAAAATGTTAATTTTTCACAAAAAAAAAAATAATTTCAATGCTTTTCTTCTTTCCATTTCGATACACATTATCTACGAGATATGCACTGAAACTTCCACATTACTCTTCCATCACCACAAAAGTGCCAAATCGGACAAAATGTGCCCCGGGAATCGTGTCAATTCACTTATTGGTCCATTTTCATGTAATATTCAGAA
>CAKNYM010050931.1:46009-82256 GCA_932195095.1 Andricus curvator
TTGTCCGCACGCATATTTTTGGATTTTATTGTTGATTCTATTTCATTTTGCAACTATATTTAATAATATCAACTTTCCAGCTGTTGCATTTTCTCAATATTACATGAAAATCGACCAATAAGTGAATTGACACGATTTCCGGGGCACATTTTGTCCGCTGGGACCCTTGTCCGCATGCATATTTTTGGATTTTATTGTTGATTCTATTTCATTATGCAACTATATTTAACAATACCAACTTTCCAGCTGTTGCATATTCTCAATATTACATGAAAATCGACCAATAAGTGAATTGACACGATTTCCGGGGCACATTTTGTCCGCTGGGACCCTTGTCCGCACGCATATTTTTGGATTTTATTGTTGATTCTATTTCATTTTGCAACTATATTTAATAATATCAACTTTCCAGCTGTTGCATATTCTTAATATTACATGAAAATGGATCAATAAGTGAATTGACACGATTTCCGGGGCACATTTTGTCCGATTTGGCATTTTTGTGGTGATGGAAGAGTAATGTGGAAGTTTCAGTGCATATCTCGTAGATAATGTGTATCGAAATGGAAAGAAGAAAAGCATTGAAATTATTTTTTTTTTTGGTGAAAAATTAACATTTTTCGAAAAAAACTTTTTTTTGCTCCCATTTTGTTTTTTTAGCAAAATTCGACAAACCGGAAGTGCAAATATCTTCTATAAACATTATAGTACAGTAATATGTAAAAAAAATTGTGAAAAATTGAAAATTAAAAATTCGAAAAAATTAGTGAAACCGTCACCGGTAGACGTCTCTAACTTCAGCGCAATGAAAACCGACCAAGTCAAAGTTTACATAAAACCAATACCTTCTAATTAGGATGAGAATGTAAAAATTCAAATATTTCTTAATCTAATTTTATAACTTAAAAGAATATAAAATATGTATGGCTTCATATTATGAAAACAGAAAAATAACATTTTTTTAAATTGGAAAATTGGGAAAAGATTGTGTAAACAACATGTTAAACATAAAGACCGTTGTACTTGTAAACTGCGCGTAATACATTTTTCGAATATTCGGCATGATGTTGATGTTGAAATAAAAATGGAATGATTCCATCGTTTTTTCGCTGAAAAACTCCAGAACTGTTCTTCCCGTTTTAGAAAAGTCTTCTATGTTGAATCAAACTACGTGAACCTTTGATGTAAGGTTGATATTAAATCACGGTAAATCTTTTTGAAATAATCAGTACTATAAATAATCACTCTATCTATCATGTCTTCATCTATTGTATGTGGATGATGTAAAACTACATATGCCCATAACTAGCTTAAACTCTTGTCATGCATTACAAGCTCAATTAGACCACTTTTACAACTGGTGTAAAAGTAATAATCTTAGCTTGAATCCGTCCGAGTGTAAGACTCTATCATTTTCGAATAAGAATGTAGTATTACATCATCGTTACTTTATGGCGGGTGTAGACTCAGAAAGAGTTGAAACTTATAGAGAAGTTGGTATTCTCTACAATAGCCACCTAACCTTTGATGTGTACACTGATGAAATTGGACGTACTTTTGGACGTACCAAAATACAACTCACGTAATACACCACCATTCTACTTATCTTCATCGATTCCACGCCGTCCTCCAATATTTGATATTTGTAGCAATTCAGACAAATTTATATTATCACTTCACAGCGACAAAATTGGTTTGTTTTGCTACTCTATCTTCGAATTTACGCATATTGTGCATAACTACATCGAACACACAACCCCCAGTTTCAATTCTTGAGTATTTGCGTGCTCACATTATATCAAATACTATATGTACATATTGTATCCCTGGTAATGGTTCTCCCTGAACTGTTGGGCTTTCTTTATTCGAATAAATAAATAAACTACAAACCTAGCCTACCCTAACTTAGCTTGCCAAGATAATTGAACCCGTACCTCTACCATAGTTAGCGTCGACTTTCGGGATCTTTAAAATCCTTTTCAGGAAGCTCAGTAATCTACCGTTGACTTCCCGGCAACCAAAAAGAGAGTGATGGTCGCTCCTGCAATTTTTCAGAACTCAACAAAATAATAATGAACAAAGAGCAAGCGTATCAGTCATTTAATTTCTGAGTCTCGCGAGTGCTCTGAAGGTTCGTGGTGCGGCTCTCTCCCGGGGGTTTCAAACTTTATTTTCGCGTGATTAAATAATTGTAGCCGGTGGTTGTTAGTGAGATGGCAGATGAAATCTACTGTCTTACACACTTTTTATTCGAACATGAGATAAACCCACTTCCGGTTGCTTTCGGACATAAGTATAGTGTCAACAGATCCAGAGTAGGTCCTAGTATAATCTCCTACGCATACCCGAAAATAATAATTTTCACCCTGACTTTGAAAAACGCGAATATCTTCTAAACTAGAACCGACAATTAGGGCCATTTTTACGGAAACGCCCAGATATATGGGTGATTTTCAAATAGATTTAAATTTCATGTACCTGTATGTTTATTCCCAAAAAAGGACCAAAACTTTTCTGGGCCATTTCGACTCGTTTAACCTGTCTGAAATAGTTTTAAATCTTTGTAATTATATATTTTGAAAAAAAAAATTATAAAAAAAACGTATGTGAAACAAGAAGTTTAGGTCGAACAGCTACCTTACTTCATAAAGTAAATCCTAGTGTAGTATACATATATGTATTGCAACTGATAACAGTTATTATATTATTTCCGTACCTCCATGCTATACTCTTCAATCTGGGGTAGCAGTCTAAACTCTCCAATTTTTTTTTGTGTTAGCATCTCACGCTGATACGCGTACATACCGCTACGGACCAGTACAAAACAAGATTGGATAGTTTAGACTGCTAACCCCAGATTGGAGAGTATAGCATGGAGGTACCGATTTAGAGCTTTATGTCAATCAAATTTCAGAAACAATCTTGAAATCTATTTGAAAATCTGTCATATATGGACATTTCAAGTTGTAGAGCATATTAATTACTTGAAAATTCCCGCTCTATACTGCCTCGTGTCCTACATCGATACACTATGAATCATAAAAGAGTATTTAAATTCCTACTAGTTCAGATCATAATGTCTGGTACTAACCATTACCTTACTTCAGGGCTCAAAACGTTCAGCAGCTGCTGACTACCACGACAAGTGTATGACTGCCCCCAAGTTTTTCTGTCATATTTTTCTTCGCTTTCCAGGAATCCTGAAAAGGGCTACGGTCGTTACGGTCACGGCTCGTTGCAGCTCATTGTTCACACCGAAGGATCTGATTTTTTTCTACATGAATTCACAATACATTTCAATTTTTCATTTCAAACTGTAATTTACCGTGAAGGATTAAGGACGAGTCGAAGGACAAGTTCGACGAAAATGTATGAGGGCCTGCTTGACATAGTCTAGTGACTGCAATTGGCAGTCGTTGACTGCCTTCTGGAGAGCCCTGCCTTACTTGCAGGCAAGTTATCAAATGAGCATACATTGGTTTTCTCGGAGATGTTTGCTTTTTTCTGGTAATCCATTTGCGGTTCAATAGACCCTGAATAACACTTTGTTCGATTTTTTCTTTTTTTTCTTTTGTCAAATCAAATTCAAAAATGTTACAGTTTTTTGTTCCTCCTGTAAAATTCGAACTTCGGCACTGACGCGATGCCCTCATACCGTGTCACCCTTCATATATTTTTATAATTCTCTAAGCATTCCAGAATGAACTTCCGTAGAATGTTTTCGATAGAATTTACAAATATTATCGCTTAGAGGTATATAACTTTTTAGCAGGGATGTGAATCTCTGTACATCGTCGTTCTAATCTTAAAGACTGAAAATCGTCGTAAACTGGTACATTTTCATACATGTCATAGCGCGGGAGTTTTTCGATTCCCAGAATACAAATTTTTGGTCAAAATTCCAAAAATTCAGAAAGTTGACTCAATTTTTGAAAATTTGATTAAAGTGGTAAGTTTCCATGAAAGTTAGTACCAGCGTTTTTCAAGTCACAGAACACAAATTTGGGGACAAAATTCAAAAATTAAGCTCACACCAATTTTTTCGATCACGGAGACCACTCTGAGTCAATGTAACCCTACACACTTTTTGATTGTCGACCATTTCATAATAACTTATCTGATGAATTTAGAAACAATTCTAGAATATTCTTTAAACATTGTAGAAGCAATTCGTGTAGTCTGAATGTGTAAATCATCAAAGTACAAAAACTGTTTCCATCCGCCAATTATCATACGAGACTCTGAGACAACATTTCTGAAAATTATTCTCCCACCTGAGTTGCATTTAATGTTAGGAGTTATTTACGCCTTTATTCACATTTTTTGACGGACTTTAAACCAGAATCCACAACTTAGGCGAAAATTTGAAACGTCCAACGCGAATTAAAGCACGGAAGACCTGCTTTCAACGGCAATGCATGTAAAAAAGGGTTAGATAAAGACGAAAGTTCATTTGAGACAGTAGTCAAAGCATGTTTTGAAAATACTGTGGATCCAAATTACAAAAACTGTACTGATTATTTCAAAAAGATTTACCGTGATTCAATATCAATCTTACATCAAAGGTTCATGTAGTTTAACCCCACATAGAAGACTTTTTGAAAACGGGAAGAACAGGTCTGGAGTTTTTCAGCGAAAAAACGATGGAATCATTCCATTTTGATTTCAACATCAACATCATGCCGAATATTCGAAAAATGTATTACGCGCAGTTTACGAATACCACGGTCCTCATGTTTAACATGTTGTTCACACAATCTTTTCCTAATTTTTCAATTTAAAAAAAACGTTATCTTTCTGTTTTCATAATATGAAGCCATAAATATTTTATATTCTTTTAAGTTATAAAATATGATTAACAAATATTTGGATTTTTTACATTCTGATCCTAATGAGAATGTATTTGTTTTATGTAAAATTTTACTTGGTCGGTTTTCATCAAATCTCCACGTTTTGAGACCACCTGAGTCAGAAAAAACGATTTTTACGAAGATGTCTGTCTGTCTGCCGATCTGTCTGTCTGTAGCAGGTTGTGTGTACGGTAACTTTCGAAAAAATTATTAGATTCGATTTAGCTTTGGCACACTGTTTTAAGGCCTGAAATGTAAGAACAAGTTTGTTAGCCATATATTTTAGATAAAAATTCAAAAAGTTTGGGCATTTTCAAAACTTTGGGGACCATTTTTTTCGAAAATAAAAATTCCATGTACGTCTTTTTGTAGTACTTTGAAATTATAACAATTTATCCTGACGACCTTTTTCGATAGCAAGAAAATTATCAGAGTCACAGCATTTTAAAGTGCAAACAAAAAAACGAAAATTAAATTTTTGAGCAAAAAAACGCACGATATGAAAAAAGTCAAGAGACGAAAAACGTTGTCTTCTAGAAGCCCTACCAGATTATCATAACAAGTTTTTGAATTTATTGAAAAAATCGAAAATTCAAATTTTGATCATACAAAGAATAATGAAAAATCAAAAATTGCATTTTGCGGTCAAATTATGAAAGACACGAAAAAAGATGAAAAGAAAAAAATGGTGCATCCAAAAACGATCTACAATTTCGCATTAAATCATTTTCAGGTAGGACACGTAGCTTTTCTTTTAATTGTAAAAATAAGATAAAAAATACAAAAATTAAATTTTTGGAAAAAGGACACAAGAGACAAAAAAAAATGGAGAAACCCAATGTTATTCAACCAAAAAATATCTGGAATTTTCTGTGAACTTTCGTTATAAACATACATTAAACAAAAAAATTAACTTTTGTTAGTTTTTTTTTTAATCGCAAATAAAAACATAAAAAATTTTTTAAATTAAATTCGTGGAAAAACGACACAAGATACAAAACAAAATGAATAGACATATGTTATGCACACAAAAAAGGCCTACCAATTTTTTATGAATTTTGATCGTGAAAAATTTTATTAAAAAATAAATAATTCTATATTTCGCAAAACTATGCAAGACACAAACAAAATTCTGAATAAGAAAATTGTTCATCATAAAAAGATCAACAAATTTGGTTCAGACTGTATTTCTATAAGATGCATAGTTTTTGTTTTGTTTGTGAAAAATGTTATAATTAAATATAATTTTCTATGAATAAAACAAACACTGTTTGACCAGAAACGGAATTTTCGATTTGTCGGTAGCATTTTCAGTAAGTTAAACCAAAACTGTTTTTAAGCAATTAGTCGTTTTTCTTTTGACTTTAAAAAAGTACGCGGGTATTGTAACGAGAATGTGTTCTTCAAGGCCGAAAGATCCTTGAGTAAATAAACTTCCTTTTTAATCTAAAATAAAAACAAATTGAACAATCACTTGAAACGTAGAGATTATGTCAATTTTATGATATTTGCAAGTAAATTTCTTCTTTTTATCTAAGCCGAGCACGACGTGCGAAAACCGAAAAAAGCCGATCGCGAAGCGCGATATACAACAACCGCGCGCCCTAGGCGCTCTCAAACTTGCGAGCTTTTAAATTCACCTTTGAACTACGCATGAATCATTAGAATAAAGCTTCCTGTAAAGAAACATGGTGTTATACAACTTTTAGGTTGAAGATCGTTGAATCTCACCGTGAGGTAAAGTTGTTGCAAATTTCATCAAATTGTTTGATTTCCATGAAAGACATAACAAGGAGGATTATCGCGTCACAAAACAGAGATTTGGGGTCAAAATTCAAAAAGTTGACCTAAAATGTTGAAATTTTTATTAAACTGGCAGGCTTTCGTGAAACTCAGTACGAGAGGGGGGGGGGGGTCAAGTAACAGAATACAAATTTGGGGTAACAATTCAAAAATTAAAAAAAGCGACTTTTTTCTTCAATTAGTGGATTTCCATAAAGTCAATAAGAGAAGGATTTTCGAGTCACAGCAACCAAATTTGGGGTCGAAATTGTAAACCTAAAAAGTTGACTAAAAATTTCGAAAATTTTAATAAATTAGTAGATTTCCATGTAAATCCTTACGGAATTAAGTTTCGAGTATGAAATTGTTTGATTTCAATGAAAGTCATAACGAGGGGGTTTATCGAGTTACCGGACACAGATTTGGTGTCAAAATTAAATAATCCTAGAATTGGACTTAAAACTTTGAAAATTTGAATAAATTGTCAGACTTCCGTGTAAGCCAGGTTGAAGTTCGTTTTCGAGACACAGAATACAAACGGGTCAAGATTAAAAAATTGTAAATAGTGACTTTAAACAAAGAGGTTTGTTTGAGATTCAAAATACGAATTTGAACCCAAAATTTTTATGTTAAAACTCTAAAAAGCCACTCTTACTGACTGTCATTGAAATATACCAGATTAATAAATTTGTCCAAATGCGAACTTTTTACATTTTTGAATTCTGGCCCCTAATAAGTTTTCTGTGACTCAAAGAGCCTTCTCGTACTGACATTCATGGCAATTTATCAATTGAATGAGATCTTCGAAATTTGTATCAACTTTCAAAATTTTTACCTCCAATTCCTATTATGTTCTTCCAAAACCCACCTCTAACTGGCATTCATAGAAATCAACCAATTAAATCGAATTTCCAAAACTTAGGTTCATTTTTAATATTTTTGAATTTTGACCCCAAATTTGTTTTCTGTGACTCAAAAAACCTCCTCGTACTGAATTTCATAAAAATATACCAATGTAATATTATTTTCCAAATTTTAGGTCTTTCTGCGTTTTCGAATTTTCACCCCAAGTTCGTATTTCTGAGACTCGATTAGCCACCCGGTACTGACTTTCATGAAAATCGAAAAATATAATGAAATTTTGAAAATTAAGGTGGCTTGTTTCAATTATTGAATTTTTACCCAAATTCTTATTTTGTGACTCGATTGGATGCCCTTTATTTCCGAGTCTGATAAAAATCAACGAATTTATGGAATTTCTTCAAAATTTTTAATCGCTGTTTTGAATTGTTGAACTTCAATCACAAATTCGTATTCTGCAGGTCGAAAAATCCGTTAAAACCAACTATCATGGAACTGCGCGCATTTAATAAATTTTTTCAAGATTAGGTTGCTTTTTTTAATTCTAGAATTTTGACCACAATATTTGTTCCGAAACGAGATTTTGGTTCCGGTTTTGTTCCGGCTAGAAAGTGTGGTACCGTTCCGGAACGGAACGAGCAGTAGTAGAGTTCCATTTCGGAACCACTTACGGAACAAGCCTGGAACCATTCGTAAAAAGAACCGGATCCGGAAAAGTCAAGTTTTCATTACGGATTCACAACTCTACTTTTCAGGCTAATTATTAGCTGTATCTCTTCTGAGACATGCCAAGACAGTTTAATAGTTTTACGTTTTAAAAAATTCAATATTATAAGATCATAATACGAGGCACAATCAAATATAAACCGGATTTTTTAAATAACTTTTTCCTAAATGAAAATGTTTACAAAGTACAAAATTATTATGTTTCTACATACATTGCACTACAATTAAGGCACTTTTTTAGCGGATTGGTAACTTTTGAATTGTAGTATCATAGAACGAAGGTGGCTGGGTCTGAAGCCATTAGCGAGGGAAGTGCTCTACCTCCTCATCGGTGTTGAAACGCTGACCTCCCAAAGTCTCTTTCAGTGGTCCAAACTAATGGTGGTCACAGGATGAGATATCAGGGATATAGGCAGGATGTTTGAGAAAAGTCCAGTGCAGTTCCTGCACTTTTATTTGAGTTAGAGTAGCAGTATGAGGCCTAGCGTACTGTGGATGGTGGTGCCCCGTCTTTAAAAAAATCGTTGCGAGCACCCATTTTTCACACCCCACGTGATGCTCGTTCTGGGTCGCCGCGCATGAGGCGTGTTCTGTACGTTTTCACGCCCCTCTGTAATTTTTTTTTACAACGCAAACATTTTAGTTTTCGATAATGTTTTACTACCAAACTACTGCTTGAACTTACGCACAATTTCACTGGGCCTCATGCGTTCTTTTCTCAAAAATTGTATTATGATGCGTTGTGCCACAGCCACTGGGACTTCTTTCTCACTTATCACGCAAGCTCCTGAACAAAAGAAAAGGGAGAGGCCTACGCAAGTACTAAGCAAGTCTGCAATAACCGCGCTTCAGCCATCAATTGATCCTAAGTCGATGCGGTCGCTTATGTAACACTGCGGAAGAAATTCCAGTTTATATTTGACTGCCCTACGTATGTTACATATGAATATTATAATATTAATATTATGAATGTAATATTTAAACAGAATTTTTAATTTTAAAATTAGTTTTATCATGAATTAAGCATTTTATTTTACATCAGAAAGCTCTAATCAGAGGAAGCCTTTTAGCCATGGATCATATGGGAAAACATAAAGGTGGCAATGGCGGAACTATAGTGAATGTCTCTTCGATCGTTGGTTTGACACCAACTTCTTTTTTTTCAATATATTCTGGAACGAAGCATGCGGTCATTGGCTTCAGTCTCGGTCTTAAGGTGTGTATTATCTGAAAAGAATTACTTGAAGTATCAAATTTATATCATAAGCTTTTATAAAATAATTTTCATTTCGATGATAGGAAGATTTACGAATCTCTGTTATCAATTTCAATACATTCTTGTGGAGATCAGGTTATCGCTCGTCTATTCACATGAACCATTTTGTACCCCTATTTTCCAATATGATTATCTGCCTATATTTTTCAATTCCCTCAATCCCAGCCTCCCCCTCGTCTATCTAAGTCAATCTTCCATTTTCTCTTTTTCACCATATATATACTTTACGAAAGATAATATTCAGTAAAAAATTACTATTTAAAATTTTTAGCAGTGATTTGCAAAATTTACACTACCGTCGGAAATTTTCGGCACGATCAGCAAAAGTACTATTAAAAATCTCTGCTGACTTTGAAACGTGACTACTCATTCAAAAATCGAGCGAGACATTTTCTAAAAACCCGTTGGAAAGCTTATGAAATCACGCGTCAACTGAGCCTTGATAGAAGTATTTTTGACCTCTCGGAGAGAATATAACAAGTGAGAAGTTTTAAAAAAAATTCAAAATTTTCTCGAATTTTGTATCTTGACTTCAACTTGTGGCATGACCTACGAAAGTTGTATCAAAAATATCAAATTCATACCAATTAGTCTTTGAAGTCTTATCTTTAATTTAAGCCGATAAAACTTAAAAAATCTTCACGGGTTCTCGAGAAACGTATAGAAATGTCCAAGTGTATCTGCGCTGAATTTCAATCGCTTTATCAGCGAGTCTGACCGGCTGCGCTGCTCGCCGACTGAGACTCGACGCAGCCACGCTTGATCATTTATTGTCAATCTTGCGAGCCCCTGAATATTTTTAAAGTTGTATTGGCTTAAATTGAAGATGAGATTTCACAGATTACATCCTGTCAATTTCAGTTTCTTTCCTTAAATATCATAAGTCACAGTTCTCTCCAAAAGGTCAAAAATACTTATATTAGGGCTCACTTGACGCGTAATTTTATAAGCTTTCAAAAAGTTTTTTGAAAAAATTTCTCACTCCATTTTTTAACGAGTAATCACGTGTCAAAGTCAGCAGTGATTTTTAATAGTACTTTCGCTGATAGAACACGCTTTGCTCACGTCAAAGGTCACACTATTAAACTAGAAGTCCCAGTCCCAACTCCCCCAATCTTTTTGCAAGATTGATCACGACCAGCCACGCCAGCTGGGAGTCATAAGAATTTGGCGGGAATCAAACACTGGTCTTCGGGACTGCAACAAGAAGATTTTCCACTGAGGTTGTTTCAGATCGCGTTAAAAATAGAGAGGTTATTGGTATGGCCACAAATAATAATTCGCGAGAATATAGTTTGTCGACAATTAGACTTTTCTTTTTTTTATGATAGAGCAGTTCAAAATGCATTTATGTGCAGAGTGTGGGACTCAACCGATGTAGCTGCCCACTAAACTCACCTACTCTCGCATGCAAAACTACAGTCGCAGGACTGTTTTCGCATTACCTCAGGGTTGCAGCTTATAGGCACCAATTAGCCGTGCCTCAACGTCCTCGTGATGTAAGAAATCGTGCACGATACCTAACCCTCCGGCTTTCCTAGGTATCTTTCGATGCAGACTACATATATGTTGACAAAAGGGAAGGTGCGAAAACTAATTGATTATTATTTTTGAGAGGCACAGGAAAAAAAAGCGAAATGATGGTTGAATATTAAGAACATTAAGATTTTATTAAGGTGCATAATTGCATGATTTTAAAACTTTTATATATCTTAAAAACGAATACCTTAGAAATACCATCACTTCGTTTTTTGTTCCTGTACCTGTTTAAAAATAATAATCAATTAGTTTTCTCACGTTCATATTTGTCACCCTGTACATACGTCTTCTACATATCCTACTACATATTTTTCTACCGTGTCCCTTGTCGCATCCCAGCGATTTCAAAGAGAACTTGGTGATGAGCTCGGTAAGAGGATTACAGAGGTAAGAAAGAAGGCAGAACGTAGAGGCGTAGGAAGAATAGTCGCTCAGACGGTAGAAGAAGCTGAGGCAACTCCCGCACTCGTTTGCTTCGGGACCGGCAACCGCAAAGAGCGACATTAGGGAGGAGAAACCCGCCATTTTGCTCCACAAGTAGAGTAAGAACAAGAGACGAGCGCGACTCAAAGCGGTTCTTATCAAACTGGCTGTGGGTTCAAGCTACGTCGAGCTTCTAAAAAACATCCAGAACGTAGTGAAGCCGGACGCCCTTGGTGTAAAAAATGAAAGATGTAATGGAAACGAGGAACGCTGACGTCCTCATCGAGGTGGGCAAGAAAAAAGAGGTTGAGGTAAAATTGAGCTCTGCCAGCGGGGAAGCTGTCGGGAACAGGGTGAACGTACGACCGCTCGTTCCACGCATTTTAGGTATCCTCCAAAGTTAGAAAGAAGGTGGAGGCTATTAGGTGCTACCGCTCTCAAAGATATGGTTACCTGGCAGCGCCCTCTCAGAGATTCAAACCGGTGGGTTAGCTAGACTAATATTCGGAAGGTCTAAACAAACAATAAAAAAGGTTCGAACCCTTATACCTGCTTTTAGGTAGCAGTTAGAAGGTGCGCTTCGTGCGAGGAAGCTGTATCAGTTACGGAGCAAGAATGTGAGCGTTGTGTTCGAAGGAAATCTAAATTTTTTTAAATTATACGATACGGAAACAAGTGAAGAAAACTTTAGAGTTGTGTAGAGTTATACGTCAGCTTTCGATTCTGTGTCTTTCTTTAGACTTTAGATTCGTAATGAAAGACCCCGAAAAATTGCGAATAGTGAGTTTCAAGTCGATTTGAAAAAGTTTTATAGTTTTTGCCAGCTTCAAATATTTGGCCCCATTGTGCGACAAAAGCCACCATGTGAGCCATTCTCACCTTCTCTACAAAAAAAAATGGTATCAAAGTAGCCTCACGAGTTCATTGATTGTTTCGTCCATCTCAATAGTGAAGTGCTCCAAAAACTTTCTCTGCTGGGTAAGAAAAGTCATCTCGGTCTTCTCAGCAGCCAGCTCGAGTTACTATCCGTTCAAGATGCGAAGGCCCCTCCAAAACAGCTGCAATTTTTGGGTATTTACTCGTAAGAAGAAAATTGCATAAAAACGCAGCTTATACTACGATAAAGCTCACTGTATTGCGCTTAAGACAAGTCCCCATTTGTGTATGTACAAAAATTAGTTTGGAACATATCCTTCGCGAAAAGGTAAAAACCGTGGTATTTTCGCGTCACTCTGTCATTGCTTGACTTTCGATGACGACATATTTGAAATGAACAGTGTAAAAAATTTGAAAAAAATCATATAGATACTTTCATATTTTGTCTATATGTACGTGAAAACAAAATTGCAATACATTAATAACAATCAATTTAAAATGAATTTAAACATGACTATGATATCTCTGGTAATATACGTAGTAGAGAGTTATATTTTGACCTTGACTGCTTGGAAAATTTCAACAAATGCAATGGAATAATAATTAGGAATGACAATCTTGAAACATATTAATTAATAACAAATAATCCTGGAAGACCGACGAACGGTAGTGTGTATGTGAGTACACAGCGGGATACCATAGCTGACAGGTCTGCTCATTGAAAAAAGTCAGCTACTGCACGAAAAGTTGCCATTGGAAATCAAAGTATCTTTTTCCTCTTTTCAGAACTTGATGAATGAGCAGACCCCATGAGGTGACCCTTTAGCTATGGAATCCCATAACCATAGTCTCCTGACACCCACACTACTATTCGTCAGTCTTACAGGATTATTTGTTATTAATTAATAGGTTTTAGGATTGCTATATTACGAGAGATAGCATAATCATGTTCAAATGCATTTTACGTTAATTGTTATTAATATATTTCAATGTTGTTTTCCGGTATATATAGTCAAAATATGAATACATCTATATGATTTTTTTCACATTTTTTACGTTGTTCAGTTCAAAGATGTCGTCATCAAAAGTCAAGCAAGGACAGAGTGACGCGAAAAAAACCACGGTTTTCATCCTTTCGCGAAGGATATTTTCTAACCCAGTTTTTTAAAATAAAAAAATAGGGTCTTGCCTTAAGCGCAATAAAGTAAGCTTTATCATGGTATAAGCTGTGTTTTTATGCGATTTTTTTCTTACGAGTAAATTACAAAAATGTGCAGCTGTTTTGGAGGGGCCTTCCTATCGTGAATGGATAATAGTGTTCTGCCAGAACACCCAACCAATGCGACTCCTCGCTTGATCTGCCTTTTTGACGATGATGGTTGCAGCAATTTCGTCCGTCTGAAGTACTAAGTGAACCTCCTCTGTTATTTTCGTCGCTAAAATGGGATCATAGACGACGTTCCGAAAGGTAAGGCCTTGTGCTGAGCCTTTTGCTACAGCCGATGTTAGCTTCTTTGTGCATAGCCCCTCTGTGGTGTCCAAAAGCAGCTCCCTGCTATGCCGATAGTCGTTTATTATACACCTGATGTAAAGCGGTGCACAACACCTCTCTTCTAGCCTTTCCATTATATCTGTCCAATTCACCGAGTTGAAAACGTGCCACGCCCTTTTCAACGCCGCTAATCGGGAGCAGGTGCCATTCAAGACAATTGCACACGCTCCCGGTGAAGTCGCGATACCGTTTCAGCTATAACCACTTCATACGACCATTCTCTGCGTGTCCTCATTCACTTCTTTCAATGCAAATGTCTGCGATGGACTCAATGCGATCATCTGACAGGAGTCTCATGCACCCCGAGGATACGGAGCGACTCAACGACGACCGCCGTCTGTATTTTTCCCGCAAGTTTCTTAGCATTAAGCTCACACGCAGGGATGCTTTCAGACTATTAACCAAAGAAAGCTTGGAACCTCCAAGAGTACCGCTGATCATGACGACTAGCTTAACAAAATATTCTGTGTATAATTGTATCTACTCCTTTATAAGACCTTTATACCTCTCTTTCTTTTCATTCTCCTTGAGTGTGATGTCTTGTCGGCTGGTGCCGGAAATTCGATAACGAGCATGGCGTGATGGAAACAATTGTCAAGAATATGCAGTTCCAGTATATTCGGCACTTCCCTTTTTTGACAATTGACTCTATTTTTCTAGGAACGTTTGTCGTAGCAGTATTAGGGCTAATGCCGTGAGAGTGACAGAGGTGGTACTAAAGCACACTTAGTGCTGCATTCTGCATGGTACGGTCTGCAGCTATCATCCGGAATGTCTTGGCTCAAAACGTGGCGACGGTATGCTAAAGTGGAAATGACACCGTCTTGAGACGCTAAAATAAAACCTTTCGTGCCCGACTCCGATCCGGATGATTTGAGAAAACCAAACACTAGCACAAACGACATTACCTGATGTTTTACATTTCTGTGGAAGATACCGTGCATCCTCTTGTCGAGGAAGTTTTTTTGATGAGCTTTGTTCATCCGGGCTTTTGGGATCAAGTACTCGAGATGGATAATGTTTTATTCATTTTGCTCACCCCTGATATTTAAGTGAAGGGCATGTGTTTCAGTAGCGTCCTCCACTTCCTTGTACGGAAACGCTTCTTTGTCCACTTCTCCGTGTTTCCGGACCATTTTAAGAAAAGGATTTCGTCCATTTGCGACTATATGTGCTGTGCTCAGAATGATTATGTTGTCAAGACATTTGAGATTCAGTATTCTGCGACCACCTCAACGCACAGTGGGCTGGATTATACATGAGGAATCGGCAAAATTAGACAAATGCGCGTATCCAGAAATCGGAAGGTGATTATCAAGTTCTTGAACAAGCCGATTTCCAATCGCGAATTGAAACTTTGAAAAAACAAAATGGCGAACCGGAAGTGACTATTTTCGTTACTAAAATGCATACGACTTTTGTGTAAATAAATAAATTTACGGTTTTGAAGTAAGTTATTTAAAATATTGACTCAGAATGGTTTGAAAACAAAATGGCGGACCGGAAGTGACTATTTGCGTTACTAAAATGCATCTGATTTTTGTGATAAACGGTAAATTTACGGTTTTGAAGAGACTTATTTAAAAACTCAAATCAATTTTTTTTTTAAACAAAATGGCGGACTGGAAGTGACTATTTGCGTTACTAAAATGCATCTGATTTTTGTGATAAAGGGTAAATTTACGGTTTTAAAGAGACTTATTTAAAATCTTAAATCAAATTTTTTATAAACAAAATGGCGGACCGGAAGTGACTGTTAAGTTACTAAAATGCATCTGATGTTTGTGAAAATCAGTAATTTCACGGTTTTGAAGATACTTGTTTAAAATCTCGAAACAAAATTACAAAAAAAAGTGGCGGACCGGAAGTGTTTTATTACACTACTCACAAGCAAATTTTTTATTATAAATTAATATTTGGGTGTTTTCGAAGTAGTTTATTCAACAAATTGAATAAGAATTTTGAAGAACAGAAATGGTTTATCTGAAGTAAACGTCAAATTTAAGATAATTTCATAAAAATCAGTTATAATGCATTCAGTACGAATTTCATTCCTTATACATTTAAAACAATAATAAAATATGATGAATTAGGACTTTTATCGTCGTCGTCAGAAGAAGAAGTGGATTCTGATTCGTCGGAATCAGAATTTTGTAGAACCTCTTTATTTTTTCAGAACCCCTTTTAACCACTTTTACCGGTAATTACTGTTATGGCAAGGTACTACCGCGATCAGCCACAGCAGTAGTAACCAGCGTTTCCATTGCTGATTTATCTGATTTGACTGATTAATCAGAAGATCTACCGACATTAAGATTGGCTCGCGACAAAATATCGTTGCTACTAATAAATTTTCTTGCCTTCAAATAAGCTTGTAACTGAAAAAAAAGATTTTATTTCGCGTAATCTTCCTTTCATATAATGAAATTCTATTAAAATTCTGTATATTAATTAATAATAACAATTAATTCATAAATTTTTCTCCAATCCCCTGATTTTTTTTCAAGTCTTCTGACAAGAAGCTTCTGACTCTTTGCGTTGACTGTTGGCAACGCTGGTAGTAACACTCGCTCGGGAATGTGCGCGTGAAAAAACGTGCTGAACGTGACACGACATGTGATTTTCGGGTCTCCAAGCCAAGTTTGCAGCATTCTGCAGCAAATTTCCTTAGATTTCGAACCTTCGTAACATTTTAAATACTCTGCAATGTACAAAAGTCTGGGATCGCCTGGGATCCGAACTATTTTTATACTTTTTTTTAGGTTATTAAATTCATACGCCTGCTTAAAATGCACACATTCAACACTCTTTAAAACACACGATGTAAAAAGATTTAAAAAGAAATTCATACAAAATTAATCTAAATATCTTCAAAATTGTTCGCCATTCGAATATTTTGATGCACGAAATCGTTGCGCAACTCACTCGAAAAAGGTTAAGTTTGCACTGTCGTCAGTTGAACAGTTCGAAGGCTAGAAGCCGGTCCTTCTAGAATAGAGTGTAGAAGCACCTATTGTATGAACTTTAATACATAAAAATAAAAAATCTGAAAATTCATCTTTGGGGTTTTGCCGGGGACATATCATCTCACATGCGGCAAGTCTCTCTGCGGCATGTCACAAATGCGGCATCTCTATCTAGCGGCTTCTCTCCCGCGCGGCATTTTTCACAGTAAAATTGACATTTTTGCGGCATCTCTCACCGCACCCCTGTGACTGGCTAAACAAATAATGTTGGTCAAACCCCTACCCCTTTTCCAACGTCTCGTAGGGGCGGGAAGGCACCCCTGTGACTAGCCACGGAAATAATATTGGTCCCCTTTCCACTGGTGAGAGATGCCGCTAGGTAGAGATGCCGCAGGTTTTGCCGATTTTTTATGTAATCTAGCCCACTGTGTGACGGCGTGAGATGTAAAGTGGCGGAATGAACGACTTAAAATAAATAGACAACTCCAAATAAATAGAGTACTACCGAAACGGCAAGCATGTTCGTTGGAGATACTTTGTTCTTCGCCGACAGTTCGGAGGGCCAAATTTGTCGGATAAAGCTTCTGTATCTGCATCACAGAGCATCCTTTAGTTACACGATGTTTTTCAGATTATATAGTAAATCTAATTTTCTAACAGAGTATAAATTTCTCTATGCACCTCGCTATGTGTGGATGAACCTTTAACACTAGAGAGACGAATCGTCATTGTCATCATAGTTTCAACAAATTGCGATTGATTCTTACTGATGTGGATTTATGTTTCCTTAATGTAAAAAACTGATAATGTTATATTTTCAAAAAAAAAAAGATTTTCATCTTCAATGTAAGGAAACCCGTTCAAGGTACTTGGCATCACATAGAAACCAGTATTTGATGCAATATTTGTCTGGCCCACTAAGCATAAACTGAAGAAATGGGCAACAGCATTTGCAGACATACAGCTGTTCATATGTGGTCATATGTTGAGAAGGCTTAAAGCATGCACCAGCGTTCCCCATAAAGTTATTCAAATTCACCGAAGCTAAACAAAATTGGTCAGAAATTTTTCTTTGAGCTCTCATGGCACGATTGGCACACGGTTATGTCCAGCTGCTCAGAATTCCGCAACCACTTGACGCAAATGTGCTTCATATTCGAAGAAAGTGCCTGCGTCATTCACTAAACTTTTTGATTCGCAACTCTGATTGAGCGAATCACGAAAAAATTAGGGAGGTACTTGATTTCCCTAAATTTAAACTAACTACTGATTCAATGATTCTCAAACAAAATAAGGGTAGAACAGTCATAGACTATCTCTTAAATCTGTATGAAGATTGTTTCATGTGCTATCCGGCGAATATTTGAGTGTATATGTGGTTTATTTTGCGCGAAGATAAAAAAGTGTACGGGTTAACATGAGCCACATGGTAGTTCAAGGTATACATGATGTAGTTTGGCAATAATATTCAACGCTTTGAGATGAACCCACAGCTGTACATTTCTCTCAAGAAATTACGAAAGTTATCGAAAACGATTCTGTCTGTCTCCAATAGGTCAGGAATATTAACAACTAGAAGAAAATAGGTGAAAATTACCCACTTTGTCTTTTCAGTGTTAAGCTTTCCAAGAGACAGATAATAATGGGAGGTTGAATGGAAACCTCTCCCGTAGTCAATCCAGTTCATTGATAGGAAGCGTTGGTGGGATGCTGCATCTTTGCAGACACATCTATCGATGAGCAGCTTCTTCCGACATACTGCTACGCCTTTCTTTAAGGCGCGTGGTTTGTACACCTCTCGCCGTACAGGTCCGATTTTACGAACAATCATGTCATCTAGGATAGCTGTGAAGATATTACGTAGCATGTTCAGACAAGTTATTTGCCTGTAATTCTTAGGGTCAGACGACTTGCCCATCTTCGTGAGGAGCAACGTGCGTCCTTTCACCAACTACTTTGAAACAGGCTTTTCCGACTTTAGATATGAGGTGAAAATGCGGGCCAGATCCTGGTGAGTTGAAGAAAACTTATTTCACCAGAAGCTCTTAATACCACGTGATCCCGGAGCGGAACAGTTCTTAATGTCTCTTAACATTTTTTTCACCTATTGGGTAGTGATAGATGGACATTTCTCCTCAGGTGGACTTCGTAGACTTCTCTCCAAATACCTCTACAGCGTCTGATTTGGGCGGGTGGACGACAGTAACTAGAGGGTCTTGTAAGAGTCGAGATGGGTCAGAGAAAAACTGTTAATTCTCTATGACCCACCGCTTCCTCCGCTCTATACTTCTCCTAGAATTAGATAGTACCCGTATTCTGTGAGCAACATGCTGCCTAATGGTCGGTAGCTTTGAATTGTTGAGTGTCTGATGACGGATCCGTAGTTCGCGTGCAAACTGCCGGCCGCTGAAAGTGAATTTCCTGCCGGATGTTATGTAGTCAATAATACACTGAATGCAGAACGCGTACTATATTGTCCAACTTTTCTATGTGCTGAGTTGATGCATTCGTCTTTTGGTTTTATGATCAGCGGTTGGTTTTGTTTCATGGTTTGCATCCTTCAAAGTTCTCGCTGCATAAAACACACCACAATTCATGGTCTAAAGATTGGATTCTTCGGAAAAATCTCCACAAAAGCGCGTCATCCAGTGCGGCCAGATCTTCGGGCTTGAGATAAACCTAGATGTTGACGTTTCTCCTGGTCCTAAAGCATCGCTCTTCCTCTATTAGATGCTTGCCCGCGTTTGGCCTCAGTTTCGCCTCTCTTGCTATGTTGCCAGCTTGTTCTGGCTGCGGTAAGAGTGGGGTCTCCGCGTATATATCCCTCTTTTTCTGAGGCATCAGGGACTTTTTCGCAGCAGTTGGTGCGAAAACTGTGAGAGTTCTGGTTGTTCCTTACAACAGAGCGCATGCAGTCGCACCATGTAACCTTTTCGCTCAGGGGCGATACTGGTATCGTTGCACTTCAGCGGGTCGTCCCTCAGTCGATCCATTCACTTAAAAGTGCTGAGATTTTACCGATTCGTCCTATTGACTCTGTCTTGATTGGCTGCCCCAACTCTAGTTTAGTCGGCATTGCTGCCCGACCCATAATCGGGAGTACTGCGCGTTCGATTGTTTTGAACCGCACTTACTACTATGTTTGGTGTTATAATTATTATTCCCACGAGCGGCTAGTTAAATGTTTCGTCCGCCTGTGTAGAGCCCCGCATGCAAGGGTCAGACTCCAGGAGATGGTCCGGTTTCCCAGAGGCACTGGTTGGGACACGAATTCCTGGTACCAGGCAGCCTTCGGCACAGTTGCTTACGCCTTTTCTCGGGTGTTTTTCCATCGTTAACATCCCTGGCCCATTGCCCGCGACTTATTTATTATTATGTGTATATATATAATTAAAAAATTGGCCAATGCAATGCTCCGAAAAAACGACTGTTTAAAAGTTCATGGGCGACTGAAAATTCGTATAGCCTAGGCAAAATCAGAACATGCACATTTTTTTGTTTTGTGGTAGTCATTTTTCAGCTCGCTAAAATTTTTTTAAGATTTTTATCAAATTAATGTTAAAGTGATAAACAGTGAGTCCACTGTAAGGATTAACCTGGCTGAGTGGCCTCTGGCCGCTAATCCGCTCTTCGTTTCTGTTATTATTACGCTTTTCTACCTAGAGAACTACACCCTAAAACTTTATTACTTGAGACTTGAGGTCTTATTGTTCTGCCACTACTGTTAGGGTCAGTTTGTATTCAAAGTTACCAAAAAAATTCGGCTCGGCGCGATTTATTACACTTACCATAAGGGCTTCACCTATTAACCTACGGGCAAACTTGAAGTAAAATTATCAGTTTTTCCCCATTCTTCAAACCATTTTTTTTATTGTCAATCTTTGACCATTTTAGTTGTTCTTTTCCAAATTTATTTTAAGGGATTTAAAGTATACTCTGTAAAAATTCAACTTCAGACAAACCTCACCATAACATGCAATTAGTCTGCAAATATTTCAATTTTGGTAGAATTCTCTTTGTTGTACAATCGTTAAATAATATTTCTGAAATATGAAGAGTTGACAAAATCCATCTTGAAATCTCAAAAAACAAATAACTCCAAGATTGAATCAATTTGGTTCATAACTTTTTATGAAAAACTCCTCTTGAGAAAGAAGTTGTACTTTTACGTGTTGAACTCCATGAGAGAAACAATTACTTCTAGCAAACAGAAAAATGACTCTACAAAAATGTTGTAATATAGAGATAAATATAATAATCTTAATTGGATACCAAAAAGGTATAGGTCGCGCCATCTACTGGCTGATAATGACTTCGTGCAGCGAGACGATCTCAAAGGAACCTGAGCATATTGCGCATGCCTCACGTCTATACTCTAAGCGTGTACTATACTGTAATTCTTGGTTAATTCCTTCTCTGTAAAGACTCCGATGTGATCGGACATGCCAACATGGCGCTATTTATTTTTCCTTAATAATTAAAAATATATTTTATAACTAACCACAAGTGTTTATTTATTTATTTATCCACGAAATCTAACAAAAAAATAGGCATATTCTGATTTTGCCTAGGCTACATGAATTTCCAGTCGCTCATGAACATTTAAACAGTCGCTATGAAGTATGCAAAGTATCCTCACATACAGAAAGTCGCACTAAGAGATCTTATCGCTAAGGTGAAGGACATCAGGACTAACCGGACTTATTCAACCAGAGGCAGAAGCAGAGGTTCAGCAAACAAGATGGCGATTAAAATGGACATACCATATAAACAGAGATGTTATGCGCCTTTACTTTTTGGCAGAGAAAATTGGGCAAAGTGTGAGGAGAGAACACCATCGAGTCTTCTTTCATAAGTACCCAGAGCTAGCCACAAGAATAAATGAGCAGAACCAGTCCTCACGTACTCCTTTGGTCTAACAGCGACCTTGAAAGGTTAACAAGAACCATCCGCGAATAAATGACGAAGCAGCGAATGCACCCCAGTAATTCGGAGATTGAAATCGTAGTTCTACCACGGCATAGAGTAGGTAGGGGCGTTGTAGATGTCAACAAACTGTGTACATCACAAGTTATACAGTTGCGAGACTATTTCAACGGCAAGCGAGATGTTGCGCTTCACAATACCAACTGTAAAGTGGACCTTGACTACACGCCCTTGAATTTGTCCTCAGAGGTGGCTTTGAATATTAGGGCAGAAACCATAGTGGAATTAGGAACGCAATGGAGACAGAAAGCCATTCACGGCGAGCACCCCAAAACGTTAGATCAACATGAAGTGGCATTTAATATTTGGCTGAGAAAGGGCGTCCTGTATCCGGAAACGGAAGGATTCGTCATTGCGATTCAGGACAGGCTTGTCAGCACCAAAAATTATCACAAATTGTACTTGGATGGGTGAACATTCGAGAATACTGTGTGCTGTTGGCCCACCGTGGGTGTGATGAGCCCACACTTGTAGTAGTTATTTACTACAAGAAACTATCCACCTAGAAACACTACCCGAATCGGGTAGTGTCACGCCTACCCTGAAAGGGAAATGGCTTAATGGTATACTACTACCAACGAATTCATCGAGCACATTATTGCTGGTTGTCGCATACTGGCTCAAAGAGAATATACGCAAAGACGTAATGATGTGGCGGGAATTACACATCAACAACTTGGCCTAAACCTAGGACTCTTAACAGAATTGATGGCTTTCTATAGATACATTCAAATGCCAGTTTTAGAAAACGAAGATTCCATCTTATATTGGTATGTTACAATTAAAACGGATCATTACGTCCGAGCCAATCGACCCGACAACCTATACAACCAAGATCCATAAGTATAGCGAGCTAAGGCATGAAGTAAAGACAATATGAAGGATTGTAAAACATGCATTTATTCATCCTATTGTGACTTCGGCTACAGGCAATATGCACGCAAGATACACTGAATATCTTCAACATTTAGGAGTCAGTAGGGTACTGGCAGCAGCTCAGAATGCTGTTTTATTAAACACCTGTCGCATTGTAAGAAACTTTCTAGACCATCAGGAAACAAGCGATTAAAACCCTATGCAGTGGATGATGGTAGCCCTAAGAAAGCATCCAGAGGCGACTGTTGTAACCTACAACGCTCGCGACAGCTGTGTAAGGTTAATAGTGGTAAAAGACGAACTCCAGACTACACCATGCTCCCAACTTTGTACCTACGATATCGTCGCAAAAGATTTCAAACATGGTATTAAATCAACTTAAAACTTCCTCATCTCATCAGCACTTGACTGAGTCCGTGGCTATGTTGAAAAACCGTGTTCACTCGAGAACAAGTTTGAAAAAAATATAATAATAGATCTGTATTAAGATACCAACAACATATACGAAGTATTGAAAAAATATTAATAGAAGGGGCACTTAAAGGGCCGAGGTACAGCTTAGAACTGCTTTGCAACCTAACCCTCTACATCTAAACCGTATGATGTTCTGATATTGATATTCTGCGAATCCACTTGTTGCCTTAAATGACGCCCAAAGTCTTGTACTAATAATTTTTTTAAACAGTTTTTCCGTGGCGTTACGTGCAGCGGCCGATATGATAACGGGGTTATGGGTGGACCCTTCTTTTTGTCAGGTTGTAGCAGCTGTTACCGTTTCTACTTGCCTCGTATTCCATTAGTATCAGGCACCTTTCGATTTCCAAGAGATCTGGCAACTTCGTGTGGCTCCGTAATATGCACTTTCTGTTTTTTTTTCTCACCAAACTGTTGTGTTGCAATGTGGTAATCATGGCTCCAAGTGTCCTCATTCACTTCCTTGCATAGCTCTTCTTTGGAACTTTTCAGCACTTCTTACTCAGATGGCCGCTATTTCTGTGATTATCATTTATTTCTGTCTGACTCGAGACAGGCAGCATATTTTCAAAATCCCAGTACCTGATCCACTTCTTTATCGCTCATAGTGCAAAGATAGCACTGCGGCTGATTCTTGGAATCGAACGCTTTTTGCCTCCCCTAGCCGCATTTTCAGCGTGCAGTTTTCATTCCTTTTGTAAGTCGAAATCTTACACAGATGCCTCCTTCACCACCTGCTCGCCCGTAGCTGGGTTCAGATCCTTTATATCGACCTGGAGTCTAGGCACTATCGAGCGCACACTTCCTGTTTTTCCAATGGCTGCTTGTATAGCCTCAAAATATTTGTTTATATCGTCTATGCTAGCAGCAAGTTCGACAATTGC
This sequence comes from Andricus curvator, assembly GCA_932195095.1. Taxonomy (NCBI): domain Eukaryota; kingdom Metazoa; phylum Arthropoda; class Insecta; order Hymenoptera; family Cynipidae; genus Andricus; species Andricus curvator. The sequence continues at coordinate 70,081 of CAKNYM010050931.1, forward strand.
ATATCGCTGTTAAATTTCTCTGATGACTTTGACTCTGACTATCGTCTCGCCAGTTTTCACCTCTCTTCGGAGGTACCTGAGAACATCTGTATACTTTTTGCCTTCCACTGGTTTTATAAGGATAGCTTCAGGTCATGCTCTTCTGGTTTTCCTTTTTGCTCTTTCGTTTCGTCCGCTTCGAAAACTGTGGTTTCTCTGCAGCTCTTAATCTATTTTCGTCAGCAATTGTCTTCTTTAATGACCGAAAACGGTTATCTGGCCTGCTTTTTATTTCAGCGTAACGCTCGTGTTATTGTTCATGTGATTTATCAACCAGCGCCGGGTGGTGTGCCGGGCTGAAGTAACTAGGAACAGGTATATCATCGAACTGCAGTCCTGTCCCAGTTTTCTAGGTTGCAGGCTTTATTCAAATGGACCCGGAATACACGAACGGACCAGACTTGCCTGGAGGAATGCACATTCTGACATCTGCATCCATTACGCACTCATCCATCAAGGCCCGAAGCAGCTGGCTCCTACTGTCCGGTTAAAGCTTATACTTTGTCATAGCAAGCTTACAGCAGCCTCTACAAGAAGTCAAGTGGGCTGCAGCCCACAATAATCGTGGGTTTTTCTCAGTGTATACACTATATATCCTTCACCCAGTGTGTTTGGGAAGAGAAGCTTATTTCATTTCTGCCCTACTCGCTATATCTAGCAAGCGTCGGGACTGCTAGGTGTCTACTACTGATTGATTATGCCTGTTCAGCACGCCACGTTAGGTGCACGCGCGCGTTTTTGTTTATGTGTAACCAATAATGGCATGAACGTACAGCACATCACAAAAACTAACTCACTGGCGTGAGATCAAATGTATGATCCCGAAACGTGGTAACACGAATTATGAGAATGAGACCTTATTTGTCTTATGAAGCAAATGCTACGAAATTAATTAATCGTAATTAAGTAATTATCTGTGCTCTTCGAAACTAAATTAGCGATAAACATACCATTAGATTAACATCAGCATATATACGCTACAAAATCAGCAAAATTTTGCCATTAATCAGTGAAATTTTATTGATAAGCAGTTATATTGACCAAGAATTATGTGGTGAATCCTTGATCCAAACTTAAAAAATACGCCTCTGACTTCAAGAGTACTTGCTTGGATATGGTAATTCCTGAAATAACTAAAGTTCATACAGACCAAGTTGCAGGTAGCATTCCAGCTGGATGTTTACGCAGTAGCTCAAGGCGCTCAGCTTTTTCCCCTATGGCAGGAAAGCCTCTTTCGTCCCCATCTACAGGCACCGAAAGGAATTCTTTGCGAACAATACGAGGAAAATCTTTCACGCACTGCTAGATGTCTGTGCAGGGTCGGCAGAACGTAGGTTATTTATCTTTCTCGCTCCTTAGGAAGCGTGAATGTAAAGGAATTAGAGTAAGCGAGACACAAGCATATGGAAAACCGTAATTTGTATTCCATATGTGACGTGCGCCGAAGAAAGGGGGCTTACTCTGAAAAGTGAGATTTTTCAGGGCGAGCGGTCGAAGTCGACCGGACAGACGCGACTTTTAGGAGAAAGGGAAGACTCAGGAAATCATCCCTGGTCTGGTAAAAACCAGACTTTACCCAATATGTCAAGTCTTATCAGATCACTTGATTGCATTATAATAATGCGTCCGTGACTGATAATATATACCAGGACAGTCCCGTGCAACTATTCAAAAAATAAAAAAATCCATCTCTAACCAAAAAATGCCTTCGACATATTGAGCTGTGACCATTTTAAGCCTGATACATTATTTTATATATAATAACAATCTTAAGTCTGAGACATTAATATAATAATAATATTTGGCTCCATTTATTGTAGGGTTTCTATGAGAAAACTGGAGTACGCGTCTTGGTGATGTGTCCTGGGATAACAAGAACACCACTTATCACAGAATGCAAAGACAGAACTTTGGAGCTCGTGCAAAAAGAGGATCTTATAAATGGCTTAGGAAAATCCATCCTGCAAGCGTAAGAGAAGTGTATTTAATATTATTACCTAAGTTAGTAACTACTCAATTTTCTCAAAGAATGTTGGGCTGTAATGAATACAATATCATCATGATAGTCGCACTTTGCGCTTGGTATTGATTGCAGTTTAGTTGAACCCGTGCAGAAATCATTATGTCGGGCGCAAGCACCGCACCGTATAAAACGCCAAGTCCGGCCGCCTGGCTAGGAGTACATAGAGTGCCTTCTTCCATCTGTTGAACCCTAGGCAAGCGGCTGGTATATTTAAGGGCTTCTGGGGTCGCTTATTTCAAATCTGAATTACGAATATGAAAATTAAAAACGACGAATTCAATATGGCGGGTCATAATTGTAAAAAAAAGTGATTCGACTAAAGATTGCTACACGTGTCTTTTTCGAGTCGCTGATTTCATATCCGAAGTTAAGATATCACAATATAAAATGGCGAATCCAATATGCTGGATCGCAATTGTTGAAATAAATCTCATTTGACTAAAAATTACTATACATATAGGTTTTTTCGGTTGCTGATTTCAAATCCGCAGTCAAAATATCAAGATTCAAAATAGCGGATCTAAAGTGGCATGATATGTACGTCACATGAAATATTTTTGCTCGAAATCGCAACAATTTAAAAAACAGTGTGCATTTTTTCTGCTTAGTGCAATAATTTTGCAATAGTGTAATAATTCCTGTTTATTTTTTAGTAAAATCATTATTACTGCAAGAACTATATGCTAAATCGAATGAGAAATATATTCAAAGTCTAAACGAATTTTAGACTTAAAAAAATATATATTCAAAGTCTGAGCAAATTTTAAGCTTAGAAAGAATATATTATTTAGTAAAATTCCAGCTTGGCCATCATGTGAAACAAATGAAGCATATGTTGAAAAGCTTTAATTTCACTATGAAGAAAATCTAATCGATATTTCAGTGACGATCTTTTAGGGGCAAAATTCTCTTCTAAATGACAAAATTTATAAGTAGTTTTTAAACACATCGGAGACCTACTTGTCGCTCTGTTTCTAATAATAGTGTCAACGCATTTGCCATTCAACAATGTTTTCTTATCGATGTATTTTATTTGTAATATTTTATCATTAGACACAGTTAACGTGTAAGGCTTAAACACTTGGATTTCTTATTTAATCGATTAAATTCTAGAACAGTCGCTACCTCATCTTCTTTTTCCAGCGCTATTCTGCGAGGTCGAAAAAAGCGCACACTCTAGGAGTTGGAGTTATCCAAGAAACCTCATGCGACCCAGAGTTCTTCAATTTTATAATGATCATACTGCTGACACACAGAGATTGCAGAGATGCAGAGTATTTGGATGTTCATTCATTGTTCTCAGCAGTGTTATTAAACATGTACTGCAGGGGCACTAAAACTTGTATTTCAGATGACTTGCAATTAGGAGGCTGGCATGCACTCATTGCTTCCTGAATCTTCATATTGCATGGATAAATAACACTATTTTGCGATTTACTATCTTGTGCTAAAGCTGTATAACTTTTTTTGCTGAAGACGTATTCTGGTGTAAATGGTGTAAATGGTGCATGGTGTAAAGTTGCTTCAGCTCGTCCATGAATACTTCCTCTAGAGGCTTATTTTACTTGTACAGTATTTCTTCCAGTAATAGCACCTTTGTTACTTTTCCTACATGGACTAGCCCGTTTCTTATGATCACCACTTTTTTCAATCTTCCTAATAAAATATATTTATATACTAAGTCACAAATAGTGTGGAAAGCATCGAATCAAAGTTTGAAAAGTAACTTATCTTAGTTACTTTATCCTCAAATGAGCATGTATATAAGTGTGTGTAGATTTACATCACTAACAATACTTGGTTTTGTGATGTAATTTAACTTAAAACGAAATATCTTAGTATTAACACTGCCAAACAGAAATAACTTTTGATATGTGATATGTCGAAAAACCCACATTCGATACCATCATCAATACTTTTTTCTCGATTGGCCCGTGCCTTAGATTGAATCGGTTTTTCACTTTTTTATTTTCTTTCCATTTAGTGACTATAGTGCATCAATAAACCGAAACAAGTTGTTAGTTTCCATATATATATTAATCAAAAATCAAAATGTGAAAATTGATTGAAGAATCATGAAACGTAATTTCTCTTCAATAAAATAACTTTTGCAAATCGAAAAAATGTATGTATGTCTACAAAATGAAGATATTTTAAATCTTAAATGATCATGCTCCGAATTCTTGTACTTATTATTCAGAAAAGTGACTGAAACTTATTCAAACAACATTTCTAGCGATAACTGATTAATATTTCTTTCATGATTATTTGTAATTTCGTATTCATATAGTACTATAAAATTAAAAGTAGCAGTAAACTTAGTACTTATTCGTTCATAATTTTCCTACGGAAGTAAATTAATAATAATTCCACTGAGAACAAGCAAATTTTTTTTCCAATGACTAGTACAAATACTTAAGAAATCAATTATAATTACTTGCACTATTTGATTAGTTAACTGTTACTCATTCCGATTTAGATAGTGTCTAATATTTATTGCAGGAATTAAATACTTCATACATATCTCAAACATTCAAACGATGAAGGGGTTCTGAAATTCGAAAAGAAAATCAATGAAATATGTGTAAGCATTATTCTTTACTACCGAAAATAGCAAGCTGCGCGCGCTTTCATCATATTCTTTATTTCAATTGTCTAATTACCAAATTAAAATATATGCTTAAATTTAAAGTAGTATAAAATATAATGAATAATAATCATAAATTAAAATAAATATTGAAATAGATACATCGGCTCTCATGGGATTTTAATTTTTGTCAGTGACTTATATAATTTTGAATGTTTATAGTTTATTATCATGAAATTTTAAACATTTTTTTCAAATAGGACATCTTGAAGATTTGCAATTGAAAATTCTTGAGTGTTGAATATGTAAAACTATACAATTAAAAATAATGTACTTTTGACTTTTTTATAAATTCAAATTTTCGTGATTCAAATTGAATCATGAAATTTTCGTAAATTCAAAAATTCGAACTTGTCAATATTGGGCTTTACAATTCATATCCCTATTGTAAGTTTAAAATATCATGATATATTAAATTCTATATAATTTATAAATTATTACCATAGATAATTTGACATTTTTATTTAACTTAATCACAAACCTAAACTAAGGATATGAATGGTAAGGCCCAATATTAACAACTTCGACTTTGTAAGCGAGTACAGTGAAGTCCCGCGCATTTCCGCATCCTTGGAACGTAAGGATACGTTATTTTCAAGGCTGAAGGGGCCACCACCTCTATCGCGAGTGGGCAGGTTCTTTTTATCAAGCGACGATCATTGGCTGCCTGGCCTTGTATTGCTGCGCTTGCTCCAAGCAACTTTTTCAACTGCGCATGTGCCGAATACCGCGGCCGATTTGAAATCAATAAATACTATCAATAATAAAACTCATAAATTGACCTGACATTCCTAGAACTACTGGCCCACACAGTTTTTCAGCTCAAAGGGCGAGAGACGGTTGCGACTCTCGCATGAAAAACACCATCAGCATAGGGACAAAGATACAGTTACTCACATGCGGAGATTGCGCAATATTATGTATTCCAATTGAAAACGTTTCAGACGGCCCCGATTTATGCAGTTGAAAAGGTCGCGGTCCTTTGGCCAGTGTTTTTGTTGACGTACGACGTGAAAAATGTGAATCAAAAAGCGAGTCAAATATTTTGCGACAATGCTAGGCTAGGTCGAAATGTCAGCCGTCAGAAAGGTTAGCATATATAGGACTGCAACTGCACACGAGTGTTTTGAGAAAATATTCTAAAGGTAAAGGTAAGTGATAAAGGTCTAAAAAGTAATATTTCTCAAGTGTAAAATCTATTTTCTCAGTTATGTCCCATTCTTTTCTCGATTGACGATCTTTCAGTGTCACAAAATACAAGCAACTTTCCGAAATTTGAGGTTACTAATTTGACGTGTCACTACCCTGAAATTTAGGATGTTTCATTTTATTTCGTGAAACTCAAAGGTTTTCAATCGACGAAAGAAGTGAACGTGACTGAAAAAATAAATTTTACACTTGAAAAAAATATTACTGTTTGTACATTTATGACTTTTACGTTTAGAATACTGTCTCGAAAAAGTCTACATTCCCATGACGTCATCCTGAAATACTCAATTTAAAACCAACGAGGGCGCTGTTGTGACCTCTTTTTTTTCATTTGTCAGCCACTGACGCGGAGGAGAGTGTACAGGGACCGTGGTGGGGGTTGACGGAACTGCGCAATTTGAAATAACCCCATACAGGGGGCTTGAAATAAGGGGGTCTTGAAAGAAGGAGGACTTGAAATAAGTGAGACTTTATTGTACTTGGAATATAATAATAATGTTCGAACTTTCGATTTTTTTATATTTAAATTATACTAAGAAAGGAATTAAAAATACTATTAGAAATTATAGTGATATTTTAGGCAAACTTTTTCCTTAAAACTTACTTAAACAGAAACATCGATTTTTTTCAAAAATGGCCTGACCGATTATTCTAAAGGTCTTAAATTGTTTGTAGAATTCCGAACAACTGTAATCAAAGACGTAATCCCATTTACAAATTACTTTAGGTTAAAAGAGGCAACAATCAGTTAAAATCGGTTCCATTTTTATTTTATAATAATATACAAAAATATTATAGGATACAATTGATAAAAATTTTAATTCAATACTATAAAAATTAATGGAAATTTGAGGTACATATATTTTATATTGAATGACATTTCTCATCTCACAGTTATTAATCCAGATACCACAAATTTAGAATATAAATTTTTTTTAAACTATTAATTGAAAAAACATATAAGGAGTTATTGTTACTAGTTATCATGCAATCTTATAACAAATTTTAATGAAGGAAGTAAAAATTAACACTTCTCTGTTTATTGTTGGAGTCTATAGATGTCGCGTAATATTAACCACCAGAATGACACAGTATTGTGCTCATGTCAGTAGTTAAGCTAGTCCGGTTCTGGGGCAACTACGTCGTTCCAGCTGCCACAGACAGATGGCGCCACTGGTCAGTTTCCAAAGTCGGTAATTGAACTGTCGGCAATGTAGATCCCTGTCGCAAATTCATGACTCGTCCAATACGGATGGTCCCTGTTTTACCGAACGAACCCACAAGCAACTTTATAAAGGGGGCGCACGTGGGATTAGGGATTCTCCAAGATCTGGAACTTTCTAGAATTTTGCTTTTCTAGGAGTTTCGATCAAGGTGGATCTATTGCCTCCTAGATTCTTACTCGTTAAACTTTCTGGATCACCTCAGTCGTTAAACAGTGATCGACATTTCTAGAAAGCTGGAACGAATTCGTGGTTCGCTTAACGAGGTGGGTCCCTGCAATACCAACCAAGAATCAAATTCTGGGGATTGCCGGAAAATAATCGAAAGTTCTGGAAATTTCGACGTGATCTCTATCGATTTTCTATTCATCGAAGTTTCTAGAAGGCTTGAATATACGCTCTTGCTTTCGAGGTTTTCAATATCCGTAAACATATTGAAAATTCAACGTCTCGAGCCTTCCAGAAGATTCTTTGTAGACGTGGTGATCTCTTAACGATTTTACATACGTCGACATTTCTAGGTCTGACGTATAACGTTTTGTCTCGATAATTCTAGTTCTACGCACTTCTAGTTCTAGCACTGACGCTGTTAATCATAATGACTGCTCACTCAAATGTCTTATGCTCGAAATTTTAATTCAACCCAACGAGGTTTGTAGAAGTCCAGCGTTGAAAGGAATGACAGCGAGCAATATTTTAAATTTTAAAACCAACTCAACGATGTCTGACAATATCCAACGCTGAAAAGAAGTTGAAGTTCGCACACATTTTGAGCAATGCGGAAAGCGCGCTAAATTTGAATCCACCTATACATATATTAAATCTAAATTGAATGTAATTAATACTAAAGTGTTTGAAATTAATTGAAGCAAATAAGGTTAAATAAATACGCTGTTTTTTTCACCTTTGAATAATTTCTTTATTGTTCACAAACTTTTTGCAGAACATGAAATTTATAAAGTAAATGGCACTTATTGCACATATTTAAATTCGAAAAGGTTATAGGGTCCTCCCAAATAACGAAAATAGAGCTTTTTTGTAGCAGATGCTTCTTCCAACCTCTCAAACGTCTCCTCATACGTAGCATCCTCAAAAATTTTCATGACCCTGCCTGGCAAGAAGACTGCATACTGGTTTTCCAACTCAGCCACAATTTTTGTACCATATTTCGTGTGTACTTTACGAATTTTTGAAATGGCGTATTTCTTCTGCAGGGTCAGAGCTGAAAGCGGTCTTGTAGGCAAAACTCCATCCATATGGCCAACTGCGTTAATACCTTTGAGGTCCATCTTTTCCAAAGGCATTTTTCACTTTTACTGTTTTCACTTTTACTAGATGACTAGCTCTGCACTGTGCTCAACGATAGACTGAAGCCACTGAAACCTAATGCTCCTTTTATACCCCATTACCCCTACTCTAAATACGTTCTACAAAGATCGATCAAAGTTTCTATAATGTTCGTTACACGCGGAGTTGTTGCCTGACGATTCTCTATAAATCGACATTTCTAGAAGGTCTGACGTATGACGCGTTTTCTCGATGCTTCTGGTTCTAGAGGAATCGACGCAGTTAATTATAAGGATCGCACACTCTAATATCTAACGCGCGAACGTTTATTTTTTAGCCTGCTGACCTTAAAAAATTGACTTGCTTACACTTCTTTTACAGAATTTTCTCAAAACTAACCCTTAAAACTAACATCCTTCCACACCTTATCTCTAACGCCGCTCGCTCTTATCTCATTGCCTTCCTCGCTTCGCCTCGCCTCGCACGCATGTCCTTACTTTCTTGCTTTGCCTCGCATTACCAAAATCTGCTTCCGCGGCTAATCCCTAATACTTAGCTACTATTTACAATATTTACATTTACTTATATTTACTTCATCCTCTATTTACAATCTTTCCTTCTCCATTCCTCTTCCTCCTTCCTCCTATTCTTCTCCATCTTACCCAAGACTCCCTTCACCCATGCTACTGCCCTTTTGTCCCCCCTTTTCATGCATCAGTACCTCCATGCTTATCCCACTCCTTTCCACCTCTACGCACTCCTCCAACCAATGCTCCACTCTTGCCTCCCCCTTCCCACATAGTTCACACATCCTCTTTTCCCTAGCGAGCCAGAACCTATTATAACCCTCCATGCACCCACATCTCATCCTCGCTATAAGCTCCTGACTTCCTTTCTCTCCTTTCTCACACAAATATTGCGCTCTCGTCCTTGGCATAGTCCACACATAGTTCCCATTAAACCTTGTCTCTCTTATTCTCTCTTCCCCTGCTGTCTTCTCTCTCTCCATGCTGTTTTTCTTAACCAACTCATATACCTTCCTTCCTTCCTCATGCATCCTTCTCACTTCATCCAGCTGCAGTCCATTCGTTCTAAAATACCTTTCTCTTTCAACCTCCATCTTCCCACCCCCTCTCCTGTTCTCCTTCTCCCACCAATACTCCCTAACCAGCTTACTTCCCCCCTCTTCCAAAAATTCCTCCTCATACTTACACGCCCGACTCCCCGCTAGAATCCCTACACTCGTTCTCCCCGTCTCCCTCCTGACAATATAATTAGGCGTGTTCCTTGCCAGCCCCGGTGTCCACTTTACATCCCTCTCCTGTGTCCTATTTACCTCTTCGCTTTCCTTCCACCCCCACACTTCTACTCCATACAATAGGACACTCATCACTAGTGAGTCAAACAATTTCATTCTCCTTCCAAAATCATCTGAAAATAACTTCTTTCCCAACCCCCACACCTGCCTCATCACCACATTTGCCCTCCTCACTCTCTCTTTTATGTGACCATCCACTCCGCCATTCCTCCGAAACAAGAAGCCCAGGTACACAAACTCTTTCACCTCCTGCACCGCCTTTCCCTTCCACTTCCACTTCCATTCCCCTTCCTTACCCCTTCCACGTCCTTTTCTGAAAACCATAACCTTGGACTTTTCCGCATTCAGTTCTAACCTGTTCTTATCCAGGTATCTTCTCAACCTCTTCATTATTTCCTCTAAGGCCTCCTCGCTTTTTGCCACCAACACTATGTCATCTGCATACGCTAGCGACAAAATTCTAACCCCTCCCATCCTGACTCCTCCTACTACTGCGGCCTCCAGCTTACTTTCCATATCCGCAATTGAAATCGCAAAAAGCGTTAGGCTAAGCGGTCACCCTTGTCTTAACCCCCTATCCATCCAGAATCTCTCCGAAATCCCCTGCCCTCCTCTTACCTTATCTTTGGTCTCTTCATATATCTCCCTTAAACTCTCGATCAGGCCTCTCTCCACTCCCCTCTCCTCCATCGCCTCCCACAACCTCCCCCTATCCACCGACGGAAACGCGCCTTTCAGATCCACAAAAAACGCGTACACTCTCGACCCCTTCTTCGCTAATTCTCTATCCACCACGTGCTGCAGAACGTAGATATTGTCGATAGTACTCCTACCTGCCCTAAAGCCCGCCTGCGTCTCCGATAATATTCCTTTCCCCTCGACATCCTTCCGCAGCCTCTCCGCCACGACCATCGCGTATACTTTATACGCCGTATTCATTAGCGTAATCCCCCTATATTTTTCCTGCCTATCCCTATCTCCTTTCTTATACAGAGGCACTATTAATCCTTCTCTCCACCCTCGTGGGAATCCCTCCCCCCTCCATACTTCCTTCACTACCTCCTTCAGCCTCTCCCTAACCTCTTCTGTACTAAACAGCCATGCTTCGTTCTCTAGCCCATCCAGCCCTGCTGATTTTGACCTTCTTAACTTCCTTATCTGTTTCTCTATCTCCTCGTCATTCAACTCCTCCATCTCTGCCTCCCCCGTTCTTCTACTCCCATCATCTCTCTTCCTTGAATCTGAGACCTGGAATGATTCTTTAAAAAACTCCCACCACTCCTCACTCCCTATCTTCTCGCTTATCACTACTCTACGCTTCCTAAACCTATTTATTATCTTCCAGACGTCCCCCTCTGTCTTAACATTTCCTAACTCCTCCTCCAGCTCTTTCTCCTTTTCCTGTTCTTTCTTCTTATAAATCAATCTAAACCCCTTCCTCATTTCTACGTACTCCTCCCTTTTCGCAGTAACCTCTTTCCACATCTTATACTTCCTCTTTACCTTCCTTTTCATCTTTTTACATTCCCTATCCCACCACGGCTTCACCATTCCTGTCTTCTTCTTTTTAAATACCTTCTTTTGCACGCACCCTTTCACTTTCTCTTTTAAATCCTCCGATATCTCTTCCACCGTCTCCCCTTCAAAGCGTACCTTCCCTAACTGCTCCTTATACTTCTCTATCGCCTCCCTCGACCAGCTAACCCTCTCCCCCGTCGACACTTCTTCCCCACCTTGCCTTCCGCCGTTATCACCCCTTATCCACAACCCTAATGGCTGATGGTCTGATTCTACCCTCCCTTCTACTGCGAATCTCTCCATTTCCTTCCACCCTTGCATATTCATATTTACATAATCTATTACCGATACCCCCACCTTACCTACGTATGTGTATTCTCCCTCTTCGTCCCCAGTTGCCATACCATTTGCCACCGCCCAGCCTCTATCCTCCATCCAGTCCCTTAGAATCTCCCCATCCTTATTTATTAAGCTATCCTTCGGATTCCTTTCGAAGCTCTCCCCTTCCCTGTAAAGGCCCCCTTTCCTCCTCATCCTCGCGTTAAAGTCCCCACCCAGTACCACCATACCCTCCTCTCTTTCACCTAACAGGTCTTCCAGCCTTTCTTTAATTCTTTCCATCCCCTCCTTATTGTACACTGTCGCAAACTTACTGCTTACCCCTCCTATCTTCACTTTCCTTATTTGCACTCCCTCCCCCTCTTCCTCTCCGTGAGCTTCTTCCTCTAATCCATCTCTAACCCCCGTTATAATTCCCCCACTAGCCCTTCCTTTCTTCTTTACTCTGACCGCCTCCTGGAGTCTCCACCTATACCCGCTTAGCAGCTTTGGCTCTATACTATCCCATTCCTTTCTTTCCACCCACGTCTCTATCAGTCCTACCACATCAAATTCCTGGATATACCTCCAGAA
>CAKNYM010050931.1:82656-95154 GCA_932195095.1 Andricus curvator
CTGTTTTATTTTAACTTCTTTTTCTTTTCTTTCCCTCTCTAACCCATCTACTCTCTCTCTCAGCTCTTTCAACTCCTTTTCCCATTTCTCATCTCTGATTCTCAAATCCTCCCTCATGCCTTCCATCTGCTCCTTGGTCCCCCTTACGTCCTCCCTCAGCCCCCTGATCTCGCCTAACAACATCCCGAGAGCCTCCTTTTCCAAAATCCGCTTCATATTTTTGGGGGGTGACCTAGGTGTTATCCCGCTTTTTTTAAACAGGCTCTCGAACTCGCTTTTCTCCGGACTCTCTTGGCTGTCTCTTTTCCTTTTCAAGAGATCCTCCCCGTCACTTGCGCTCGACGCTCTCTCCCTTACCTTCGCGCTTTCTTCGTTGCCACCGTCTCGCTTTCTCCCTCTCCCCGACGCACCGCTCGACATCGGGTGACGCGTTGTTGGCCGTCGTAGCTTTTGGAAAATTCCCTCCCCGTCAGTTTCACTACCAGCACTGCCAGTACTCTCGCTGCCCACCTCCCGCTCTGCCGCCGGTAACTGGGACCTATTCATGCAGTACCTTTCGCAACCGACAGATGTCTCTGCAAACTGTTTGCGTCTTTCGCCGCCAAATTTTCCTTCTTTTTTTCCCCCCTTTCTTTTTCTTTAATTCCTCAGTCCCTGCAGACACCCCTTTCTCTCCCTTAGCATCGCCTAACTCTGCGAGAACCACCCTTGACCCCTCGAAAGTCCAAGACTCCTGACCACGAACTCCCCCGATTACTTGCCAACCAAACCTCACTTTCCCTATCCAACTAAATCCCACCTCACACCCACGCTGAAACTCACTTTTTATCCCCCCAATTCACCCCACACAACCCTGCTCACCTCCTCCACCGCTGACAATAAGCGATATTCGGATTTAGAGTTCTACCCAACGATGTTTGTAATATTTAACGCCGGAAGGAAAGATACCGAATAAAATTTAAAATCAGCTTAACGAATTCTGGACTAATTCTTAACTAACTGAATGGTTTCAAATAAATTTTCACTCGACGTCAAATTAAATGTTTGGTTTATTCAAGAAAAAGATTAAGCCTAATTTAGAAGAGAAAATCTGAGCCTACAATGTGATAAAGGTATACGTAGATAAAACATGAATTCACAATGGTTATAAAAGTCTGTGAGCGTTGTGTTACTCTAGGAAGTATCTAAAGTATTCACGATTTCAGTCATATCTTCATCATCATCATTGTAGTCGGTTTTACTCTCAGCGTAATGCCTGATAGTTCGTTGATCCCGAGGAGTCAAGAACCAGGTCTTGAGAGCTAGAGCATTTCGAACTGCACTAGCGCCACCTAGTATCTCGAATTATAAGCCTCACTTCTTCATAGGGTATGTCAACGGAAGTCCATTCCAAGCCATGGTAATTGAGCGTCAGCCATAAATTCTAACTCATGTATTTAGCAGGCAGCGAGTCCCAATAGTGCGGTGGTTCAAACAGGTGGACCACAGGTTGAGCCTCTTCCTGAACAGGAGTTATAGCCAATTCCTTGAAGACGAACTGGTTGATGGGCTTCTTGAAGCCTTGTCCGTCCACGATGAATTCCATGTCGACAAAAACTGAACTCTACTGCTGAAATCATCTCTATTTTATACCTTTTCTCCCCACGACCACTGACATTACCCCCACTTCTGTCATTACCCCCATCACTATCATCTTAAATCAACTTCTTTACACTGCCACTCATTGGCTGGTACTGAATCACACGGTCATGAATAATTAGACAGTAGGCTGCAGTTTCAGCGGGAAAATTGTCTGCACATTCAAATCGCAAACGAACGTCCACTGAGGTCTGTTTGAGGAACTCATTTTATTTTAAGCAATCAATGACACTAAGAGGAGCGTATTCTTTGAAATCACTTTTCTTCAACATTGGTTCAGGCTCTTTACCATAGTAGGCATATGGATAGTACTGTGAATTGAGGAATAACTTGATATTGGTTATATTGCAGTGATCGAAGCGATTAGCATATCTGGCTAGCCTATCCTTTCTACCTGACTGGAACCGCAGTATAATGTAGCGTGGTTTTTCTAACTGAGTGGACGTTTTCACAGTCCATATATGTCTTAAGGTTGTGGGAAGCAGAGGGTATTCATACAATTCCCATAAGCGGAAACTCATAGTTGTGAGAACATCTTTTCCAATAATGTTCAGCAACTGTATCTTTTGCTGATCTGAAAACATTACATTTGTTATCATCCACTCTAATTTATGAATCGAGATCTTGAATTGCTCTTCGTTTCCTGGCGCTTGTCGTGCTTGAACAACAGCATTTAAGTCACTGCGTGATCTTGCCAGGATAAGTTCATGCTTTGCATTAACAACGATCTTTCGATAGTCTTCAGCAAATCCTACGATCATAGTGAGTGGTATAGTGACATCAAAGCATCCCTCATCATTGGTAAGACGTTTTGTTCCTTCCGGGATGTCGAGCCATCCTGCATTCTCCATAAAATAACTTTGTCCATGAGCAAGTGACATGTAGCCCTTAATGGTGCTGGTGAGACCGACATTCTTGCAGCGATCAATCTCAATACCATTGAGTTAATAGCGAACTTCATCAAACAGATACATAAATCTTGATGCTGGACAGCAATTCGAATTTCATAACTGTTGTTGAATGATGATGATGCATAAGGCTGATATGCATGAATCTCATAGGGAGCTATAGACTCATCAAATCTTAATGGTGTTCGAATGTCTAGTATTTCTTCCATTTTCATTGCAACAAAAGGAGATGATAAATATCTTGAATGGACGTTTCAGTTTCTTTTTTCACGAGGTTTGATCTTCAGACCAAGCTGTGTCAGAAAGAGCACGCTCTGGGGTGTTAGCTCCTTGCGTGCTGCTTGAGAACTGGTTTGCGTTCGACATGTTAACGCTTTTATATACACTCCTTTGCGATTGTAGACGATACCCATTATGATGATGATTTGACGTGCAGTCATATTCTTATCACCTCTCCTCGGAAATTCACCAAGTCACCGTCCTAATCAACTATGCGGAGCTAAATTTGGTGTATTGTCTTCACGGCGATTGGAAGGTAAAAGACGTGCGACGGCACTTCAACGATCTTATATCCTGGTGGTACAACAGGAAAGAATTCATAAATCGTGTGCATTTTGCGATTATTTATGTAAGCTCCAGTAGTAATATTGCACTCAACTCGCAGAGCATTCACTTTGCTAATAGCCACAGGTAGATCAGAAGTATGAGTCTTATTGGCTTCAAGAACACGTGCAGCTAATTCCAGCAATCGTGCAATAGAATCGTGAGGTTGAACATTCACTTTGCGATCACACTTTACCTCGCTGCGCAATGTATTATTATTTGGCTTGATGTTTATTGTAATTCCATCATTTGCTAGAGCTTTCTGGACATAACTCTCAATGTCTTCAATCTCATAGCTGCCAGTAGGTATGGTCACAACTCGATCACGAGCATAGACTTTATTCTTTCGAGTGTCAACGTTAGGAATTGCATCAAATGTGAGCATTTCAACGAGTCCAAGTACATAATTCTTATGAGAAGAGAGTTCTATTGGTGGAAAATACTCTGAGTCTAGCACAGAAGAGTTTCCTGCTATCGTGAGAGTAAATAATTCTTCCATGATGGTGTTATTCTCTATACTAACTATATTCCGTTCATTACATGCTCTTATATAGACAGTATTTGTCTTTTATATGCAGTTGTCCAGATAGAAAAGTTAAGCACAAGTGACCACATTCAACACTGTCATAGTCCTGATATCTGTCATGATTGTACTTTATCACGCTACCGACACCTGGGTAATCTACAAGATCCAAAGGTGGACGAAGATTACCGAAACTGCCAAAGTATAGGACTATCATCAAGGTTTACAATAGCTGACTCAATTTGGCGGGGTTCCTTTACTGGCAGTAGATTGCGCATAAATACTGCACGAAAATGTGGAATCTTTAGAGCTTCAGCATACTTGAACAGATCGGTATCAGTGAGTGCATGGTAGGTAGCTTCACTGCAAGTTTTTGGTACCTGTCTTAGACGAAGTCCCTGTCCTTTTCGGTAAGATTTCATATGAAGACCTAATCTTTTTCTGTAGGGTTTGAGGTGTAAACCTCTTCCTAGAGCAATAGCCTCCATTGACTTGTTATGACGTTGAGCTTCTGCCAGTTCTTGCTTGGCTGCGCTAGCATCGTTTACAGATTTAGCTACACCTGATGCTCCACCAGTGAGAGCTCCAAGTGCACTGAGTCCAGAAAAATTTGGAATCAATGGCAAAACACCACCGAATTTCGAAGGGATTGGTAGAACACGTTGATTTTGCACTTCATGTTAATCGCTTACGTTTTTGACAGCTTCCTGTGCACCTCTGATTGCAGACTTGATGGACACTTTTGCATCACTACATCGTTTCATTGCTTTCTTAGCTGCATTCACAACCTTTCTAAAGGCTATTAGCTTATTTTTTGCAGCTGGTTTCTTTTTCACACTAGGTTTCCTCTTCTTTGAACTGGCTTTCTTCTTCAACCCCATACCGAGTTTCGCTTTGTCATTCATCACGTTAGTTATTGCTAGTGCTGCCGCTTTCTCGCTAATTCCAGCGTCTTTAGCAAAAACGCGCTGCCAGGCTTTACTATCTAGTACACGATCTGCAGCGTTTCTTGCTTCATCGTTTTCACGATTTCGTGAGTATGCAATGTCGTGTTCTTTACACGCAGCGTCTAGAGGATTGATACCGGGATCACCTCTAGCAAGTCGTTTGGCTAGCTTAGTATCTTGACCACAGTATTAGTAGCCAGGTAAGTGCAACTCAAGCGGCAAGTTTTTGATGACTTTGCTGACCAATCCTTTACCTCGATGATGGCGACGTGATACTTTGTTCACTTTATGGTGGACAATCATTCTTCACTGAACGGAGGTTAGCACGTAACTGACCTGGAAGCTGTATAAGCGCTGTATTTATGGCTTTCACAACAGTTGAGATCAAGATGCTGTTCAAGACACAACCTATTAAACTTCCGGTATTCAACATTGATACCCTAATCCAATCAGAAAAGGATAGGGTGAAACGACATGGTAGCCTTTTATCAGACAGCATTCGCGCAGTGTTTTGTGGACCATCAAATTGCGGCAAGACAAATACATTACTTGTCCTACTCTTGCACCCAAACGGATTAAAATTTGAAGTGTCTACGTCTACTCGAAATCCCTCAAACAACCAAAGGACAAATTCTTGGAACGGGTGTTGAATTATGTAGATGGAGTTGAGTATTTTCCCTTCAGTGAGCATGAAGAAGAAATACCACCAAGTGAAGCTCAACCAAATTTGATAATTGTATTTGATGATGTTGCCTGTGAGAAACAGGACAATATTCGAGCCTTTTTCTGTATGGGCAGACACGCTCATGTTGACAGTTTTTACTTATGTCAAGTTTACGCTCGAATACATAAACATCTGGTTCGAGATAGCGTCAATCTGTTGATACTTTTCAAGCAGGATGATAAGAATTTAAGACATTTGTATGACGATCATGTGAACACTAACATGAGTTATTTACAATTTAGAGACTTATGTTCAATATATTGGAATACTGACAAGTATGGATTTGTTGTCATTGACTAGGACAGCGATCTCAATAAAGGAAGATACAGAAAAGGTTTTGACTGTTTTATCTCTCTATAAATATATGTCATATAGTGAAAATAATGTCATTATAAATTGAGACATCAACACATCAACATGTCAAAGTTTCAGGAAGAGAAGGAGTTGCTTCGTCAAATTTTTAAAGCTAGTGAGGCGATTCGGCGTAAACATCGCATGCTAAAAATGGGTAAAGAAGCCACTGAAAAGATAATGAGTGAAACGTTTAAGCTAATCGCCATACCACTGCAGAAACTGGTTGACATAACGAATCCTTCAGTTAAGAAGGAAGTTAAACAAAATTAGCTTGTAAAAAAAAGATGAGGAGGGTGAGCAGGAGGATGACAACGATGATGCTTCCTTTATGACTGCTGATGCTGAAGGAGAGCAAGATAAAAATATGCTTCAAGAAGATGTCGTGACTGAGCCTGATGATAATTACGAGTATTGAACAAACAAATTTCTCAGGATGCTGCAACAAAATAGGAAGCTGTATCTGGATATGGTTTATGGTGTGCGTAGACTCAATGATGGCAGCCTTATGATTGGTGACAAACCCATTAGTTTTGAGGGACAATATATCAATGTTGGTGGTAAACAGTATCTGAAAACGATTGGTCTGCTTGAACTTCTGTTTAAACAAAATCCAGAAGAATCCCACATAAGCACTGACGATCGAAACAATTATAATGAAATTTTTATTGCTACAAATGCACACAAGAAGCGATACAGTTCCATTGAATCCATTCGCACTAGCAACAATAATAAGTACAAGAACTTTATTTTAAAATTGTTCAACGTATCACGCTGACGATTGTCCAAAGGTGGAGGTTCCCTACCACAATATATGGTATCAAGAAAAAATGTTAGGACTGACTATATCTACTGGGACGACCCTAACGAACTAGATGATCGTCTTCGCCCACTCCTAGCGTCTCAGGCAGTAGGCAACCCGAGTCACAACAATAAAATTATATCAATCTTCGAGGAACTGCGGGAAGCTGAAATCATATATTAGGAGGGTAATCATAACGCTTTCGTCAGCATTATGATGAGTATGGACGTGTTTGGACGTCACCTGGATCGAACCGCTGCAGGAAGCCGTGGGCCGCCTGGTGTTGGATTCAAGATTACCTCTGACGGCCATTACGACGTAGATGGCAAGAGAGTTTGTAACGTTAGTGAGGCCACAGCACAATACGACGCAGTCAATTTGGATCTTGTACAGCGCATTGTAAAAAACGAGATATGTACTGTGTATCAAGTGACATCATCTATGCAAACAGAGATTGACAATAATAGTTTGATGATACGTTTACTCGAAGAATCAATCAACGAAAAACATAAAAATATGCAGATTGACACCCAACAAGATTTGTCAGTCCGTAATATTGAACTCATTGCCCAGTTGGACGCTCGATTAAACGCACTCCAAAATGGACAAGGATAAATCGTCAGTAGTCACAGAACTGCATAAACCCGCTAGAAAGAATTATCCACGTCGTCGTGTGCAAACGTGTGGTATAGACGTGACGTGGCAGGCAGACTTAGTTGAAATGTTGCCCTATGCCCGTGGGAATAATGGCTACAAGTATTTACTTACCGTTATAGGTATTTTCTCTAAGTACTGCTTAAATGGTATACACACTCCTGGGCGGTTCCTGTTAAAAGCAAGAGTGGACCAGATGTCACTTCAGCAATGCAATCTATACTTGAACAGGATCGTGTACCAAAAAACTTACACACCGATGAAGGTAAAGAATTCTATAATTCACATTTTAAAGAACTTATGCAACGATATGACATCAATCTCTACTCAACGCATAGTAATCTAAAGGCGTCAATCTGTGAAAGATTTAATCGCACGCTCAAGAATAAGATGTGGCGACAATTTAGCTTAAGAGACAACTATAAGTGGATAGAAATTTTGCCTACTCTCATCTCCCAGTACCGAGGAGAAGGCCAAAGTTCAAAGTTGGTGACAAAGTAGGCTAACGAATCCAGTGACGTATAGGCTCAAAGACTATCAAGAACAACCCATTGCTGGTGGATTTTATGAGCAAGAACTTCTCAAAGTTAAACATCCAGACCTTGTGGAAAAAGTAATCAAGAAACGTGGTAACAAAATATTTGTAAAGTGGTTAGGTTTTGACAGTTCACACAACAGCTGGATAGATAAATCAGATATGTAATCAACTTTGTACAATGTTGAATCAAATTTTGTGAAATGTTGAATCAACGTTGAAGCAGTGTCACATCAACGTTTAATAGATGTTGAACCAAACTTGAAGCAATGTTGAATCAACGTTAAATCGATGTTGAACCAATGTTAAACCAACGATAAACCAATGTTGAACCATCGAGAAACCAATGTTCAGCCAACGATGAACCAACGATGAATCGATGTTAAACCAACGATGAAGAAATGAGTGCTAAACTAACCATTAACTTATGTATTAAATTTATGTTAATTCTACGCTTATACTAACTAGATGTAAAGCTTTGATAAATAAAAGCAATTTATACACATATATTGTCCTTTTTATTCAGTTAAATCATGGTAACAACTATTTACAAAATAATTACAATAAGAAAACCTCTAAAGCACTATTTATAACTAATCTTCCACAAGAAGATCCAAAAGTTCCATACCACCATCGCTAAGGACGCCATTGTCGTCATCATCATAATCATTATCGATATCCAAAATTTTGTAATGACCGCACGCAAGAGTATCAGTACTATTTTCTAATAATAATCGCTTATCGTCATAAGAACTAAGTGCAATTTTCATTTGTTTAATAGTTTCAACGTTGTGAAGCCTGGATCTGATTGCATATTGTGTTCTGGATTGTACAATCGAGTTTCTAAGGCATTCAGTATAGTCATTGAAGGTGATTGATTTCTTAACAACGGCTGCTTTCGCCCCTTTTGCTTTTAACAAAGTCTTCACCGTTTACGCGGATAATGTGCATCTTGCTCCGCAAGCCAACAAATTCTGTAATAATTTGACCTGAACATTCATCTTTCATTAGACCTAAAACTTTCTTGTTGGCTTGCGGCATTCCGAAAACATTGTCTCGAGGATAGTCTGATGTATCGGATTGGCATACATTGTTTTTCATATCCTCTTTCATATCAGCGTAAATGTCATCACACTTCACTTCGTATATCAAAATGTCCGTATCGGTGTATAATAGATTACAATTGATACCATATTTTTCGCACATGTACCCGTAGCGGAAGTTATAGATCAGGATTTTAGATACATCAAGCACCGTTAGCCCAACATAGATTGTTTTATTGAATAGGACTTGAGCTTTCCTCAATTCAATAGCCACTAGATTTTCACTAAATATTGCTCTACTGTGGAAATTTGGTTTGGCTATGAGGGCTTCAGCTTCATATCTACCTTCCCACTTTGTCACGAGTTTCACATTGACACGTTTTTGTCCGTTCTCCATTGTTTTCCCGTAAACTGCATTATTCATAAATTTAAATAGATTCTTTTCCAATTCATTTTCAGCGTTTGTTCTGAGGTTAGTATTGAGATCAATATATTTCTTAAGCCATGTAGACTGATCAAATTTGAGTACACTATGAATTTTGACAAGTTTGAGTCCATTAGCTAGTGCATGTTTGAGAGCCTGGTAATGGAGAACGTACTTTTGTTTCGGTAGGAGAGTAGTTAGGAGCTTCTGCTGGCTTGACCATGGTGGTTTCGAGTGTTCTGGACAGAACGGCAAGTCATTGTGTGCGTCATGGAGTTCGGCTGGATAATCCAAATCTACTTCCAGTATATAGCCAATGGGCGAATCGTCAGGAACATTGAAATCAAAATTTTCCAAATTTGTAACCCACTCGAAACCACCATGCCCATTGCCCAACCATACAGGTTGTTTGCATCAAAATACATTATGTAGATTATCTCCCCATTTTCGTTAAAAACTGTCATATACTTATTGTTGGAAATGGCATATCAGTTTGAGCATTGGCTCACTCCACCCTTCTTGCCATTCTCAATCATCAGCAACATATCAACGTCAGCGAGAAAATCTAATCTTACTTTTGTATATTTGAGCATTACATCCCAAGACAAGCCAGTAGTGGTATAGTAGTGTGCGGGATCACGATCATAAGCATTGAGACATTGTTCTCGGAAACTTTCGAAGATATCAGCTAAAATCAGTACATCTGTCTTCATGTACAGTTTTACATATTCGCTGAGATTTTTCAGATTGAACGCAGACCACACCTGTTGTGCATGTGCATAATCCTCATCAGAGATTGATGAGTCATTCAAAGTGTTATAGAATTTTTCTTTTGGTGGCAGCTGACGTTCTTTTAGTTTCTCCCTCGAGTCAAGGTATTCGTAAGGAAGAACACCTTTTCTCGTGAGAAGCTCAATTTTTTCTCTTTCGATACCAGAAAATACTGTATGTACAATTTTATAGTTTGTCAGGTACGACGACAACTTTTCCAGGGACGAGGCCATGGATCGAAATGAGTCTATGAACCTGAATTTTATTTGAGTTTCCTGAACATATTTTGTAAATGAAATATACTTTTCTTTATTTAATGCTAATACTTTTACTTTACCATCAAATTGCGTAGCAACGTCCCGAATGATAAAATTAGCATCGTACCCACTTAAGTTGTAAAGCACAACAGGTATGGTCCGCGAAAATTGATATTCTAAGTTACAATGTTCGTGCGCCGGACCGCCGTACATACCTGTCAGATGACAATGGTCACGCACTTTTTTCATCGATGGATGTAGAGCCTTTTCGCAGATGTGACAGATTTTGGATTCAGTGAAGACTTTATATTGCTCTGGGGTGAGTCTCTGCATAGGAACTGTAGATGAAAGTATTTCGACACAAGTGTTTGCTATATTCAGCAATTCAAGATTAAACCACTTTGCGGGTTCCACATCTTCAGGGCAGGACTCATAGGAAGATACTGACTCATTGTTTGATCTTTTTTCCTGCTCCTCCACGGGTTTTAACAGGGACTCATAGTCGGCATAAATAATGAAAGCAACTTTCTCTCGATGCTTAAAGTCTTTGAATTCAATCATGTTTTTCCAGGTTACGGTAAAATGATTTTGCAGTCATTTAATTTTTTACAATCTTCACTGTGTA
Source organism: Andricus curvator (assembly GCA_932195095.1). Taxonomy (NCBI): domain Eukaryota; kingdom Metazoa; phylum Arthropoda; class Insecta; order Hymenoptera; family Cynipidae; genus Andricus; species Andricus curvator. The sequence continues at coordinate 93,462 of CAKNYM010050931.1, forward strand.
CCATCAACTTTCCTTCAGATGAAAAGTAATGTAGACATCGATCACAAATATATTTTCTGTGTTCCTTTGCAGATAGTTGTCTGGTGAATCTTCTTCTACTCGGAGAAGGTTCACATGGATATTCCTCTTTTGCGAAGTAAGATGTAATGGAACCACCGTAAATTCATTCTTCTTGTTTTTAATCAGACCATACATGTTCACTGAGATATCATTATTTTTGTTCAAATCTTATCATGTCCTTCAATGTGACTGGGAAGTTGATTCTAGAAAAATCTAATACTTCGTTGTGTTCGGTATAGCTGGACACACGTTTGGCGATATCTTTCCTCTCAGGTAGATACAGGGCTGATAGTATAGCCCACTTAAAACACTCGTCGTCATCCTTATTTTGCACATTGATACATGCTTTTCTTTTCTTCATGCATAAAGGAAGTTCGATGTAGGAACCACCCTTCATTGGGTTGAGCTTGTTCAGGTTCACTGAAAGTTTTATAATTGAGTGTAAGGTCCATCCTGAATCTTTTCTCTCAAAATCTTCAATTTCTTGCAGGATCGGGTATCACCGATCTTCAGATAGTATTTAAGGAGCACAGCGTTCACTTTTAAAGCCCTAGGTTCGCGCAAGGCCTTGCTCACTTCAGTAATAAATAGTCTTTCAGCATCATCCATAAAGGCAAGAACATCTTTGCGGACTAGGTTGGCTACAACATATGTCATTCTTCTGCTATCAAACGCTTTATCAACAACAATACATGTGACTCGATTGCTGATGTCATCACGCTTTAGTGTCTTATTCTGCACGTCACTTCCTTTTTTACCGACCAAATCAAAACGAGCCTTAAGGCATGCTAATTTTTCAATTATATTTAGACACCTCCGTTTTTGATTTATTGTTAGTGATAGGGTTTTTCTACAAAGCTCCTTTCGCACAGTCTTCAGGCACATCATGCACTCGTTCCTCCATTTGTTGACTTTATCTAACTGTATGTTTCTAGACGATGATGACGATGAAATCAGGGTTAAAGCTTCCTCGATAATGGGAACAAGCTTTTTACACACTCGTCGAGCAGCATCTTAACACCTGTTCTAGAAGTTATTATTAAAGTTTTTCAACTTTCTTTTCTTCTTCTTTCCACTCTTTCAGACACTATTCACTTCACTAATGTTTATATTTGATCACTATTCACTTTAGATGTTTTGTACACTGAGTTCGAAAACGGAATGACTGCGCTTTGCTCCAGTCTGACTTTTATTAGACGTCACCCCCACTCTACACACCTCAGTATAAATTTCTAGATATTTCGATACCTGGAATCTCGACAGCAATAGACCCGTCTAGAAACTTCGATCAATCTTTCTCGAATTTAGGTAAAGATTAGATCAAATATCGATACATCTAGAACCTTATACAAAATTGGATTTTTCTGGAATATTTTAAGTTTCTAGATATTTCGATGCAGGAAACCTTGAAAACAATAACCCTGTCCAGAAACTTCGATGTATAGAAAATCTTCAGAAATATCGTTCAGACAGAAATTTCTGGAAGGATCGACATTTATCTTGGCGCAGAAGTATGTTACAGAACCCCTGGAATAATACCTTATAGTCTCGTATGCTATACAAGTATACTGCGCGGCTCTATGTACTGGAGAGATAAACGTTTATTTTTTAGCCTGCTGGCCTTAAAAAATTG
>CAKNYM010050931.1:100154-123289 GCA_932195095.1 Andricus curvator
GTTCATATAAGTTTTTTTAATAGTGCCTAGGTACAATAAATCCATTAGGGATCGTCCATATATTACGTAAGACGTTTTTCTTTTGTTTATATCGTTGTGTCCTTTTCAACTTCACAGCAATTTTATTCTCGTCTTCATTTAAACAAAAGAAAAAAGCCTTATGTAATTTATGGACGATCCCTTAAGCCATTTCCCTTTTAGGGTAGGCGTGACACTACCCGATTCGGGTAGTGTTTCTAGGTTGATAGTTTTCTTGTAGTTATAAATAACTACAGGTTTGGGCTCACCACACCCATAATATGCCAACAGCACACAGTATTCTCAAATGGTCACCCATCCAAGTCCTAACCGCGCCCAACGCTGCTTAACTACTTGTGATCTGACGAGAACTGGTTTTTTTCAGCGTGGCATGGCCGTCATAATTTATTTATAATTTATATATATATATATATATAACTATATATATGTATATATATATATATATATATATATATATAAATATTATATATGCGCCCATGGTATTCGTTAGACGAATTTTTTGACAAAAATTGCTTACTTAAACATAGATTTTCAAGGTCAATTTTTGTAAACATTTTCTCTATATTTTTCCTATATTCACTATGGATTCATCTTCAACCAAAAGAAATGTTTTCCTCTAGTTTACCCTTGCTGCTGTTCTGCGACCGTTCTAACTAAAATAAGCAAAGTTATATCACGGCCTCGCTGGCCTAGATCTTTTCATTTATTTTCTCTCAAAAAATTGAAGCGATACAATTTCGCCTGGGTAAGTTAGCTTTTTTCTGGCGTAGATGTTACTACTGGTGATGGTTGTTGATTTTACGGCCATCGATCAAATTAGTTGCTGTTCATTACAACCGTTGTAAATAAAATAAGCAAAGTTCTGTTACGGCCTCTCTGGTATATATTCTCCCTTTTATTTTCCCTCAAACAATTGAAGCGCTATTGTTTCGATTTTTGAAGTGGGCGTTGCAGATACTTTGTTCCTCGCCAACAGTTGGGAAGACCAAATCCGTCGGTTGAAACGTTTCTATCTGCATCGGAGAGTATCCTTCATAGATGTCACGTCGTGAATGCGGCTCTGTGGCACCTCCAGGTATGTATAGGTCTCTTCAGCGCCAAGGTGTCGTATAGCGCTTCTGTCGACGAGCTCAGGATCTTCGGGGATGCCATTAAGTTTTCCTTTCTTCAAATTAACCTGGGCGCATTCCTCTAACCCGAACTCCAATCCAATCTCTTGAGTGTACTCTTTGACAATATCTAGAGCTAGATGTAGTTTCTCTTGATTTTTAGCATGGATCATAAGATCATCCATGTGAAAAAACATGGGTGACCTTATGCTTTCGGGTTCCAGGTTTGCCGCAGAGGTACCCTTCGGAATGGCGAAGTGCGAGAGATAGTGGCAATAATGTGAGGCAAAAGAGGAGAGGGCTCATGGTGTCGCCCTGAAACACACCTCTCTGAAAGGTGACACTGTTAGTGATCACACGATGTTCTCCAGATGAGATAGTAAATCTGGTTTTCCAAAGCGGCATTAATCTCTCTATGCACCTCACGATGTGTGGATGAACCTTCAAGCTTTCCAACAGACAGATGATAAGCCTATGGGAGGTTGAATCGAAAACTTCCCGGTAATCAATCCAGGCCATCGATAGGTAACGCTGATAGGATGCTGCGTCTTTACAGACACATCTATCGATGAGCAGGTTCTCCCGACATCATGCTACGCCTTTCTTTGAGCCGCATTGTTCGTACATCTCTCGCCACACAGGTCCAATTTTCCGAACAATCCCTTCATTTAGGGTAGCTGTGAAGATCTTATACAGTGTGTTCAGACAAGTTATTGGCCTGTAATTCTTAGGGTCAGCTAAGTTGCCTGTTTTTGGCAGAAGTTTTGTGCGCCCTTCCAGCAACCACTCTGGAATGGGCTCTAATTTATATATGCTTCTACTCTACTATATATATACACACACACACACATATATATATATATATATATATATATATATATAATACGAACATCTTAATCGTTTTGCAAAAAAGTTTCTTTTAACCCTAATTTAGCCTAAAATTAATAACATTTTCTGATAAAAATTTTTGCAAGAAAGGAAAAATTAAGATAAAATAAAATAGATCTCTAAAGATCAACATATTGAACTTTCATTAATTAATATTTTACTCAATTTCAATTTTTCTCAACCAGATCTAATCCTCTAACAATGTGAAGGCCGCCCTAGGGAAGCAACCGTCCCCGCGATCAACCTAGTCTTCGTGACTGACACTGTCAGTCTTGTCAGTCAAAGACTGACTTCTGGTGAGCCCTGCTCGAGGATATCGTCCGGTATACCAGAGACACCGATTGAGACACCACTCCCTGGTATCATACAGCCTTTGGCACGGTTGCTTACGCCTTGACTTGGGGTTTTTTTCTCCGGGACCATCCCTGGACCATTGTACATGACTGCTTATTTAGTTGGTAGTCATATTCGAGTTAAACCAAGAATTATCGTTTATTTTAATTAAAGTTTATTCTGAAAAAGTAATGAAAAGTTAAATTTAAAACGAAGACTGACTCTTAATAAGTTGAAGCCGGGCGAACTAGCTTCACACGTCTCAAGTAGGTTTCGATAAAATTACAGGAGGTCTATTGCAAATATGATTCTACAGTTTGACCAATCCTTATATTATTCCATCCCAGAATACCGAAGATATCATTTTTACACAGTTTTAAAATTAAGAAATTAATACAGCAGGATACAATTAACAAAATTATTAAATAACTTTCGTCGAAACCCAAGGGCGCAATTCGCAAGTTCCCATATACCATGATACCATGTTTGGGTATTTTGAAATTCTTTTATATTCCAAACAATGACCCCTTTGCTCCGTGGAATGGGTGCAACTGATTCCAATTATTAATTATCTCTTTGTGATCATATTGAATTCCTAACATTGGATCAGAATAAATTATATCGTAAGCACTGGAATCATTTAAAAGATCCATGATATTTCCTGTGTTATTACCAAATGTGGATTGTCCTCAATGAGAATTTTTGTAATATTGAACTCTATGTGGCTTCTGTACGCATCATACTTTGTGAATTTCAAGTCTATCAAGAGATGCCGTTGTATAATATTAGATATTCTAGTTCTTAGTATGCTTCCTCCGTGAATTCTGACTTTTATGATTTTATCCTCTATACAAACAGGCCAATCATGCTTTTACACATAAATTGGTTATCAAAGATGCCGCAATAGAACTCTGTTTATTTTATTTACAACAATCACAAAAAACTGCAACTAATTTGATCGATGATTGGAAAATCAACCGCCACCACTAGCAATAACAGCTATGCCAGAAGAGGACACACTGCCCGAGCCGAACCTGTAGCGCTTCAGTGTTTTGAGAGAAAATAAAAAGAAAGGTCTACACCAGAGAGGCCGAAATAGCACTCTGCTTATTTATCGATAGCCTTACAATCAACACCCAGAACCAGCAATAACACCTATGTCAGAAGAGGGCTCACTTACCGATCTGAAACTGCAACGCTTACATTTTTTGAGAGAAAGTAAATGGGAGGATCTAGACCAGAGAGGCCGCAATAAAACTTTGCTTATTGTATTTAAAACCACAGCAAAGAACTGCAATTAATTTTATAGATGGTCGCAAAATCAACAGCCACCACCAGCAATAAAATATACGCCAGGAAAGGGTATACTGTCCCAGCTGAAACTGTATTGCTGCAATATTTTAAATTAAAATGAAAGTGAGAATCTAAGCCAGAAAACCACAATAGAACTTTGCCGTTTTTACTTACAACAGTCGTTAAATAACAGCAACTAATTTCATCAATGGCCGTAAAATTAACAACCATCCCCAGCAATAACATCTACACTGGCCGAGCCAAAACTGTATCGTTTACATTCTTCGAGAGAAAATAAAAAGGATGATCTAGAATAGATGCCGCTATAGAATTTTGCTTATTTTATTTACAACTGTCGCAAAAGAACTCCAACTAATTTGATGGATGGTCGTAAAAGAAAAAGCCACGACATGCAATCACATATGCGTTAGCAGAGGGCACAGTGCCCGAGCCAAAACTGTAGCGCTTCAGTCCTTTGAGAGGAAATAAAAGGGAAATCTAGGCCAGAAAGACCGCGATAACACTTTTCTTAGTTTATTTACAGTGGCCTCAAAAGAACAGCAACTACTTTGATCGATGGCCGTAAAATTCACAACCACCGCGAGCAATGACACAATGATCATGTAAAGACGATTAAGTATATGATGGGTGACATAAGCATCCAAAAAATGTTCAAATAAAGTTCAACAAAAGCTTCTACCGGACCTAATGAAAATAAAGGAAATAACAGACTTGCACGTAGGAATATTATTTTTTCCCACACTTGCATGAAAATAGCGATTTTCCATGCATGTAGAATAGACGCGAAACAGTTGATCTCATAGCAATCGAAAAAAAAATTGGCACGCATGCGCAGTTCCCGGCGTTACGGTCCACACTTTGTGATTAGACGATTTCGCTTAATTTCCTCCCGCACAGGGACATTAATAGCTCTAGTAGGCTGAAATTAAATTACTTCAGGGTGTAAAAATGACGTCGAACTAGGACAACCTAGCATCAATATTTCTGATATCTTGCGATCTAGTCAGAATTTTTCACACAGATGTTGTAAACAATATTGTGTGCCATGGGGGAAAGGTAATTTTACTCGTATGATTAAGAGAAACTACGCAAGGATAGGTCACAAAAATGTGCAAAGTTAAATAAATGACTCATCTTTAAGATTATCAATTATTCACCTGTTTTTAATGTTTTTAAGAAAAATTTTGGAAGTTTGTTTGGTATGTATCTCATCGAACAGTAGACCATGATTTCTGGTGGAAAAATTAAAGATAAAAAAATGCTTTTTCTTGCATAATTGTAAGGTATCGCTGATAGACGCCATAGCTGAATCGTTTTAAGGTATTTGTCGGAAAGAACCGGCTTATTACAGAAATGTATAAAATTCAAACAGCATAAGAAGGACACCGAGATCTATCGAACTGAAAAGTTGAAATTGAATTGCCTGCTTAGAAACCGTAATAATTAAAATCATAACCAGTGCTTTTGACACGTTCAGTCTATACCTTATACAGAAAAAAGGAAGGTACAAGTTAATTAACTCCTGTAGGGACTAAATGGTATTACACAATTGCATGAAAAACAATTTAAAATTAAAGAACAAAATCATGAACATTATAAGCGAATAACGGATCATTTTGCCCGCCTAGTTTTTGCAAAAAATCTAATCAAAACAACAAATTTGACGTAATTTTTCATTCACGAGAGACTGACGAGCGGCAGTGTGGCAACACTGCACTGCCCTTACTCCCCGCTCCGTCGTTCGCCGAACCACACAAACTTTGAAGTGTGGCAAGACACTGGATCATAGTGTGGACATTGCATGAAAACATTTTCACAATAATATTCCGGCTAACATTCTCAACCGATTTTAAGGTATTTTTTTTTAATGGAAGCTAAATAAATTCTTAAGACATCTCTAAGCAGCGCGTAGCACTCGCACTGGTCAGTTTCCAGTAGATAACTAGTTTCAGTGCATGAGAGACTTTTCTGTGTCGATTTTCGGGCGACTCTATGAGTCGATTGTTTTATATATACTAATAACGTTCCGTATTTTTAGTCTCGCGAATTTTAACTGATAAAAGTACAGTCAGATCGTCATTGTGTCTAATCTGTCAGTTCCGATCCACTAAGCTATTTCCGAAGTTATCCGAAACAATGCACAATATAACATTTATTAAAACTTACCAGCGAAACAGGACCAGATAACTCCTACAGTACGCAATAGAAATTTTTGCATCTAAACGAATGAAAAATTATTTATAAGGTTTCAGATCATCACTGTCGCGGTTTCCGTTCCACTTTACGGCTAGCCACGTTTTATCTTAATTTAAAAAATTGGTAGTATCTTAAATTTGTCCCCGGATCAGAATGATATGCAATGAAAAAATAATTAACTTCTACACCGCATTTTAATGATTTTGCAAGAAATACAATAAACGTCTTCAAAAATCCAATTTTCAGTTTAAAGAAAGAGAATTGACTCTCTGGTTATTCATTTGCTGAATTGGTAGAAAAAAGTTTTGATTACCGAATAGGTGATTAGGTTTCATAAAAATTGAGAGAACATTTTTTTTCGCTCGAGGGGCGCGATGTTTCAACTTCGAACGGTGATAACAAAACCAATTTTCAATCTTGAAAAAAGTGGAAATCTACTTTTCTCTTCAAAATTTGTCAGCCATAGCCACCTGTTCATTTTGATGCGACTACGCATGCGTACAGGGGCCGAAGCGCAAGTTCTTAGTTAGGCCCTATGGTATTCTGAAAAAAATGTAAGAATGAGATTATAAAAAAAATTCTTTCCGCAGGATGTGTATTAGACATATTTCGATTTTTCGAGCTAAGGATCTCATTTTCAAAAATTTGTGGTTAGGCCCTTATTGCAATCTACCCTTCAACTGTTGTTTTATTGTAAAACGATTCAATCCACTTTTAGATGAAAATTTTACACCGTGGAATTTATTTCGTTCTTCTGTATTTTGCAAACAGCCCCATATCTGGGTTTTCTGCGCGGTCTAAGTGAATATGAGTAGTAATACTTCTCAAAATCATATATGGTTTTTTAAAAACACAGTAATTCACGTAATCATTAACCAAAACGTATCGTTTACAGGCCGGAAATGGTGGCATCTGCGATGATGGATCTCATTGAGACGGGTGAAAATGGTGCAGTTTGGGTGGCAGAATCCAATGAGCCACCATATGCTATTGAAACAAGTCACTACTCCACACGCCGCATACCAATATAACTCTGGAAAAAATTAATCATAATGTACATATAGAAAGACAGCTTGATGAGGCTGTATTTTATTTTGTATCTTTTCTAAACTAAGAATATAGCCGATTTGTTGGTTTAGAATTACATGCAGTTTATGGCATTGACAAAATGTATATTTGAAATAAATTACGTAATTGTTTGCATCATGCAGGCGCAATTTTTTGTTCAAATACAAAGGAATTAGTATCTGAAATGTTTGGTGCTTGTTTTCTCACAAAAATGTTTTCAACTTTTAGCTCAGAGTTCAAAAGAGAGAATATTACTTTGATAACGGTAAGATTGAAAGCAATATTACGCTGATATTACCCACAAAAACTTGTTTTCCAAAAGATTAATTTTGAATATTCTGAAAAGAAGTGCAATCCTACCGGCCGTCAGGGGTTTTTGGTGTCACTGATTATGAAAATAGTTTTCAAAAGGCAAATTCAAAATTTCTGAGGCAAACTGGTGAACTATTTTACAAAAAATGATTGAATTGACATAAAACTTTTGTTGTGAACGGTTCTTGGGATCGCTGATAACAAATTTTGTCTTAAACTCATAAAATTAGTAAGTCCTATCAGATAAATCCTATTTAGTAAACAACTTATTCCAAAAGATTGGACGAATAGCTATAAATCTGGTCCACATTGGTCAAATTCTGATATACCTAATTATTTTCTTAGAACGCTCAAACAATGATTTTCTTGAACTGTTCTGCTTAAAGCAGCTGCCTCGCCAAGAATGTCAAGTAACGATTATCTTTCCTTTTACGCTTAAATACCATCTATAAATAAAAACTAATATTTTCAATTTAACTGCAAAAGCCTGACCCATATTGAGACCAGATACGAGGTGAAAATTATTTATGAAATCACTCAAATGTCTAGGATGTTTAAAAATACATGTCTTAATTTTTAAAGGTTTATTGTAAATATTGAAGTAAATAAATGTGAAATTTCGTTACAGGCTCCGCACGCACGAGGCTTCCGTTTCTCTCTCCCGATTAGTACTAAATTTTCGCCGTTTGACCGATTGATAATTAGAAAGAAATTCATACGTTAAACTATCAGAAGTCACCCAGGCAGATCGTACAAATTAAATTGCACTGCGTGAACATACCGCCCGCCACTTTCTTATACCAAAAAGAACGAAACTCATCAAACCTCTGACAATTATTCAAAACTTTTCTTTCAAACTTTGTATGTATGTGTATGACTTATCAAAGGTCTGATGAATTGCGAATATGTCGATTTTATTATTACCAACTTAAGTAATAAAAAATTGATTAGCACTACCAATGTGGGTCCACCACACCCACGACGGGCCAACAGAACGCAGTATTCCTGAACGGTCACCCATCCAAGTACTAACCGCGCCCAACAATGTTTAACTTCAGTGATCTTACGAGAACTGGTGTTTTCAGCGTGTTATCGCCGTTGGCACTTAAGTAATAAAGGATTGAAAAAATACAATATTTTATATAGTAAATAAAGTTAGAGTTTGCTGTAGATAATACAATGAAATTAATCCTTGGTAATATAAATGTAACTTACAATATTCTTCCTTAATTTAGTAACATTCGTTTGTGGCAACGCCACCCGCCATGAGCATTTAGTTTTAAACATCCTTAGGTTCTAATGTTTTATTAATCGGTAATTAGCACAATTTGACAAGCGGTTTTTTATAAACACCTATTGCGGTTTCAACTACTACCGTTCTTGCTAGACCGTCCTGGCCGGGATGGCAAGCAATGTCTCGGCGTAAACTCCACTTACAAAGAGGATTATCTTCATCACGATGAAGTACTAGATCGTCCTTTTTAATGTTTAATTCTTGATTTTGTCATTTATACAGATTTTGAACGCTTCAAAAATATTCTAGAGACCTCCTCTTCCAAATTATTTCGTTTCATCTCTGTACCAACTGCCATCGAGACAGTCTATTTTTAGTTAAATCAAGGACTGATGGTTCTGGTACAGAAAACAAAGGGAAACTGTAAGAAAGTGGCCCGGAGTTAATTAAGATAGACTTTCTGCATCATCGGAACTTGTAGATATTGGCCTAGAAGTAAGAATTGCCTTTAAGAGAAGGGTAGACATTTCTTCGATTGTGAGAGTGTGGTTTCCAACTATTCTATGAAGGTGGTGCTTGACACTTTTGCCACTTGCACACTTGCACTCTGAAAATTTGTGCCATTATCGCTATAAAGGTTTGAGGGTATGTCACTTCTCGCAACAAATCTTTTCAATGCAGCCAAAAAGGAAACCGTGGTAAAATCGCTTACTAATTCTATATGGATAGCTTTTATGGCTAAGCAGACAAAAAGAGCTATATAAACTTTTTGTGATTTATAACCACGTCAATTACCTAATCTAACGAGAATAGGTCCTGCATAATCAAGACCACTATGTTCAAACGGCCTCGATCTTGTCACTCTAGCAGTGGGTAAGTCACCCATAATTTGACATGGATTTTTTGCTCTTTGTCTAACACAAGTGATACAGTGGATCATTATATGACGAACTGAGTCGCTCGCCTTTCGTATCCAAAAATTTTGTCGTAAAATATGAAGAGTGAGCTGCGAACCACCGCGTCATGATCTAAAAAGCGCATGGTCTATTATTAAATTTGTAAGACGATGTTCAGGCAAGGCCGAGTGTTTTAGCAGCCTTCTCCACTGCTTTGTACAGAAACTCTCCTTTGCCCACTTCTTCGTGCTTCCTGACCATTTTAAGAAGAGGGTCTCGTCCATTTACGACTATATGTGCTGTACCCAGAATAATGCTTTTTTTCATATGCATAACCTTTCACGACCCGATATCGAGGGATCTGAGCTCGTCCTTCGTCCATAGAACCACTTCAAATGAATAGAAAACTACCGAGATAGCAAGCAGGTTCCTTGCAGATACTTTGTTCCTCGCTGACAGTTCGGAAGACCAAATCCGTCGGATGAGATGTTTATATCTGCTTTGGAGAGTATCCTTTATAGATGTCACGTCCTGAATGTTGCTCTGTGGCACGCCCACGTATTTACAGTTGTCTCTAGCGACGAGGTGTCGTATAGCGCTTCTGTCGACGAGCTCAGGGCCTTCAGAGATGACATTAAGTTTTCCTTGCTTCAAAAAAACCTTGGCGTATTTTTCTACCCCAAATTCTATTCCAATCTCCTGAGTGTACTTTTTGACAAACCCTACAGCTAGGTGTAGTTGCTCTTTATTTTTAGCATAGATCTTAAGATCATCCATTTAAAATACCTGAGTGACCTTATGCTTTCGATATTCAGGTTTGCCGTAGAACTACCCTTCGGAATGGCGAAGTGCGAAAGATAGTGGCAATAATGTGAGGCAAATGAGGCGTGGGGTCATGGTGTCGCGCTCAAAGACACCTCTCTGAAAGGTGACTTTGTTATTTGTCACACGATGTTTCCCAAATGAGATAGCAAATCTGGCTTTCCAAAGTGGCATCAATCTCTCTATGCACCTCACGATGTGCGGATGAACCTTTGAGCTTTACAACAGAAAAATGATAAGTCTATGGGAGGTTGAATCAAGAGCTTTTCAGTAATCAATCCAGGCCATCGATAGAAGTTGCTGGAAGGATGCTTCATCTTTGCAGATACGTCCATCGATGAGCAGGTTCTCCTCATATCCTGCTACGCCTTTCTTGAGCCGCGCTGTTCGTACATCTCTCGCCACACAGGTCCAATTTTGATACCACCTGGTGATGGGGCGGCATTCCTCCTTAGGTGTTATTAGGGTACTGCACAGCTCCTTGAAGCTATGTATATTCTTTGAGTTTTCTTTCAGTGGATGCTGGACTTCGTAGACTTCTCTTCAAAATGTCTCGACCTCCTCTGGTGTGGGCGGTTGGACGAGAGTAACTGGAGAGTCTCGGAAGATTCGAGATGGGTCAGGCAAAAACTGTTGATTTTCTCTGACCCACCTCTCTCTCTGCTGTAGACTTCTCCTAGCGTTAGATAGCACCCGTATTCTGTCAACAATATGCCGCCTGATGGTCAGCAACTTTGACTTTTTGAGTGTGTGATGACGGATCCGCAGTTCGCGCGCGACTTTCGAACCTTGGCGGTGAAATTCCTGTCAGATATTGTGTAGTTAATCAAACACTGAATGCGAAACGCGTACTGTCTTGCCCGGACTATCTTTGTGCTGAGTAGAAGCATTCGTCTTTTGGTTTTATGATCAGCCGTTGCTTTTGTTTTACAGTTTGCTTCCGCCAAAGCTCTCGCTGCACAGCTCCGATTCTTCGAAAAAAATTTTCACGAAGCTCGTCATCCAGTTCAGCCAGACCTTTGGGCTTGAGAGAAACCTAGATGTTGATGTTTCTCCGTGTCCTGAAGCATCGCTCTTTCTCTATTGGATGCCAGCCCGCGGTTGGTCTCAGTGTAGCCTTTCTTTCTTTGTTGTCGGCTTCTTCTGGCTGCCATAGAGTAGGCGCTCTGCTAACATGGCGCTTTTTAGGAGTTATTCAGCATGGTTTTGCAGACATTGATGTCATAAGTTGGAGAGATTTAGCTGTTTGTCGTACCACCGAGCATGCAGTCGTGCCATGTAACCTTCTCGTCTTCAATGGCTCCCCCCCCCCAAATCTTGGGTAGTCATCATTGTTGTTCGACCCATTGTCGGAAGCCCTGTGGTTCTTATTGTTTTGAACCGCACTGACCACTCCTGTGTTTGGTTTTATCATTGTCAAATACACTTTGGTGGAATGGCCCAAAGTGGTTGGTCCAATCTGCTACAAATTGGCCTGGGGAGTTTGAGTTGTCTGAAAAGGACAAGGCTGATCCAGAATTACGTGAGATGAAGCATGTTCACACGGTCACGGTAAATTCCTGCATGTCAGATGAATCGACCTCTGATATCAAACGGACTTTATCTGTGAAGTTTTCAAGTTGGCCAAAATTATTGAGGGTAACAGCTTTTTGTTTAAAATTTATAAAATATCAAATTAAACGAGCCCTTGATAAATTTAGTGAAAAATTATCTCCGATGTTACGAGAGAAACTACAGAAAATCGTTGAACATGATTCGGATTTCATTTATGAGTCCCGCATTTTATGGTATAAAGTAATTCAGACTGACGTATTAGCCAAAGAGTTAAATATGTTGAGAAAGGACGGGCTCTGTTCAAAATCGAGCGTTATCAAGCAACTAAATCCATTCGTGGATGCTTTTGGTTTAATTCGAGTAGGAGGTCGTCTTGAGCACTCCCCCTTATCGTATTCTGAAAAGCACCCTATAATTTTGATGGATCATACGCTCAGTACGCTAATCATACGACATGCTCATTTGCGCACACTTCACGGTGGAGTACAATTGACTGCGCGTGTATTACGCCAAACAATTTGGATGATACATGCGCGATCTTTAATAAATCGATGCATCAAAGGCTGCATTGAATGTACTCAACATCGCGCGTATACAGCATCTCAAATTATGAGCTCGTTACCCTCAGCTCGCGTAACCCCGTCTGTTCCTTTCACACATACAGGGATTGATTATGTCGGACCATTCAATTACAAATTGTCTAAGATCCGCAACGCGAAAATTGATAAAGCATATATATGCATTTCCATTTGCCTAGCTACTAGAGCCATCCACATCGAGGTCGTTTCTGATTATACGACTGAAGGATTCATCGCAAAACTTCGACGATTCGGCGTTTGGTTGTGTGTGATAAGTTTCACATCTTTAACAGACATTATGCTGTCCACATTCGGGTTTTCCGCAGAAGTACCTAAAAGTACCTAAAAGATGCCTCTCTGAAATGTGACGTTGTTAGTTGTCACACGATGTTTCCCAGATGAGATGGCGAAGCTGGCTTCCAAAGAAGCATGAATCTCTCTATGCATCTCACTATATGTGGATGACCCTCTAAGCTTTCCAACAGACAGACGATGAGTCTATGGAATGTTGAATCAACAGCTTTCCGGTAGTCAATTCAGGCCTATTATAGGCAACGCTGATAAGATGCTGCGTCTTTGAAGACACATATATCGTCTTTCTTTAAGCCGCGTTGTTCGTAAATCTCTGGCTACACAGGTCCGGTTGTTCGGATAATCCTATTATTCAAGATAGCTGTGAAGATCTTACACAGCGTCTTCAAGCGCGTCATTCAATTCAGCTAGATCCTTGGGCTAGATATTGATGGTTCTCCTGGTCCTGAAGCATCGTTCTTTCTCTATTGGATGTCTGCCCGTGGTTGGTCTCAGTGTCGCCTCTTTTTCTCCTTTGTCGGCTTATTTTGGCTACGGTAGAGTAGGCGCTCCGCTCATATAACCCCTTTTCTGGAAGTGAGCGGTACGGTTACGCAGCAGATAGTGCGAAAAGTGCGAGTGCTCTGGGAGTTTCTCGCACCACCGAGCATGCAGTCACGCCATGTAACCTTTTCGCTCAAGAGCCGTACTGGTATCGCAGCACTCCAGAAGGTCGTCCCACAGTCGATCCGTCCACTCCAGCTTATTGAGATATTTTCGGTGCATCGTATTGACTTTGTCTTGAATAGGGCCCCCAACTCTAGGGTAGTCGTTATTGTTGTCCGACCCATTGTTGGAAGCCCTGGGTGTTCGATTGTTCCAAACCGTACCTACAACTATGTTTGATATTACCATTGTTTTTCCCACGAGCAGCTAGGGAAAGGATCTGTCCGGCCTCGCAGATGCCGTCATGCGACGTTAAGACTATATATTCTGGGAGATGGTCCGGTTTCTTAGAGTTTTTTTGATAAGCGAAGTTTCTTCGGTAGAGGCATTGTACGTCCTAACACCAGCCACAGTGGAATGGGCGTCTCCAAATTTAAATGTGAGGTGATGATCCGGACCAGATGTTGGTGCACTGAAGTAAACTTCCTTCACCAGAAGTTCTTGATACCTCTTCGAAGCGAATTATATTTTTAGTGTTTTCTTTCATTTCCAGCGATGGATCAGAGAAAAACTGTGTGTGATTGTAGATCCTCGGTTCGTGTGCGAACTTTTGAAGCCTTTCTGTACACGGCCTATCAGATGTTATGTTGCCAATCACACATTGAAGACGGGACGCATTCCGCCTTGCCTATCCAATCTTCTTGTTCAGTTTCTGCAAGCGTTTTTGGTCTTTTGATGCATCGTTACTTTTAGTCTTTCATTTGAATCAGCGAAAGCTCTCGTTGCGCCATAAACTGAACAATTGATGGTCCAATTGTCGGACTCCTCCTTGATATCCTCACGAAGGGAGCCATCCATTTCAACCAGATCTTGGGACCTAGGAGGAACGACACGATAAATGCACAGTGGTCGGAATAACAGGAAAAACTGGCCAAAATTTAAAAAATCGATATTTTGTTCACGTAAAACCAAATACGGTATTCTATAAAGAATGAATCTGTGCATAAAAAGCCGGCAGGATTGGGCTTTGTCTCACGCACGTGGGATTTGGGAGGGCCCGAAAGATGGCCTGCTCCCATACTTTCGCGAAACTTGTCGAAACGTCAAATTATACGCTCGGTTTCAAGTGCTCTAAATTTTGTTCTAAGTGCGCAAAAATTGTATTGAAAAACATTATCTCAAAAAAGTTCCGCGCTGATCCGCTATGATTCCTATTAAAATACAAAATCAACGAGGTGGTGACTGAAATAATTAAAAATTCAGCTGCGCGTAACTGCGACTTTCGTTTCAAACACGTTTACAGGACAGATATACGCGCATGGTTATTAGGCGCAGTAGAAGACCAAACTCATAAAAAATAAAATCGTTGGTCAGTTTTTTCAAATTTGGACCGCCATTTTGTGGCGGCAATTTCTTTTTTGACAATTTTGACCACAAATTTGAATTCTTTGACCCCGAGAACCCCCTGACGACTACTTTTCGCGAACGTATCGTCAGTTTTTTCCTAGTTGGTCCGCCATTTTTCGGCGGAAATTTTTTTTTCGACCATTTTGACATCAAATTTGAAATCCTTGACTAGGAAAACGTAAGGGTACTGAGACTCAAGACAGTTTGCTCACTTTTTGAATTTTGGTCAACTTTTCGGATGTTCCCGGCCACTGTGAGATGGACGGACTAATTATCAGCCGGACGGTCATGCAACGGGTTTTCGACATAGCCTACCATTTTAAGCAAATCATTTTAAACTTGGGCTGTGAAGTTCTCCCGCACGCGGCATATTCATCAGACTTGGCCCCATCCAATTATCACCTGTGCTGGTCAACGCAATATGCTTTGGCATCCGTAAATTACTTGATAGGTGGCGCAAGGTCATCGATAACAATGGACAATATTTAGAAGATTGATCTGGTATTTATATATTTTATAACATAAAATATTTTCTTGGGAAATAAGGTAAAAATTAAGTTATACACCTCATAAGTACAACACATTTTTCAAAAAAATTAGAGAAATCTCGAAATCGTATAGCTCGCTTTCGTTTCGTATCGGAAAAATATCGAAAAGTGGCGTACTGTATCGGTATCGTATCGGAGCGAGAAATACCGAGGAACGAAACGATACACGACGGGAATGGGACGTACCTGCTGTCTCGGTATTACTAGTATTGTTTTGCCTCGTCCAGTTTTGTCCTTCCTCGTTCTTGCCCTTGTTTTCTCAGCAAATCGTGATAGATGTTGACCGAACTGCTTCCGACCAGACAAAATGCCGCAGTCAGAGGGAAGCGGTGGATTCTAACTTTTTTTTAAATAAACCACTAGACTTTTTGAACGATAAATTTTCGGATTTTTTGTTTTATGCTGATAAATTTGATATCAAATACGATATGTTTTTTTCATGAAATGAGTATACATCGGAATGAAAATATGTAGCCCACAAATTTGAAGCTGCTGTCTTGTGTGAACAAGACGAACAGGCACGAAATTTTGTCAGAGGTTATCACAGGTGAAATTACCTTCTTACGTATAGTGGCAATTCTCACTTGGTCAGTAACCTTTAGATTTTATTTCGTAGTTATTCATTGGATTTTGATGATATGATGAAGAATAATTGACTATAAGATATGCTTTCCTGGGACAAAAACTAGATCGGCAATAGTTTTTGTTTATAGACTTATAATGCCTTAGAGAAAGCCTTAGATATGATCATCAATGCCGAACTTACGGTCAATCCTGATAAAAGGGAATTCGGTTGTAGTCAGGTACGTTATCTCGGTATCGTGGTACAGACGATTCATAAAGGATTTCGCTCAAAAGGCAGAACCACTCTATTGATTATTAAAGAAAAATCGAAGGATCGAGTGGGGCAAAGACCAGGAAAAGGCCTTCCAAGAATGGAAATCCGCGTTAAGTCTTAGTTTGTCGTTTGTTTACAAACGGACGCAAGTAGTACGGGTTTCGGGGCCGTCCTCATTCAAATCCAAGATGGCATAGAACACGTCATAGCCGTTGCTAGTCGATCCATGCAAGGCATCGAGAAAAACTACACCATTACGGAACAAGAATGCTTAGCGATGGTATGGGCGGTTGAAAAGTTTAGACCTTATTTGGAGGGTTATCACTTCGCAGTGATTACGGATCATAGTAGTCTCCGATGGCTCTATCACTTGAGAGATCCTACTGGGAGATCAGGTAGATAGGCCCTTTAGTTGTTACAATACGACTTCGAGGTTAAAGACAGAAAAGGTGCCTTTCACCATGTACCAGACACGCTGTCGCGCATGTTTGAGCCGGACTCTGAAGTGGTATGTGCCATTGGCGAGACTGACGATCTTTGATATACCCGAAGAACCAAATTGGTCCAAGAAATGCCATATCAATTTCCGGATTGGAAATTAGAAGGCAATCGACTATACTGCCATCGCCCTGACCACCTGATTGATCCATTGTTGCCTGATTTTGAGACATGGAGGCTGGTCTTGCCGTTGGAACTTCGAGGCAAGGCAATGAGTGAAGCGCATGTTACTACGACGTCTGGACACTCAGGTGTGGATAAAACTTTCGAGCGTCTTTCTTTGCTTTACTATTGGCCTGACATGTTGATCGACGCTGCGGAGTACGTCTGAACATGTCAAACTTGCCAGAAAATAAAAGTAAACCAGGCAAGCCCAGTAGGTCTGATATGTAAGCGGGTGATCGAGCAGCCGTGGTCGGTGGTAGCGGCAGACATGATGCCGCTAACGTGCAAAAATCATTCTTAGAAATAGTTATCTTCAGATGATGAACTCCTGACGTACTGTTCACTGATAATAACACTGAGTTTGTGAACAAATCGATTTCAAAGGCCGCATCGGAATTAGGGATTAGGCACTCGACTACCCCACCGTATCAAGCTCAAGATTATCTAGTTGAGAGGGTTAATCGCGTGCTGAAGACCATGATAACATCTTTTGTAGAGGGTGATCATCGTAGCCAGGATAAAATTCTTCCTGATTTCGGCTTTGCATATAACACCGCTGTAAACAGTTTCACCCGTGTCTCGCCAGCCCTTCTAAACTACGATAGAGAGGAAATGGGAATGTAAAATTAAGATGATATTGTGTGGCGTAAAAACGCATGTTTTATCGTCGACTATAGATTATGTTACGAAGAAGTTGGCTCGGAAATATGCAGGTCCGTTCAAGGTTATAAAAGTAATATCGCCGGTAGTTTGTGAAATCCAGGATGAATCCGGTATAATTGAGAAAGCTCATATTGAAAATTTAAAACACTACTGGTCGATTGATCCGAACCAATTAACAAAGGACCTTTTTTTCAGAGTGAATATGAGGAAGAAGGTTCTCAAATTCCGCCCGGAGACGTTACAAGAGCTCCGAAGGCGTCAGACCCACTCCTATCGACTTTGCTGTAGAAGACCCCGCGACACCTACCAACCCTCTTGCTCCTCAACGAGCGGGAACCGATCGACTAGAGGGACCGATTCCCGTCATTTCCAGCGGTGCCACAGGATCGTCGGTACCGGCCGGCCTGAAAAGAAACGGGAAAGGCCCAGAAGAACAGGTACAGGAAGTCGAACCGGAACCGGAGTTGCAGCAGTGTCGGGGGGTTCTACCGGATCTGGCAGTCCGGCGGGAGCCGAAGGCGGTTCGAGAGAGGGACAGCCTCCAAGCCGCAAGGGGGGAAGAGCTCGGCGTCGAACCGAGGGTTCCGCGTTACACGCGAAGCCAAAAAGGCGGATGAGGAAGAGGAAGGACCCCGCCGAAGCAGGCGACTGAGAAGAAAATAGGGCACCTTCCAAATCCTCTCCTGCCTCAAAGCCAAATGTGGAGATCGGAATCTCTTGGTGGAAGCTGGAGAACGGCGAAGATACTGGGAAGCGTGATCAGAGAGTTCAGGTTATCGAGAAAATGTCACAGTATCCTTTTCCCTTACGGGATTATAAAATGCCTTCTTCTCTCGCGAGCATTGATGCTCAGGTTTCTGCCCTGCTCGGGTTACCTCCACCTGCACGGACGTTGGCCTCGCGAGGTGAGGGCCTCTCAATACCGTTATCCAGGCATGGCTCGTTCCAGAACCAACCCCCTGGGTTTGCTCAAATTCCTCAAGAAAATCTGATGCCAGCCCAGGTGTGGGTTCAGGACCCATCCAAGTACTAACCGCGCCCAACAATGCTTAACTTCAGTGATCTTACGAGAACTGGTGTTTCCAGCGTGGTATCGCCGTTGGGTTCTGACATAACCTCAAAAAACATCATAAAGAATCTTTTTTCGGGTCTGGAGAACAGACCATGTTTCCTATATGTTTTTGGGGTCACTGAATCCGAATCCGAGGTCCGAAGAACCCCAGCACGTGAGGGTTCTGACATAACCTCAAAAAACCTCATAAAAAATCTTTTCGTGGGTCTGGAGGTCAGACCATGTTCCCTATATGTTTTTGGGGTGGCTGAATCCGAATCCGTAGTCTAAAAAACTCCAGCACGTCAGGGTTTTGATTTTCAAAGAAACTCGTGAAATTTATTCATCCGACGTGCTGGGGTTTTTTGGACCTCGGATTCGGATTGAGCGACCTCAAAAACATATAGGAAACATGGTCTGACCTCCAGACCCACGAAAAGATTTTTTATGAGGTTTTTTGAGGTTATGTCAGAACCCTCACGTGCTGGGGTTCTTCGGACCTCGGATTCGGATTCAGTGACCCCAAAAACATATAGGAAACATGGTCTGTCCTCCAGACCCGAAAAAAGATTTTTTATGACGTTTTTTGAGGTTATGTCAGAACTCTGACGTGCTGGGGGTTTTTGGACCTCGGATTCGGATTCAGCGACCCCAAAAACCTATTATAAACATGGTCTGACCTCCAGATCCGAAACAAAGTTTTTTTTTGTGTGGCTGTGTTATTTAATATATACTGAGAATAGAAATGAGTATCACGACAAAATAGAATTTTTTTGACGATTGAGCAATATGACTATTCGTACGTATTTATGCTCTGTAAAGTGTTCAACAAATAATCTTCTAAGGTATAATTAGGTCTTATTACTTTGGGGAAGGATTTTATAAATATTTAAGAATATAAATGCAATTGAAGGTCAATTAATTCAAATTTTTCCTCATATATCATTAAGACATATTTTTCAATAATCAACAAATTTTATAATTTCATCAACCTGCTGTTGAGTTAATATTTATTTGAAATTTTCCATTTATAACATACTTCTACAATATTTAAAAATGATTTATAAACTGTTTTAATAAAATTCACACCTAAATACCACAGTTTTGCACTGCATAAAAATGGGGCTTTTTTGAAAAATGTAAGGAAATAATTTTAAATATAAATTTTAGAAGCCTTCTGCAACTTCTCAGTGTCAATATAAATGATAATTTCGCCTTGAATATGGTGTAAAGGCAACTCAAAAAATAAAATATATAAACAAACCCAATTGCAGGTGCTCTGACACTAAAATTTCTTTATAAAAAATATTTTATAGTAGCAGCCTCTTCTAACCAAAAATGTCAGTTTTTCTTCTGTGTGTTTTCACCATTGAAACTCTCGTTTAAATCTTTATCTATTTTCGAAAACTCCACTCAAAGCGACTCAAATCTTGCCAACAACAACTCTTCTGCCAGCTCCGTAAAGAGGTTATGACAAGCGGGACAAGAGCGTCTCATCTCGCCCCATGAACCCGGCTTATTCCCAGTGGGCACAAAATTCGGTGACGTCTGTACGACATCGTTACGACATGTTTACGACAACTTTACGACATCCTATGTCCATGTCATTAAGATATCTACGATATCGTGAAGACGTCGTACGATCTGACGATGTCTTTTCGACATCGTAAAGACATCTTAACGACATGGACATAGGATGTCTTAAAGTCGTCGTAAAGACGTAGTCAAATTTTGTGCCCACTGGTTTCTTTCCCAAATCACAATTATGGTCAAAACTTCAATATTACCTATTTTTATTGATTAATTGCGTATGAATGCGTTGGTGCATTAAATTTTGATAAATAAACTTCACGACAGACCTTAGTTTATAAATATTATGTATTAGTTTCAAGAATTTTTTTTCGTTCTAAGATATCATAGAATAACATGATTCAGGTGTTGAAATTTTAATCATTTTCATTTTCACTTTATCTACTTTATTAAATTGTTTTCTTTTTCTAAGAAATTCAATATTATTATTTCTGTTATTTTTTAAAATGACGGCAACAAATATCACATAATTTGGGATGAAATTCAGTGTCTCATTTGACCCGTAAGCTCATCTCGCCCCGCTCTCCCCTACAATTCAGAGTACGTGGGGGGGGAGGGGATAAAACCCCTGTCTTAGGATAATTATATTCGGATGAATCTTTTGTTGGTGTTACCTAATATTACCTAATTGTGTGCTGTGCATCAAGGCAGCGAAATAGTCTTTTTACGGCCGAGCGTGAGTTTCTGCAAACACGTGACACCATAAAAAGACTTCGCTGTCTCGGTACGCACGATATTTTATGTAATAAAGTATGGTTTCCGAGTTTTCTCATGATATTACGTTTCAGGTTTGAGGTTAGTTTAAAGAGACAAGTACCGCGCAGAACAGTGCGCGTGGGTCTCAGTGACGAACACGCATGCGCGCGCATTTCTCGCGGACCATGAAGTGCACTTTACTGGCCTAGGCCGGTAAAGTACCACATCACCGAGAAAGACCTACTTTGCTGCTCCAAACCACGCCCAGAAAACAAGGAAACCATACTCGTGTTACATAAAAGTAATTAATGAAAGAAAATCCAAAAACCGAGTGTTTAGTAGAAAGCTACAATTTTTTCCAAATATCAAAAACAGATTATTTCATTAAAATAATAAATATGACGTTGTAATGAGATATTACCATTTAAAATCATATACTACGTTATTTTTACGATGGTTGAATACCAAAAAATTGATTTGAGTAGTAGTAGTAGTAGTAGTAGTAGTAGTAGCATACCATTAAGCTATTTCCCTTTCAGGGTAGGCGTGACACTACCCGATTCGGGTAGTGTTTCTAGGTGGATAGTTTCTTGTAGTAAATAACTACAAGTGTGGGCTCACCACACCCACGACGGGCCAACAGCACGCAGTATTCTCGAATGGTCACCCATTCAAGTACTAACCGCGCCCAACGCTGCTTAACTTCAGTGATCTGACGAGAACTGGTTTTTTCAGCGTGGTATTGTAGTATTTTGTGGGAATATTGCCCACGTACTTAAATATTATGTGAATCACAGTTGTCATGAATCCAAGCCCAATTTGGAGCAAACTCCGAAATACAAATTTTTCGGAGCAATTCCAGAATTTCCTCTCCTTTTTTTCGACCGTCGTCTTCTATGAAGTTAGGGAAAAATTGTTTTCTTCGGTCTGCCGGTCCCATAAGTAAAAAGATAAATGAAAACGATTCTAGTTCTTAAACATCGTTCTTTGATCGACTTTTCGACTTTTTGGCACACCATGCGGGCCTTCTTCAGGAAAAATTGCTTCTCTAAAAAATTATAAGCAGTTTTTAGTCTATTCTTTAATTGTTTGTGACAGTCATGAAAATTATAACTATAAATTTCTGTCATTACATGTACTTAGTATGTGGAGTCAAACATTAAGAAAAAAAGTAAAAACAATGTCAAAACATTAGATTCTTCAATGAGAGAAATATAACTGGTCAAATTTTTGTCTAAAAAGTTATATATAATAAAACTGTTTTTTCTCTTTCTTTTGTTGAAACCTCTGAAAAAGAAATCTTTTTTTTTTAGAGGCTCCAACACGACATAAAAATTACATTTTTTGTTTTTACAAAAGAACAAGTATAGTCGTTAAATACATCTGTCAACGGACAACACTATATATATATATATATATATATAATTTGAAAAAAAAAGTTAAACAACCACCGCAGGGTCCCACTAAGAGCAACTGCCATCCGACAAAATGTCAATAGCCCCCAGTAGCACCGCGGTAAATCACACCTATGGCCACGTCTCACAACCGTGAGATGGGTGGTCATAGGCAACGAAAAAATCACAACGACAGGCCGGCGAAACCCTCGTGTGTCTTGAGGACACGAATTGCTTTAAGGTTAGGAACCAGTGATAGTTTCGCACCTCCGAGAGCACCTATCACAAGGACAATTACTTGTACCGAATATTTGGGTACAGTCGTTGTAGCTCTCTTTTAAGGTCTTGATACATCTCCTCTTTTTCTTTCTCCTTTGCAGTGATGTTGTATTCGGAAGGAGCCGAGAATTCGATCACGAATATAGTTCGTTTCTCGAAGTCTTGGAGAACAATGTCAGGCCTCGAGTGCGCAACGGAGACTGCTGCCCGAAAATCGTAGTTCCAGAAAATTTTGCACTTCTCGTTTCGGACAATCGACTCTATCTCCCTTAAAGCGTTCGGCAGGGCAGGGTCGCGGCCAACACCGTAAGAGCGACAAAGATGGTAATAAAGCACTCTTAAGGCCGCATTATATCTATAGATATACGTCGTTCCCGCGTGGGTCGGACACCCTGATAGTATGTGTTCTATTTACTCAGCGTGTGCATGACACGCTCTGTACCTATCACTGGGAACTTCTTGACATAAAATGTGCTCAGGGTATGCTAAGGTGGAAATGACACCGTCCTGGCAGGCGAAAATAAAACCCTCTATACCTGAATTAAGCCCTGATGATTTGAGGAAAGCAAAAGTTTGCTCCTTCGACAAGGACTGTTTTTGTACATTTCTGTGAAAGTTTCCGTGCATTTTCTTGTCGAGTAGCTCTTGGTGAAAATTTTCAACCTCTGCTTTCTTCACTTTGGTTTTTAGAAGTGAAGCATCTAGA
>CAKNYM010050931.1:145057-165288 GCA_932195095.1 Andricus curvator
CCCCCCCCCCCCTTAAAAACAAAAATAAAATATGCTCCGTAATGAAAAAGAAGTATTGATAAGTATAGGATCCAGTACCTTTTTTCGCGAAGAATTATTTGATTTCCAATACTTATTCGCGAAAAAAGTATTAGATCCAATACTTACCAATATTTCTTTTTCATAAGGGCTTTTAGTTCTTAAAGTTCAAATGAATGAAATTTTTTGAAAATTGCTTTAACATCTAGAAATAGTGGTTCATTACATTGAAAATGATGCAATTACAACAGAATCTTATAATTCCCATTTTAATTGTAGTGGAAATAATATTGCGAGATAAAACAGAATTGGGAAAATAAGTTTTGTTCATTCAAACGTTCAGAACTTTACAGTACAAGGAAAGCTTCTTGGTACTCAGGTACTTGAAACTTGTCTCGAGCCATATCTCGGGTTTCCGATACCAGAACGATACGATACAAAACAAATACTGGAGTCTCAGAAACCGTTACCGATGCGAGAAAAAAACAAAATTTTCCGATACGATACCCCGACTGATACGAATATTAGTACACTTTTTACAATTTTTGCTTTGTACTTCAAGTTAATTATAAATATTAAACAAAAAACTATCATTTTCTCAATTTATTTAGAGCCATACCACGCTGAAAAACCCAGTTCTCGTCAGATCACTAAAGTTAAGCAGCGTTGGACGCGGTTAGTACTTGGATGGGTGACCATTCAAGAATACTGACATGAGTGCTGTTGGCACATCGTTGGTGTGTTGAGCCCACCCTTGTAGTTATTTATAACTACAAGAAAAACCTAGAAACACTACCCGAATCGGGTAGTGTCACGCCTACCCTGAAAGGGAAATGGTTTAATGGTATATATATTAAAGGTTTGCACTAAATCTAAGAAATACTTTAAAGTCAATTTAAGTCACGCATATGCATATAACTTCGATTAGAGTTATAGTAAAATCGCTATAGAAATTTCTAACACCATTCAGATTGCTTAGCGGCTCAGTTTTGACTGTTGGTAATAAAAGTTTAAACTGTTGACTATTATGATAATTCAGTCCAATCGTCTTTCATACATATGTCTACATCTTTTTTTAAATACCAACTAGTCACGTCAATATAACTAATATATCGATGCAAAACTGTAGTCACGTTTAATTTTTTTCATCATACCTTTATCGAAAGATGGATTTTCAATGCCTGTAGAGCGAAGCGAAAATGGCCGAATGCAGCCGAGTTTTCTTTTCATCCCTAGGGAGGAAAAGTGATGACGTAGCGCGATGAAAAGAAATTAAACGTCTCGTGTTTGGTCGAAAGCAGAATCTCTTTATTGTGACGCGATCTTTCCCTCTCTCGTTCCATCTCCGTCATAATCGCACGAGCGCTGCAGACAAGTTCAAGACCTTTACGATCGAGAGAAAACAATATCGATTTATATAGTATTCTCATCTCACTCTTTCACACGCGAACTTCTTTCCACTTCCGTCATAATCGCAGGAGCGATGCAGCCAACTTCAAGGACTACTCTAACCTCTTGTCTACTGTCAAAATATTATTGTCGATTGTTCTCAACAAAATTAATTTGGTTCGCGAACAAAATGACAAAGAACAACATTGTTTTAGGCCTTCCGAAATCGCGGAAAGAGCCGAAAAAGCGAGCAAAGACGCGTTGCCGCAAAAATCTCCGATAAAGGTATTATTAAAAATAGCGTGCAAACTTCACACTCGTTGCAATCATAGCCTTTCGACCCTAGTTGTGCAATATACTATTGTTCAATTTTTTAAATTCTTATCATGAAAGAGCAAAGGTTATCATCCCACTTGCGATTGTCTTCAATAAACTGGCTAATGTCTGGCTTCGAGAAACAGTAGCACATTATCTCTTCTTCTTAATTAACCTGATAGACTCCAGGTCTGTTTGATCCAATATTGCAATTTTCTGCAAAGTTCCCTTTTATTAAATTACTTCCAGTGAAACCGTGCACGAAAGATTATTTGGAAACAGGAAAAGTATAATTTTATTTAGAATCAACTACTACGAGCAAAGAGATACAAACTGCATACACACCCACATATAGTATACTATATAGTATATAATATTTTGTGATAAGTTCATGTTTTTATAGAGTTCAATTAAAAAATGTATATCAAGGGAAAGACAGCTTTGGTAACAGGGGGTGCTAATGGAATAGGTTACCTTTATGCTAAAGAATTACTTCGCCATGGTCTTAAGGTAAGTGATCCAAATCCATAACTTATTTATGACCCCTGAAATAACTTTCTAGAAAAATTTAATTAAAGTTTTGTAGTTCTTTGACCGGTTTAACTAATGGTCACAATTCATGGAAAATTATATAATAATAAGGGTAGTGTCTAAACGTCCAGACACAAGCCACGCCCCCTACACTTTTCCAACTCCCGCTTCTGCTTGCCAGGTCCGTACATTCAGACTCGACCGTGTTTTAAACGTAAATAAACGTACGGACTGTTCGGATGTTTAGACTTGACCAATAATAAATACTAAATGGATTATCATAATTACAGTAATTAGATTGGAGTACAAAAAATGTGCTCTTCCATTGCGAGACCACTTTTAAAATAAAAAAATTAATTTAAATATTTAAACTGATATATTATTAATTGATTTAAATTATGTCTTTTCTTTGTGAAATTAAATCCTCATTGACCTGAAAATGAAATCTTACGCGATCCACCTATGTAGACCAATACGCCTGTAGGATACCTCTGTGACTTTGACAGCAGCGTCATCTGACACGCGAACTATTTTTCGTTAATATTGAATTGAAATTCAAATTTCTTCCCAATAGTTGCAAATTGGTGGCGCTGTCGTAGGTACCCAACAGGCGTATAATAGGCAGTAACGTATGGCAACTGCAGACGCATGATGCGTCATTGTGTGAACATCACTTTGTGGTCAAGAAGCGTCAAATATTTTTGCAATTTCGATTTTTTTAGGTTATGCAACTTCAAACCAATGAAATGATTCTAATAAGTAGTGACACGGAAAAATAAGTTTTATAAAGTTTATGCATCTAATTCAAGAGTAGTGAATATGGAAAGCAGTTTAGTAGAAGTTCAAAAGGTCTGCTTATACGATGTGATGAACTTTTCTTATCAGATGTACAGAACGTTTCAATAGTATCTAAAATCCGAGGCGTTATAGCATGTATTGACGCGGAGGTTAAATGTTGGAGCAATTTAACAGAAAAAAAAATTTTTTTTTGATATCATCATTACACTTAATTTACCATACAACTTCACTTAATACAACTTATTTTCACTTATACATATAATGGAATGCTTCAACGGTTTAAAAAATTAAATCTAACTCACGCCGCACGCTTTAACCAACTGAGCTATCGAACGCTTGGACATTCGTGTAAAAATCTTGGCTAAACGTTGCAGAGTTAGGGGATAAAAATATGTGCCCCTACTTATGAGTAACTTACCGGTTTTGTGCACTGTATGACTTCATGACAGCAATTCAGTACGTATTTATTGCACGAAGGCCAGAAGAGAACTGAATATGCGCCGGGCCTGGACGCTACACTATGGTCCACGTATGCTAGAGGCACGTATGATCCAAGGGTAGCAGTGGGGATGAGGGGCGAAATCCAGGCGCTCGTATGACCTCCTTTCTAGACAGTTCTTAATCCTAAAAAACCTACATTTTTACACTTCTAGGTTTGATTGCGATACCTGTTTGGGGCCGTTCAAAAAATACGTAACGACTTTGGGTGGGGGGGGGGGGTCACCTTTATTGTTACGCCAACGTTAAACTTACACACGCTTACTATAGAAAAAGCGTTACGCATGGGGGGGGGGTAAAAATGTCAGAAAAAAGCATGACGTATTTTTGGAACGGCCCCGTTCCAGTAGTGGTCGAGCGCTTGCCGCGTGAGTTACTTTATGCAGTTTCTACGTCGTTTTTGTTCTTCATACAAAATAAGTTAAGTTCCTTTAGATTTTAATGTTTGTAAATAACATCATGGGTTAAATTTATCGTATGTGTTTTTTTATTCTCTAGATTTAAATATCAAAAGATTGCTTAATAAACAGAACTAGAATTTTGCAGAGGAGTGAAACTTATAGCGACGAGTACGACAAGGTAAAAATGGTTTGGAACATAGGCTCGCGACGAGTTGGAGAGTTCGCTTGGTAACGGTCGAAAAGTATCTGAAGATTAAATTTGAGGGATGAACATTGGTGGTAGCGTAGATCTTTGACACAGAGATGGAGATTATACTAAACTGTCTCTAATTGGTCGTAGAAATTATGAGAGGGAGGCAGTAGACACTCCTTTCTGACAAGACAAAATCATAAATTTCACAAAATTGGCAAAATTTGCCAATTTGGAAGAGCAAACTTTCCGGTAATAAAATTGAAAGAAATAGCAGATGTTTCTCGTCGCCTTGTCATGCGAACAGTAAATTAGAAAGTTGGATACAATTCGATTTAGTGATAAAATAAGATAGAAAACTTGTGAAAAAAAATACTTAGATGAAAAATATAAACTGTTACGACGTAACATATAGTCTAGTTTTTCTGAAACATAAAATGGCATGACTTGATTTTTTGTGGATTCTAATAATAAAGGTCTGGGTCTTTCCAGCTGGGTTCCAATTTGTTTAACATGCTATTATTTTTACATTTAGGCAAGTTTCCAATTTCATAGATCTGATGGATTTGCGTTATATAATATATATATAATATATCTAATCGTCTTTTAAACTTCTTTTGTCGTAGTTAGATCCACTTCTTAGCCTTTTGTAGGTATTTCTCATATTTGGATTTCCATTTCATTATTCGGTCGCTGTAGGGAAGTGTGGGTCATGGGCTAGTCTCGAGTAAAGGTTTGGGTCTCTTTCAAAGGTCATCTCGAAGGGCAACAGTCCCGTCGTCTCGTTCCTGGTAGTGTTTATCGTGAAATTTATGACCTTGATGTTTCCATCCCACTCGTTATTGTTTACCGCCATTGAAGTGTTAATCACATTTTTTAATTAACTTAGAATTTTTTTAAACGAGATATAAAAATATATATGTTTGTTTTTGTTTTGGCCTTAGGTCCAGAAATGTTAAAAAAGTAATAAAAAACTTAATCTTGGTTAAAATTCCATAATGTTAAAAATTTTCGAGTAGTAAAACACACATATGAGGGTAAATTACTAGCCTGTAATAAAATATATTTGGCTAGATAAGAATAGAGTTCATATTTTTTTTATTAATTAAATCTTTATAGTCGCATCAACTGCCAGGGTCATTAGTGACTGTACTATAGTCTTAATTATGAACTGTAGGATATCTGAAGTGTAGTATACCAAGAGACAGAAGTGAAGCTTTCTGAAAAACATATTCAGCCATGTTTCCTGCTTTGGGAATCGAACCCGCGTCAGCGTGGCTGCCAAGGCTGCAGTGTTGGAACATAAGACAATCACGATACAGTCTGAGCCACGATGACTCCCTAGAATTCATGTTGATACATTTGTAAATTGATATAATTAAACATGAAAATGAAAGTACTGTGCAAATTACGTACTGACTGTATTGATTTAAGTTCAAGTAAAAAATATATCTAAGATATATAAGAAAATATACCAGATGATTACACAATTTGCTCTTCAAATGCCGTTTCTATGTTTTATAATAGATACCGCAACTTAGTTTATACTTTAATAAATAGAAAATGAAACTTAATCCATCAATACACGAAATTAGCTTTTGAACAACTTGAGAAGGCAATAGGATTTTGCATAGGCAATGCATCCTTACAATTTGATTACATAACTTATAAATAAAAATATGACACACCTATGGGATCACCAATATCATCAGTTGTAGCAAACCTTGTTATGCAAGCTATGGAAGGAGATATTATGGAAAACAAATCCTTCAGAATATTATTCTACTTCGGTTACGTAGATGATACTCTTATTTTTGTACACAAAGGTGACCTTTTTAAAGTTTCAGATTATTTCAACCAAAGAGGTGGATCACTACAATTGACTCTAGAACAATCTCTCAACTAAAAAATTAATTTCTCAGATATAACTTTAATTTTTAACCAAGTTTATATATACAAACTGATTGATATCAAAAGCCAATAGCGTTAGGACGCATACTTAATTTTCTTCCTAACCATCACATTTCACACAAGAGGGGTGTTGATGTTGTTTGTCTTCTGAATTGACAGAGCAATACATTTTTCGGAACCTGAATTTCACAATAAAAACATACAATTTCTTTATGAAACCTTAATCAATAATAATTATCCTCAGGAATTTATCAAAAGCAATATCGAAAAAGGACTCAAATTTAGGAAAATATTAATATACGATCAAACCAAATCGACAAAAAAGTATAGATTACTCTAATTACGTTAAACCACAATATCCATTTATTTTGGTTGAAAGTTCTCTGTGTTTTAAAGCATTATAAGCGACTTTTCATTTTCAATCCAATGATCTGAGAGATTTTGGAAATATTTTCCGGGAACTTTGGGACGTTTTGGATCTCAGAATTCAAGAAATATAGGATTCCATGAGATTTTCGCGACTTTTTATCATCTTTTATGAGCAAATTTCACGGTATTTCAAAAACTTTTAGGTATATTGAGATCTTTCCTAATTTGAGAGAATTTTCGAGTTCTTTGTGATATTTTAAATGATTTTAACGAATTTTCAAATTAATACAGTGGTTGAAGGAAATTCGAAGAAATTTAAGGAGTTTAGATTCTTCTTTTCGTATTTTTCCAACGTGGACACATGGACACTTAACACAGTGAACAGAAAAAGGCTATTTCCTGCGTTTTGTGTCTAAATTATGGCGTCACCGCGGTCGGTCGATTTTCTCACTTTCAAAATAAAATCCTAAAGCCCAGTTAACCGGTCTATTTCTGCACGATTATTTTTTAGTCATTTCTTTCTCGAAAACACGTTATTTAATCCATCTCTTTTGCCAAATCACCACTCAAAAAATGAAGAAGTTCTTTGAAGACAAAAGGCCGAATCCCAGTTAAACAGCAGGATAAGTCATAACTTTTATTTGTTGAAAATAAATAAATTTTAAGATTATAAATTTTTGAAATTGAACTATTCTTTGTGTTGAGGGGGGTGGGGGGAAGAGGGCTTACACTCTTTATATGTCATAAATTAAATTACGTTAAAACACAATATCCATTTATTTTGGTTGAAAGTTCTCTTTGTTTTAAAACATTATAAGCGACTTTTCATTTTAAATCCAATGATCTGAAAGATTTTGGAAATATTTTCCGGGAACTTTGGGACGTTTTGGATCTCAGAATTCAAGCAATATAGGATTCCATGAGATTTTCGCGACTTTTTATCATCTTTTATGAGCAAATTTCACGGTATTTCAAAAACTTTGAGGTATATTGAGATTTGAGAGAATTTGAGGTTCTTCAAAGTTCGAAAATTTGCAATTCAATTATTATAACTATTTTAATATTTCAACCAGAAGCACATTTCATCTATATCTATATATAACTCTTTTTCAAATTAAAAAAAAAAAAAAAAAAAAAAAAAAAGAAAAAGGACTTATTGGCTCATGTTTTAGAGGTAGGCCAGGATTCGGCTTTGGGCACATATTAACTCCTATCAAATACAACGCTGCTGAAGGCTGGTAACCTTCTCAGCATAAATCACCAACCAATTGAGACTCTCGGTTTCCTTTCTCTGTCCTCGCCTCCCCCCCCCCCACACACACACAGTAACAGAAGTATTGGTGGGACTGACGTTACAGATAGACTATCCACCGTACGACGAATAATCACTTAACTTGGACATGATTTCGGCTCGCAAAACAAATTTCGCGCATAAAGGTGATAGTTGGGTGTACAATCTAAACATGAATAATACAAACAATAAAGTAGCCTCGGAATGGACTGAAACTTGGATTGACGAAATGCATACACACGGTAAAAGTAAAAGTCGAGTTTCAGGCTATGAATGGAGACTGGGTGTCTGGAATGCTAGAGGAGTGAATGACCTTAAAGTAAGAGAACTACGAGAAACTATGCATGCAAGGAAACTAGATATTTTATGTGTACCTGAGACGAAGAAAAAGGGTTGCGAAAGTAGAAAGATAGAAAATGGGGTGTTGAAAGGCGGTTTTGAAATATGGTCAGGAGTAGATAGTGAATCAAATCGTAGTCAAGGGGTCGGTTTAATTATGAATGAAAAAGCAAGACAGCATCTCAAAGATCATGACTTTATATCTCCCAGATTGTTGTGGGCTAGAATGAAGGTAGGAATCAGAAGGTTATTTATCATAGCGTGCTACGCCCCAGTTGACAGTGAACCGCGAGAAGTCAAAGACGCCTTCTGGGACACTTTAAATGACACAATAAGTACTTGCGATCAAGGTGAAAGAATAATTCTATTAAGAGATATGAACGGATGGGTCGGCGTTCAACGTCAGGATACAGATACAGAAAGGGTACTAGGTAAATTTGGGGATCCAAGAAAAAATTATAACGGGGAAAAGTTAGTTAGCTTATGCTTAGAAAAGGGCCTATTTGTTACAAATACTTGGTTTTGACATAAAATGATCCACACTTACACCTGGTGTAAAGGAAATAACCGCAGTATAATTGACTTCGTTATTGCAGATGAAAGACTAAGAGAACTAGTTATTGATACAAGAGTCATGAGGGGATCCGAATGCAATACTGATCATTACCTTTTAGTCTCCAGAATGAACTTAGGGCGGGGATGGAGAAGAAAGAGAACCAAACAAACGAAACAAACGCGAATCAGGGTTTGAAGATTTACAGAAACCGGAATTGCGAATAGATTTTCAGAATAAGATAAACGAACGCATAGATAAGGCAATTTGGGAGCCGCTTGAAAGGAATAAAGATATAGAGGGCGCGTGGTCTTTATTACGGGATACCATTGTTAAAAGTGCGATTGAAGTGTGTGGTACGGCAGTGGTGGGAGAAAGTCTGGCGATGCGTGGTGGAATGATGAAATTGCGGCAGCCCAAAAAGAAAAAGAAAAATCGCACAAAAAAACGCTGAACATGACAGGTCTTAGCGATGATGAGAGAAATAGGCTCAAGAATGATTACGGACACAAAAATAGGAAAGTTAAACGACTAGTCAAAGAGAGTAAAGAGAAAATCAGAACAGAAGAAGAGAACAAAATACAAAACGGCTTTGGAGGAATAATGAAACTAGTATATAAACAGTTGAAGGAAAGTAAAAGTACAGAGTTTGCTAGCATGAGAAACAGCAAAGGTGAAATGCTATATGATATAGACGGGATAGTAGACGCTTTAAAAGACTCTTTTAAAGAACTATTAGGAGGTGAAGTTATAGGACAACAAAACTGCGACATAGAACATAATGCATTAGAAAACCCAATTGAAAAAGTCTGTGTCACTGAGGTCAGAGACATAATAAAGAATTTGAAAAACGGTAAGGCTGCTGGTGCGGACAGTATTAGCGCTGAAATGCTTAAATACGGTGGCGAGTACATGCCTCACAGGTTGTGCGAATTGATAAATTTGTATATCGAGACAAGAAAAGTCCCAGACGATTGGAGAAAAGCGATTATCGTACCAATATACAAAAGAAAGGGAGACAAAAGCAACTGCAGCAACTACAGAGGTATCAGCCTGCTAAGTACCGTAAGTAAAATATACTCAAAAATACTTATTCGTAGGGTAATGGAAATCACAGAAGAAAAAATATGGGAAGTCCAAAGTGGATTTATGACAGGAAGATCATGTACAGATCAGATATTTAGCCTAAGACAGATCACAGAAAAAAGCTTGAGAGTAGGAAAGAAAGTTTTCTGTGCATTTATTGACCTAGAAAAAGCATTTGACACGTTAAATAGAAGTAAACTTTGGGAAGTTCTTAAAGAATACGGAGTAAATGGAGGGCTCCTGCAAGCAATAAAAACAATATATACAAGTAGTAAAGCGAACGTAGGGGTAAATGGGAAACTGAGTGACTGGTTCGATATTACGCAAGGCGTGAAACAAGGATGCGTTATGTCCTCGTGGCTATTTATCATATTCATGGATGAGTGTCTAAGAACTGCACTCTTCGACGAAGAAGGTGTAGATCTCCAAACAGTTAAGGTACGTGGGTTAGCTTTCGCAGATGACAAGATTGTTATGGCAGAATCAGTCGAGGACTTGCAAAGAATGTTGAATAAACTTCATACAAGCATGAAGGACATGGGACTCAAAATTAACGTAAATAAAACAAAAATCATGGTGTTTGAGGGAAACAGTGAGAAAACAATGTGCAACATTGTCCTAAATGATGAGAGATTAGAACAAGTTGACAAGTACGTATACCTAGGTAGTCTATTCACTAGCGAAGGGAAAATAGATGGGGAGTTAGATAGGTGCATAAATAAGGGTAAGCAGGTTATCGGTAGAGCAGGGTCCATCCTAACAAATAAAAACATATCAAAAAAAGCTAAAATGGCCATACATAATTCTATATTCATACCGACTGTACTATACGGTAGCGAAACATGGACATGTCAAGAAAAGGACAGGAGTAAAATTAACGCGATCGGCATGAGACCTCTGCGCATAATATGCGGGAAAACACTGATGGATAAAGTCCGAAACGAGACAATCCTCAAAGAATGTGGTGCAAAAGAGACAATAGTTGACACATGGGAAAGAAATCAGTTAAGATGGTTCGGTCATCTTGAAAGAATGAAAGATGAGCGACTAACCAAACAAGTGTACAAAGGTAAAGTAAATGGCAGAATGCCTAGAGGTAGACCGCCGAAAGAATGGTTAGAATCGGTAAATGAGACATTAATCCGAAGAGACGTAAGAAGCCATAGAAACACACGAGCTTGCATGAAAAAATGCATGGACGTGAAGGAAGCTAGAGTAGTATGCCAGGACAGAAAAGTGTGGCGACAAATAGTTTGTAAACAGAGTGACAATAGAATGAATGAAGCCTGAAACAAAGACTTTGGAATCTAATGGGCCCAAGTGGGGAACCATACGTAACAATTTTGTGAGGCTCTTCACTTGGGGTGATCGCTAGAGAGATTGATCAGCAACCTGGGTCGGAGCAGTGTTGCGGAATAAACGTGTAATTTGAATAAATGACACGAGAATTCCAGATCAATCTAAAACATATATACCTAACACCTATATACCTATCTACTTTACACCTATATACCTATCTAACTTATACCTATATACTCTACACCAATTCACCCATATACCCAATACTATTTTCCAACCGAGCAAGTCACGCCTACCCCGAAAGGGAAATGGCTTAATGGTATAATAATAATGATATCATAGATTCATTTGGTAAACTTTGATAAATATCAAGCAAGCTACGAGAAAATGCTTGGTTCCGAACCTCGATTCTTGGAGCAGACCACAATCATGTGGTCTGTATGCGTTTTATACTTTCTTTAAATTATTTATTTAAAATTTCAAGCAAAACAAACATTTTATATTTTAAAAAAATAACTTTTTTCTGAACACCGATAAACGTGCTACATGGATTTTGCTGCAATAGTCACAAATTTATTTATTGCAAGAAAACTGAACTCAACTTACTTTTACTTAGAACCTTCTTCACTTGAACTTTAATAAATACAATAAGCACCTGATTTTCATAGTACTTTCATTTTCAATGATATAAATTTACAAATGTAGCAACGTTTAGTCTATTCTTTTCTAACCAATTATATTATATTACAGACTAGTAATCTACCGTCATTAGCGTGGTTCTCATTCACACTTGGTGGCATTTTTTGTTAGAATTTCTCTGCTCTCAACCTCTAGTTTTCTATCGATGTATATTTAGAGGTCGCGCAAAGAAGATAAACTTTTACATCGGTTTAAAATGAGGAAAAATCAGATATTTTTAACGCTAATATTGAGAAGCAATAGTATGTTACAAATAATGCGGTATTTCAGTATATTGTTCAGAATTCGTCAGAAATAAGAACCCATCGTAAATTTTGAGGGTCAACGACTTTAAGCCATTCTTATGGGTCCTCGAAGAAAATCCCGTAAGTTTTTTTTTCACTAATAATTATCAATCGGTAATTTAAAAATACCCAATCATCTGTTAACTAATTTTCAATTGCTAACATAATTTTAATTTGTTTAAGCTTTTTTTTTTTCTTTGGTAAGTCGCGAAATGAATGTATTTTCTAGATGTTATAAGTTCTTTGACCAATAAAAAAAAGGAGAAGAAACATTTCATCTCAACAGCTTTTCAACAGATTTTAATATGTTTAAGGACTAATTTTTTCTCCAAAGAATACGCGTTCATGTTTAAGCAAATTGAAATTGTTCCAACCATTTTCTTTTAATATAATATTATGTAAATTCAATTGTAAAACTATTTGAACGAATTGTTTTATTGTTTCATTTAACCAAATGGTATTCTTGAATGACCGATTAATGATGATTTATGAAAAAAAAATTAAAAAGCATCAATAAACCGCAATATTAAGTGAAATTCAAATTTGTCACTCATGGGGTTTTCTTTGGCAACTCATAAGAGTGGCTTAGAGACATTCTTCCTCAAAACTTATGATTCATTCTTATTCTCTGACGAATTCTGGACAATATACTGAAATACGAAATTATTTGTGACATATCATGGCGTTTAAATATTATATTTACAAAAAGTTAACTTTTTTCCATTTGAGTCAATGGGAAACTTCTAGGTCTTTGCGCGATCCCTGAATATTAAGCGATTTTGCTCAAATTTGAAGATTTTTTTGATCATTCAAACAAAACTATGGGATGAGAGCAAAGAAATTCGAAAAGTGACAAATAAGGGCCACCCTAACCCTCATATGTATTTTTAGCTACTCGAAAACTTTTAGCACTATGGAATTTTAACTGAGAGAAACTTTCACATGCGGCATGTATTTCTTTTTTTTTAAATTGAATAGCTACGATTATTTGTTTATGTATACATTCCATTACTCTGTACTCCAGTCCTGATGAGGCCATGATACCGTGGCGAAATGTGTCTAAGGCTAAAAAAAACACCACCCTATATATTTTTTAATGTTGAATACATTCTTTCTATATATTCCTTTGCCTGAGGATGGAATGCAGTAGTTTCAATGTGCTTAATTTTGAAAATTTTTTCAAATTGCTGCACCAGTTCCGACAAGAAGTTATTTCCTTATTCAGTCAGAATAACTTGTGGTGCTCCAACCAAGTAAATGTAATGTTCCATCAAATTTTCTAGGATGCTTTCAGAAATTTCGTTTTCCATTGGTAGTGTCGTCCTGAATGCCTTTTCTAGTTGGCAGATAGGGCATGATTTGACATGCCTTTTTATTATTTCGTCCATTCCTGTCCATTCTGTTATTGCTCTTTCTTTGCTAATGGTATTTTTTCTCCCAACTGATCACCGCGAACTTCTCTCATGACCTTTTCCTGTTCTTGTTTAGTTAGTTCGCGAGTTTTATTAAAAGACAAGTGGAAACTAGAGTCTGCGTAGTAGTAGTTGAACAAATAGTTGATCATTTCTACTATTTCTTCCCTTTCGGTGGGTATAAATG
This sequence comes from Andricus curvator, assembly GCA_932195095.1. Classification (NCBI taxonomy): domain Eukaryota; kingdom Metazoa; phylum Arthropoda; class Insecta; order Hymenoptera; family Cynipidae; genus Andricus; species Andricus curvator. The sequence goes on from CAKNYM010050931.1 coordinate 158,628, forward strand.
TAAGGTCTCCAAAGTGTAGTAGTATTATAATTAATTTCTTGTTCGTAAAATCGTCTATCCACCAACCTTCGTGTGTTAGCTACTCTTCCTCATTATAATTTGACATAACATTCCTTTCAAGTTGTTTTCATCATTTTTCGACTACATTTGGTTTAATTTTCACCTTTTCATTTATCAGTGGGTTTGCTTTTCACTCTGAGTAACCATCAAACAGATTGAAATCATGCTCATTGTGTTTCAGACGTTATTATTAAACGTGGAGGGTTTAACACCCCCCCCCCCCCAATGGGTGTGTCGAGTATTTTTATGTTATGTAATTTTTCCTCTAGTGTAATTTCTTCTCCCGCTATGCCTGTGTCTTCTAGAACCCTACTGGTTATATCGTAACTGGTTATTGATAAGAGTCCAGATAAGCAGTCCGCAGCTTTATTTTCTTTACCTTTAACGTACTGGACTTCATACTTGCATTGTTCTAATCTGAGACTCCATCTAAGTAGGCGTGATCGTGGGTCTTTCACTTTAGAGAGCCAAATCATGGCCTTGTAATCAGTCTCTAATTTTTCTTACCTTGATGAGGGTGCTGTATGACCACCGAAAGGTTGGTAAATATTATAAATGCTTTCATATTGTGATTTGATAATAATAAAAATAAAAAAGACGAAATAAATAAAAAACAGAAGGAAGGGGATTTGGTTGGTTGCCTTCTCATTCCTCTTTTTCTTTCCTCTTATTTATTTTTGTCCAAAGAAACAAATTTTTTTGTTTTTAGGAATTGCAATAGGAGCATTTTTTTTGTGGTTGTCCAAATTTGATCGTTGGATTCTTGTTTTATTTTCAGGAATTCTATACATTGTAAATTTTTCCCCCAATAGATATTGACGAAGTCGTTTGACGGCCCATACTATAGCTAAAATTTCCTTTTCACTGGTAATAAAATTTTCTTCTGTCTTGTTCAATGTTCTTGATATAAACAAGCACGGGTGTCCGTTATGTGATAGTAATGCATCCAATTCTTAGTTGGATGCGTCTGTGTTTAGCGCAAAAGTTTCTTTGCATTTCGGGAATCGTAGTCCTGGTGCTGAGCATAAGGCATTCTTTAGTTGCTCAAAACTTTCAGTGAATTTGGGTGTCCAGTCGAATATGTGAATATGTTGCTCCACGATGAAAATTGAATTTTCTAGAGTTTAAAGTTGGGATGTGATTTTTTTCGCATCGCACTCGACTCTTGCACGTTTGGCTCGGTCGATCACCACTCGATGGGCGTGATTAGACAGTTTTTCCTGATAGTTTGTTGACGCATTTTTCAATTTTGTTTTATAAGTCACTACATATTTCTCGATCCTTCACTCAGATTATGACCGCTCAACTGTGTTAGTAAGAGGGCATCTTTGATACCTGTTCGTCTTCCTTTCACTTTGATTTGCTTTTTCTCGTGAACTCATTTTCTATCCTAAGGCTGGTTTCTTCGTTCCACATCACATATGGTATCTTTTTGAGTTAGCTTAGCCAGAAGTCTTACTATATTGCAGAAGTTTTTTTATACATTTTCTATAGTATCCTGTCAAGACTAAGATAGATTAAATTCCCTTCCCCGTGTTAGGGTTTTTCAAGTTCTTGACCACTTCAGTTTTCGCTGGATTTGATTTTACTTCATCCTTGTTGAGTATATGGCCTAACTACTCGACTTCTTGTCGTAGATACTCACACTGAGTTGGTTCTAATTTTAGTCATAATGCCTTTATCCTTTCAAACACTTTAATTAAGTTTTGGTTGTACTCCTGTAGGGTTTTTCCTGTGATTACTATGTCGCCTATATACAGAAAGCATTCTCTGCCAATTAGACCGCTAAAGGCGTTGTCCATCATTCGTTGGAATGTGGCTGGTGCATTTTTTAGGCCGAAAGGCATACGATTTTATTCGCAGTAGCCTAGAGATGTTGAAAGTGCAGTATTTTTTATGCCTCGTTCATTGGGATTTGGTGGAAACCTGTACTCATATCAGGAGCGGAGAAAAACTTCGCTTGTCCCAATTTGTCGAGAATATCATCAAAATCCGATAATTTATTCACTTTTCAAGTTTTTCATATTTTTTCTTGTTGATTTCAACACAAAGAGAAATCCACTATATCCGAGCCAAAAAGAAAAATGCCCTAAAAAAATATCCTAAATTAGATGTGCAGCTGCTACTATTATATTAGAACTCAAAATTTTTCAAATTATGCTCTTTTTCAAAAATATGGAGGGAGTCGTTTAAAAACTACGTAAAGACTTTAGTTGTGGTGTGTCACCTCGAGCGTTCGCCAGTGTTAAACTTACACACATTTACTAGACAAAAAGCGTTGCAAAGAGAGGGGGGGGGGGGTGTCAAAATTGTCAGGAAAAAGCGTTACGTATTTTTTGAACGGCCCCTAGTTGCTTATTATCTTTTGGGTATATTCTAGTTGAAATAAATAAGAAAGTATCCCTTCATATTATATTTTATAACTATATTTTAACCTTACATTTCACAATCAAAATTTTATATCGGATATGGGTGAAATGAAATAAATTTTCGACTATGAAACAGATCGGTAGGATTTGGTTCCTCATTTTCTAACTTACATTAATTACATCGAATTCTTGGGGATAATATATTGACTATCTAAAGGATACCGCCAATTAAAAAGTTTAGTTTCGGTGCATAATTTTTTTAATTAATGATTTTCCCAAAGAAGTTATATGCGCTTTTTCGCCGCTATCGAAAAAATCTATTTTTAAATATTCGCCACAGGCCATATAGAGTTTGGCGAAAAATAATTCCCATCGGCTGATAGCTCAGGCAGTAGCGCTTTGTCATCGTAGCTGGACGGTTGCGTGTTCGATTCTTGGTGCCTCCACGTGCGCTACTTCTGGTTAATACTTCTGATCAAATAGGAATAATTTTATGCAAGTGTAAAATTAGTATGTGAATAAATTGTACGCAATTGAATGTTATTTTTAATACTGTCTTTCATTCGTAGTTACTTGCCTGAAAAAAACTTGAAAAAATATGATAATTTATTGCAGGAAAAAAATACTTCTTTATGGAGCTAATATTCTCTTTCGAAATTCGAATTAAAAATCACATTTTTTGTTTTAAAAACATCTTTCATACTTATAACTTTAAGCATAATTGGTAAACGTCATGCAGAAATGAATGAAATTTATAGAGAATATATTTGTTGCAAAAAACATAATAAAGTTAAAAAAGTTCGTTTTTCCCTGAAAATGTAATTAAGAAATTACTATTTGCAGAGTTTTTGAAGATTATTGGAGGAAATTATATATTTAAACATTTTAGTAAATTAAAATGAAAGTGCAGGCCGCGCATATCGACCACACAACCATCCGCATGTGAAGCCGAACCACTACTGCCTGAGCTTTCGGTCAATGGAAATAATTTTTCGCCAAACTGTATATGGTGTGTGGTGAATATTTGAAAGTCGATTTTCTCGAAAATGGTGGAAACGTGAAACTTCTTTGGCAAACTAATACTCAGAAAATGAGCTTACATTAAAAAAATTATGATTCGAAACTAAAATTTACAATTAGCGATCCCTTGTATAAAACATAAAGTATTCTCCGAATTGCTCCGAATTTTACGGAGCTCCGTTCTACAGTTCATATAACGCAGTTCTTTACAAAAATACTCAGCATCTCCAAATAATTTATGCGAATATTTCGAAGACTTTTTGTCGAGTTATTCCATAATAATTATCGAACTTTTTTGTTCCAAGCTCACTTTAAAAACTGCGGAACTTTTTTATAATAACACCTGAATCATTTTACACTTTATCTGGAATGTTTTGAAAATGATATAAAACTCTGTTCAGTTATCGCTTATATCCGCGACTCTTGAACTAGTTCCATAAATTTATAAAACTTATTTTTTTTTCGTGTAGGATATTTTGAATCAAACTAAAATTGGAGCAAGACTCCAAAAGTTGAATTGGAGTAAAGGGCTCCAAAGTAATTTTGGAGCAGGATTCCAAATATAGTTCTTCTTTTCCTCGATCGTTCTTATAAATATAATTTGAGAATTTGATTTTTTTTCGGCCTTACGGGCCCATACATAAACAAAAATGGTTTAAGGTGTCAAACATTGTTTATGCAGTTAATCTCCAACGTTCCAGCACACATAGCGGGCCATCATCAGGAATAAATTTCTCTGTGGTAATTACGCAGAGCCAACGATTTATAAAATGAAAAAAGTGTCGAACATCTTACATTTAACAAAACACAGTTTATATAGATTTTCCACTCTCTTCCGAAATTGCCGGTACGACCAGCGCAAGTACTTTCAAAAATCACTGCTGATTTTGAAACAGGATTACTCGTTCAACAAAGGAGCGAGAGAAAAAATGCAAGAATTTTTCGAATTTTGTACCTCGACTTCAGTTTGTGTTATGGCCTAGGAAAGTTGTAGCAAAAATCTGAAATTCATACTACACTGTCTTCAAAATTTTGTCTTTAATTTAAGCCAATGAAACTTGAAAAATTAGGTTTAGATCGTTTCAGTTTCTGTATGGGACCTTAACACCGAAGAAAAAGTATTTCCTCAATTATAGTTAAGATATGTGAAGAATCACTTAATAAGGTTTAATTTAAGTCATTATAGCAAATATTCTAGCTCGAGTCTGTTTGTAGCATATGCCTGAATAAAATGTAAAATCTTTGTTTTATTTATATTGCTATAAATTTATATGGTATGCTTCTGGGAACATTTCATTCAATTTAAAATAAAAAATTTAATGTCGTCCATTTTTGGATGTTCAATTTTCTTGTTACTTGTTTATGTTTCTTACATTAAATCTGTATAAGAACTTTCTAAGAATTTGACTCATGCACTATATTCGACTGCTCCGCACAATACACGGAGAAAAATGGAAGTGGAAAATTGCGTCTTTAGTGCTAGTAGTCGAAGTATTCATTACTGAACTGGCGTTGTAAACAAAATTCGAGATTGAAGTTAGGTTATTGATTCAAGTGCAATCGCGGTATTAACTTCTTCAGACAACTAAAGAGATTACAGTTTGTCGACGGTCTGACTTCTCTAGCGCACTGCACAGAGTCCAGTTCAGAATAGGAATTAGTGCTATACTCGCAAGAGTAAAGAATAATCGGCAAAAAAAAAATTGCAAGGACACAGGGCAGCGGGTTTTGACGGGTCAATATACTCACTTTTCATCTGATAAACTTAAATTTATTTATATAATGTACATACAAATATCCACTAAGTTTTAAATATTAAAGTATAAACATTTATTTGCAGGAACAGAAAAAGTCGAGTTAGATGAAAACCCGTAGTTGTAGATAATTGAAACCGGCTTTCCAAACCAGCAGTCAGCTTCTCTCTGTAATCTAATATTATGGATGCTAATGTGAGAGGCACCAAACGAACTTATGGTATCATACTTCGGTTCAGTGAAAAAGCACTTTTTACGAGAGACTTTAGTTTTTAATTGAGGGTCCTCTTGCAATAACCAGCTTAGCGCTCGAACACGCGGAGAAGTATTGTCCGCGGAGCCAATTTTGGAAGATTTTTCATGCTTCTAGAGAATTTTATTTTGCATCTTTTTTGCATGGCAACCAAATTTGAAGGTTGTTTCTTTTTTTAGTTATTTCAGGAAAACGGAAATTTTCGCCGAAAAAAAATTTCAATACCTTTTTGCGTTCAACTCGCCAGATCTTTGCCAGGAATTAATATTTTTCCTTGAAAATTTTACCTAACATTCTTCAACATATTCTACGACTATTAGAGTGTTTACGAAGTTCAAAAAACATTTCAGGGCCGTCTGGTGAATTCTTTAAGATATTTTCTTCGAAGTATAGAGATGTTGCTGGTGACGCTCACTGCTTATTTTAATTGATGCACTGAGAGGATTTATCCTTGACATGTAAGAGTTATTGAAACACATTTTTTATTGATTAGCATACTTGAGTCATTGTCAGTAGTATAGGAATATAGCAAGTATACATCTCGTCCGACACGAGTGTAAACAAATGGAATTTTTTTTCTCGTACGGACAAAAAAGTCGAGCGCAACACGCCGTACATCATTTTCATATCGCCCTCACTTTTTTCCCCTAATGACTAAATATTTAAAACTTTTGGGAAAAACTCATTTGATCCCTAAGGAATATTTTTCTTACTGGAAGTTGTAAAAATTCGAAACTTCCTCTCACAACTTTTTCGTTTGAAGACTTCGAAGAAAATATTTTTAAAAATTCACCAGACGGCCCTGAAATGTTTTGCAAACTTCGTAAACACTCTAACAGTCGTAGAATATGTTAAAGAATTTTACATATAATTTTCAAGGAAAAATTTCAATTCACGGCAAATATCTGGCGAGTTGAACGCAAAAAGGTATTGCATTTTTTTTCGGCGAAAAATTCCGTTTGCATTGAATCACTAAACAACGTAACAACCTTCGAATTTGGTTGCCATACAAATAATATGAGCACTACAATTTGCTACAGGTACGGACTGTCAAAACTCAAAATTAAACGATTTTCAAAATTTGCTCCGCGGACAATACTGCTCCGCGTGTTTGAGCGCTAAGGTGATTATTGCAACCGGACCTTCAATTTGTGCAAAGGATGACGTACTTAAATTGTAGGTGATAACGCACAAAATGTAAACAA
>CAKNYM010050931.1:173289-201709 GCA_932195095.1 Andricus curvator
TTTATTCATTTTATTCATTTTATTCATTTTATTCATTTTATTCATTTATTGAAATGGCTTAATGGTATACTTACTTACTTACTTACTCAATGTGGGCGTTTCGCCAGTTCATGTTCGTGTTTCCATCTAAATTATTTTCAGTACCCCGAACTCCAGGGTGATCGGCAATGTTTGCTGACCCATTGTCGGGTGCTTTGAGCGTTCGATCGTTCTGAACCGCATCTACAACTTTTTGGTGGTTTGGTGGTTTCATTGTTGTTTCCATGACTATCTAAGGAAAGGGTTCGTCCATCCTTGTATTGCTCGCATACAAGGATAAGGCTGCATACTACAAAAGGTCGCCCTGTATCCCACAGTCACCGATTAATACACCTCACCCAGGTCCCATTCAGCTTTCGGCACGATTTTCACGCCTTTGCTTGAGGGTTATTCCTTCTGGACCATCCCTGGACCATCTCCAAAAATTTCCGTTTATATGACAGGAGGACTAGACCGCGAATGCGCATGTGCCCCTGTACGCTTATGAAACGCGTCAACCTAACCTCAAATGTCAGACGTGATAAACGTGTAAATCATACCTTTGTTACATAAAGTATCGCATGTACCAAGGAATGAAACGTTTTTTATCCTCGCGTGTTTGCAAAACTCATGCTCAGATAAAGAGACTGTTTCACTCCTAGGTACATAATATACTATTAACTTTTATCGTCAAGTTTCTAATCGAATTTAGTATATATAATACTTGAAACATTTTATTTCAGTGCGTTTATATAATGGATTTACCCAATTCCGAAGGTGAAATATCAGTGGCGAAACTTGAGGCAGAGTTTGGCAAAAGTCGAGCAGCCTTCCTCGCTTGTGATGTATCGAAATCGGAGGAATTTGAATGTGAGATATTTAATTTAGAAATTGACCATAGAATACTCGATCTCGAAATATTTCCTGGAATAGATTGCATGTCCCACAAGGTTTACTTCGGAAAAGAGTGACATGTTCCGTTTTAAATGAGAAATAGAAGTGTTGCATTAGGAAATGTTGTCGGATGCCGTGGGCACGTGCTGAGGTTTTCAAAAGCCGTGCTTCTCTTATAGTGGGCACAGTGCGGCAAAATTAAGACAAAAAATTTTGAATACATACGACTCAGCCTTCAATTTTTAACCGACATCGAATAATTTGAAAAAAGTGACATTTGTGTGTATTCGATAAATAGACATTCGTACAGCACGATTGGATAGTTTATTTTAAATAAATTTTAATAACAATTTTATTGTTATGAACAGTAGTTGAACATTTTTGAATGATTTTGGTTATTTATGGAGTGATTTTTGTCTTTAATCCGATTAATAATAATATCAAAACATTCAAAATATATAAATATAACTTATAGTTATAAACAAGTTGCATAAACGTATTAGCAGATTAAGCAGTTTTTAAAAGTTTCAGGTACTTTTTTCGAAACGTGCTTTGTCTGGCTTTCCAGTGATACTTCAGTAATGTACAGTGTCACTGGATAAAAAATATAATTCTTTTACACATATTGCATACAAAAATTCCCAGTGTGAGCTATCTTTAAGAGTTTTAGGTGATTTTCATTGTTCAAAATGAAGCGTATAAAATTTCACACCAATAGTTTTTTTGTGATACTTCCGAGCAATTCAATATTATTTTACTACCAGTGTGATTTTTACAACAAAATTAGCAGTTTGAAAGTAGTGGTCTTTTTCATTTGTCTTAAAATAATAATGTTCTATACCAAAGCACTGGCAAGCCAAAACTGGAAAAATGTTATCTGGACCTAACTATGCTAGAATAGTTTCATACGAACAACGCCGTGGAAAGTTCTGAAAGTAATTAGCACTAGCTAAAACAAGAAAAAAGTAAGATTATTGTAACTTAGTCACTGACTAAGATACCTGATAAAAGCAAGAGTCACAAATTAGACTGCGATAGTTAATTTCAGGCCAAAAAGACATAGAAAACTGAATTTATAAATACTGGGAAAACGAGCGTAAACGTAGGGTGTGAACGCCAGCCGTGGGTAGAGCGGTACTGAAGCTCCCCTCGCCTAACCAAGGTACGTTTAAGAACTCGTCAAGATCCAATGTCTTCCCCAAAGATACGGCGTGTACCAAAAAAACGACAGAGCTGACTCAGAAAGAGCTGTAATTTTTTTATATTTTTAAATTAAAAAAAAGGAAAAACATATTTTGAGCTATTAATTAGCTCTATTCAATCGTGAAATGCAAGTCTTAGAAAAAGCAAACATCACAAAAAAAACTCCTGTGAACGTGACGGAGTGCCTTCCTTTGGAACATTGTACGTGAATACTAAAAGTTGTATCAATTTTGTTCATTTGATTTTTTTGGAGTAAGAAAGTACTTTCGAGCTGTTTTTAGGCTGTTTTAGGAACATCCAGAATGAAGCAACCGTTTTCGAGAAATCCGTCATGAAATGGGTGAAAATCCGTTAATAAAGAATTACCCAAATACAAATAGAACGAATAACCCAAATACAAACTGTTGTGTAAGTTGTACAAATTTGATTGAAAAAAAGTACTCGTCGTGTGCTTTTTGAGCTCTATCGAATCGTAAAAGGAACATCCTAAAATGAGCAATCACTTCCGAGAAAGCTCTTACGAAATAGAAGGCATGTCCTCTCAAAGGATGAACCTGAAATTCAAAAAAGCGTATAACTTCAACATATTCTTCCATAAAAAAATGAAAATACTATTTTCAGTCCTCATCCAGCTCCATTAAGCCACAAATAGAGCAAGCGGAAGTCTTTCTGAATTCAGGTGGAATGTCTTCCGAAACATCTTTGAGGTTCGAGAGGAATTTTTTAAGAGTAAGCATTGTCGATGCATATCTCTTTTTTAAAGTGATCAGTAGCGAGAGGATATGCGTCACCCTGATCCTCAGCAAGTCAATGGAGAGTTCGTATCGTCAGATATGCCGATAAGGTCAAATCAAAGGTCACGGACTTCAACCAGTACGTACGAATCTCTTCGTCCAGGGATGATCTTCATACAAGTTTCTGGAAAGTGTGATCCTGCCGATAAATCCAGATGCGATAAAACATCTTCTTGATGTCCGCCGAGTACGTATCTCTGTCACAAGAGAATCACATCGGCCAATTCCATTTGAAGTTTTGGGGCCAGATACAGCAGATGATTTAGATATAGTATAGGCTCTATTCACTGGGAAGCATTGAACATCACTTGTTACACGTTAAAGGGTAAAAGTTAAAGGTTAAAGGTCATCGACCTCCGTAACCAACACGCACGACTTAGCGACCTTTACTTGTACTTTGATGAGTGGTAAGATCACCACTTCAGAAAGTATGCAACGTGTCGTAGGTCGGTTTCGTAGTGGTTGCTCCCAAATTATCCTCCCAGAGATTCACAGGTAGTCGTGTGCAGATGCTGAACGAGCATGTAAACGAGAAGGTCATTCCATTTGTCCGTTCAACACTTCAAAGAAGCCGATTCTCCTGTAGCTTCAATCAGACTGACCTTTATATAGTGCAATTTTTCCACCTTTGATAAAAACTGATTGTCACCCACTATCGATGTGAAAACGTTTCTAAAGATGGGCCACTCCGTATAAATTCCGGAGAAGTTGTGTAATTCTAGACGCGCAACAGTAGGCCGATTATTGAAGGTTGACGAATCCTGATCAATCGAACCGTTTTGGTTTTTTGATTCAGCTTTAGAGGCAAAACAATCAAAATGATTCAGGTAATCATTTAAATAAATCTTTGAACCCAAGTACTTTTCCTTGGCCTGAGAAAAAAGTGCCAGTTTAAAATAGTCATTCTCCGTGTTTTGCATGTTAACTTTTCAGGAAAGGCGATTGGTAAATTTGGCAGACCAGATCTGCCAGAGAAGTGGGACTCTGAACTATAGTGAACGCCGTTTATGATCCGCCTGCATTTATGTTTATATAATTGAGTGGTTGGATGCAATAATAGCCTACTCGTATTTTCAGAAGTGACTTGCTTTTCATTTTGTGAAATAATTTTTAATTAAAAAATCATTTTATTTGAGGCACGTATTCAAAAGTAGACAACCACGTGACAAATCGTAATATGTATGTACGTATATGTGAGTTCGCGCTAAAATTATTGTGAAGTTTCCCCTCTTTTGAGAATCCACCAATCATGGTTATATAATATAGTCTAAGAGCTGGTGAAATTTTTCCCCAAGTGCTAGTATAAGTCTTAGTTTGTGGTGAATATATCTGGGAAATGACTCTTTTTCGGAAACTCTTTAGTAACATAAAGAATAGTATTAACAGGTAGCGTTCGTAAAAAGACAGACCGAAATTCCGGGGACAATACATTGAAAACTAAGTTTGAAAATGAATAATTTTCCTCGAAAGTGTGGGCCAGTGCGGGGACTGAGAGACGAGGGAACAGCCGAGTCAGGGGAAGAGGCTGAGTGGAGAGGATAACGTGCGACGGCGACTGCCGGCAACGTCCCTTGGTTCCCGCTCTGACCCACACTTTCGAGGAAAATTATTCATTTTAAAACATAATTTTCAAACTGTTATCCCCTGAATTTCGGTCTGTCGTTTCACGAATGCTACCTGTGCACACTATTCTTTATGTTATTAAAAACACCAGACCATATACTATCACTTCAAAATCTAATTTTGTTGCATTAATAATTATCGAGTCTGGCAGTATGTTATCCCCATGCTATCGGTCTGGCGATTGAATGTTGATAAACTTGGGGCATCAAGAGTCGATTCTAAAAGAAAATTGGCTCTTATACTATCACTCGAAATTTTCAATTTTTCACCCTGCTCAGGTGCCCAAACGCTCCAGGCAAGGCGTATGACAACAAGCACAATTAGAAGTGGCAAAACCGCACGTCTGTACGGGGCGTACAGAATGGTCACTTTACCCTTGCTTGTCTACGAGAGTAGTTATCAAAAGATTCTGATTTTTTGCTTAATAGTAATATTTTAAAGTGCCTGTGTCAATGCAATGGCTTGCTAATGTATCAAATTGTGAACTTCGACTAACTACGTTTGAAATACCAACGGAAGGCCTATTTCAAGGTATGGCGTTTCAATTTAGGCGATTAAGGGTCCTGCTAATTTTAGATCAATTTGTGCAATATTTTCTGTCAATACACCTGAGTTTTATCCTGCACTCAATTTTTCATTAGATGCTCGCGTGTTAATACCTGAGAAGATTTTTATTTTGGGTGCAAAATAACTGCTACAATTTGTTCTTCATGAAGTTACGTTTAAACTAAATGAAAAACAAGTGACTCATTACATGGTCTCATTATCATGAACTGGCAATGTATTTCACAGAAGTATCAGTGGCTGGCTGATCAAAACACGTTTAAAAAACAAAGTATGAAGATATTTCCAATATTCTATCCAACTAATTATATATCTTCCGGTAGGAGACTTCATGTCGAGAAAGTCTGAAAATAAGATTTAATACACTACTAAATTTTCTGATAGTATATGTAACTATTATTAGAGAATTTAATAGTGTTTCTGTCTTATTCCGGCAACGATGCTTTCATTCCGAGGGGAGTCTACAAGAACATAGGATTCCATGTATTGAAACTCTTGAGAATTTTCACAATCACGTGAACATTAGAAAACGCGAAAAACTATAAGTATACGAAATTTCATCGCAGTCCTGGTATGAACCGGAAGAGTAGTACGTGAAACATTATTCGTAAGGTTTTTTACCAATTATTTTAGTAAAACGAAATCTTATGACGGAATCCGTTTCAGATCAAAATAGTTCTACACTTGAAGGTCACAGAATCTCTCGGGGACGAAACATGTTGTTTTAGAGAAAATTAGGCGATATTTATATTCTCAATTTGTGAAAAAAAATGTTTATCAGAGCCCTTGCGGCTCTAGATTATCGTCCCTATCTAGGGGCGAGTAGGGTTACCTTCCGGGTGACCCAACTGGGATCCGCAGGGGTCCCAGAAGCGCCCGGAGGTGCCCCGAACTAGCCTTTCAATGGCTGAGACGGGAATCTCCATTACGCAGATTAATTTGCACCACAGCAAAGGCGCCTCGGCGGTTTTAGCCAGACGCATGTCTGTGGTGCAGACAGGGCTCGCCCTAATCCAAGAACCCTGGTTATACAGGGAAAGGATTTGTGGCTTGTCAGGATGTGGCTCCATATATAAGTGTCCACGCGAAAAAACGCCAAGGGCATGCATAGCCGTCAAGGGTATGGATGCGATCTTGGTGCCTAAATTCTGCTCTAAAGATCTCACCGTTATTAAGGTGAGACTCAGGGGCAGTAATGGAGAGAGGCTAGAGGTATTTATTGCCTCGGCTTATTTCCCTGGCGACGCCGAGGGACCCCCGCCTCCCAGAGAGGTGGAGGCTCTAATTCGGTATTGTCAAGAGAACAAGATCCCTCTGCTGTTGGGCTGTGATGCAAACTCTCACCACACGGTGTGGGGAAGCACAAACATCAACGACAGAGGTAGACATTTAATTGAATACATAGCGGGTACAGAGCTGGAGATTCTGAATCGGGGTGATACTCCCACATTCCAGACTAAAAACAGGAGTGAGGTTCTCGATTTGGCTCTATGTTCAGGTGCACTGAGGAGTAGGGTAGTGGATTAGAGAGTCTCCGATGAGGAGTCTCTTTCGGACCACCAACACATCGTGTTTCGATTAACCCTAGGTAAACCAGTGGTTTCGTATATCAGAAACCCCAGAAATACACTTTGGGACTCATATAAAGAGGAACTCAAAGGGAGGCTTGCGGAATTCCCCACAAGCTATGGTACCATTGATGAGTTGGTGCACGCCGCAGATTTTCTGCGAAGGGCTCTGACAACATCATATGAGAACAATTGTATAAGCAGGAAGATTGGAGGGGCTTCTGCGAGGAATCGAAAAACATTCCGGAAACAGCGAGGCTCCACAAGATCCTGGCGAAAAATCCGGAAGCTCGCCTCGGGCTCATAAGGCTCGATAATGGTGAGTTTGCCGAAGATGAAGAAGCAACGCTGGATCACCTGATGGAAGTTCACTCCCCGGGTTTTCAGCGAATCCGAACCGACCAAGAGGAGGAAGGCCGGGGCCAAGGTGTGGAAAGGGCCGACTGGAATTTCGCTGCTAAGGTCGTTGATTACAAAAAGGTGGAATGGGCCGTAGAGTCCTTCTGTCCCTTTAAATCACCAGGGGCGGATGGCATTTATCCAGCGCTTTTACAAAAAGGCATGGATGTAGTCGTCCCTCCTCTGACAAAATTATTTAGGGCAAGTATAGCCCTTAAACACGTGCCATCGGCATGGAAGGATGGCAGAGTGGCCTTCATACCCAAACCTGGGAGGGAGGGTTACACTGCTGTCAAAGATTTCCGACCGATCAGCCTAACGCGTTTTATCTTGAAGACGTTGGAGAAGCTGGTCGAGAGATACATTAGGGATGAGGTGCTCTTGGCCTCCCCGCTGCATAAAGGGCAGCATGCTTTCCAGGCAGGCTGCTCGGTAGAAACTGCGGTTCATGCTGTTGTGGCAAAATTGGAGCAGCAGTTGGAACAAAAGGGGTACGCTGTGGGCGCTTTCTTGGATATAGAGGGTGCTTTCAGCAATACTCCTCCAGAAGTCATCTGTCGAGAAGCTTTGAGATGTGGCGTGCCGGACTAGCTAGTTTGCTGGATAGGAAGCATGCTGCATCGAAGAAGACTCGAAAGCAGATGGGGTGAAGGCCTAGTAGGGGGGGATCGCTCCGCGGGGTTGCCCACAGGGGGGTGTCCTGTCGCCCCTCCTGTGGTGCATAGTAGTGGACGGCCTTCTTCGAAGGCTAAATAAAGAGGGGTACTATACTCAGGGATACGCGGATGACTTTGTAATCCTAGTCAGGGGGGCTCATCTGGAAACGCTGATGGGTCTTATAAGGTCGGCGTTGCGCATCGTAGAGCTCTGGTGCGATAGCTCAGGGCTCTCGGTAAATCCGGAAAAGACCAATCTGGTCTTTTTCACGAGGAATTATAAAGTTCCGAAAGTTGACGCTCCTGTATTCTGTGGAGGGAAGCTGACTTGTTCAGACTCGGTTAAATATCTGGGAGTAATCCTAGATGGCAAGCTGAACTGGGCAAAGCACCTGGAAACCCAATGCAGGGAATTTGTCATGACTTTTTGGATGTGCAGGAGAGCCTTTGGGTTGACGTGGGGGCTAGGGCCTAAAATGCTTGCATGGCTCTACTCTGCTGTCGTAAAACCCAGGCTCCTACATGCAGCCGTGGTCTGGTGGCCACGAGTGGAACTTAAAACAATGCAGGACAGGCTGCGAAGATTACAAACGCTAGCAGTTAGGGGCTTGACTGGAGGAATGAGGACTGCGCCCACAGCGGCGATAGGATTCATGCTCTGTGAGGAACCCCTAAATGTTGCGATAACCGCTAGAGCGGCACACGCGATGGGCCGTCTGGCAAGAGCAAATAGATGGACTCCGGGGACTAGACACACTAGACTCCCGAGTGATATCAGCGCACTGCCGATTCTACAGATGAGGCAAGATAAAATAACAAAACGCTTCAACTTCGCCAAAGCTTTCCGCGTCTGCATCCCAAGCAGGGATCTGTGGAAAACAAATGGTAACCCACTTCTCCAGGGGGAAATTTGGTATACAGATGGCTCGAGGGGAGAGGGAGGGTCAGAAGCAGGAATTTATAACAGCAAGAGAGGGAAAGGTATAGGGATCACACTTGGGCGACACGCTACTGTCTTTCAAGCGGAGGTCCTGGCTGTCCTTCGCTATGCTGAAATACTAATAGAGCAAAACGCTGCTGGCAAACAGATTACGATCTGTTCGGACAGCCAAGCGACACTAACTGCAATAGGGAAACCAGACATAACATCAGAACTGGTTTGGGAATGCAAAAAGGCATTAAACCAACTTGCAGAAAAAAACAAAGTGGCTCTCATATGGGTCCCTGGTCACACAGGGATCAAGGGCAACGAAAAGGCGGACCAGTTGGCGAAACGCGGTGCAGCGAGCGAATTCATAGGACCGGAACTGGTACTGGGAATAGCGTCTTGCCGTGTCGGGATGGCCATTAAAAGCTGGATCCGAACAAAACACCGGAAATGCTGGGAACAAACCCAGGGTAGCCATCCGGCGAAATCCATACTGGGGTATATCTATAGGATGGGCAGAGCTAGGGAAATCCTGGGTTTACCCAAGAAAGATATAAGGACAGTGGTACGGACCCTAACAGGGCACAACCACTTGAACTATCATATGCACAAAATGGGGTATAACCCCACGACAGAGTGCAGGAAATGCGGCAGGGATGACGAAACATAATGGGCTTCGTCAAGAGGTCTGGATTCGACTGCTGAGAGTGTCTAAGTAAGGAAGTGGCACAATAGGCTTTATAGCTTGAGCGCCAGGGGAGCTCTTCATGGGCTTCCCACCCGCATTAAAACTAACTAACTATGCGTATATGAATCTTGGGCAACTCTTTAAAAAAAGCCCACATTTTTTTAAACCTCTAGAACTTTTGACCCAAGCGAGATTTCAAAATAACAAAATGGCGGCGCTTCATCTGAAAATGTTAAAAGTCGATTTTCTCAAAAAACTGACACTTATATTTTGTGTAAATTTGTTGTCTTGATTTTGTACTTTCATAAAGAACATATCTATTGCATTTTGTGCAGGTTAAATTACTTTTGTGGCCAGAAGAATTTTTTTTATGAAATAGAATTTTCTCATTTTTCTTGCAAACAAAGGCAGATGTGAAAAAATCTCTGAAATAAAAGTTTGCACGTCTAAAATGTTCTGTGAAAAATATATCTTGCTCTTTTGCGATTTCTTGCATCGTTTACGAGAAAGATTCTAAAATTCTATTTTTAGGAAAATAACTCTCGTGGTATCAAAAATAGTTTAGCCCATATAAAGATGATAGGATGCCTGTCTTCTATTACAGAAACTTAAAAAAAAAATTGGAAACTATAAAAAAAGTGGGGGGTTTCAGAAAATATTGTTTTCACATTTTCAAAATACGAAGAAAAAAATATAAAATATTTTCTGGAAAACTCTACCTTTTTTATTTTTTTTTCTATATATTTTTACAGTTTCTGTTTATATGGAGAAGATATCCTATCAACCAAATGCACTCTAAGCCATTTTTGCGGCCGGGGGAATCTTTCTCCTAAAAATAGAACTTTGGAATTTTTCCTCGTAAAAGATACAAGATATCTAAAAAGAGAAAGAGGTATTTTTGATACAATTTTTTTTAGACATGCAAACTTTTGCCTCGATATTTTTTCGTATCTGTCCTTTTTTTGGCGAGAAAAATTATAACATTCAATTCCATAAAAAAAATCCCCTGGCCACAAAAGTTATTTAGCCTGCATAAAACTCACAAGATTTCTTCCTTGTGAAATTAAAAATTAAAAAAAAATGGGCGGAAAATAAAAAGTGTGGTTTTTTTTATCAAATCTACTTTTAATATTTTGAGAAAATAATCGCCATTTTGTGTAAGTTTTGAACCTTTCTTTCAATTTTTCGTTGGATTTCGAAAGACGACAATAAACGCTATCGGTAACAGAAATATCTCGCTTAAGTAAAAATGTGTAGAGGTGAAAAGAAAAAAATTGGGTTATTTTAAAGAACAAAGCACAAAATTCAAATATGCATAACATCGTAGACAATTTTTTTTCGCAAGTCGGAAAAATTATGATCGCCAATTTCCTCTAAAAAACAACATATTTCATCCCCTATTTAATTGATACTCCTTAGCGAATCGGAACATTATATTGATGGAATAAGTCGAATTTTGTTTGTTTAGCATTTTTTACTTTACAATAATTTTATAAAACGTAAATTTTTGTATCAGTTAGCTTCAAAGAAGTTCTCGATGCTTGTAAAGACTTGGACATATTGATCAACAATGCTGGAATTATGAACGACAGACAGTGGGAATTCATGATCGATCTGAATTTGGTAAGTGAAATCTTGTAAGTACGTAAGTTTACACGGGGAAAAGTGGATGCTTACCCACACCATGTAGATGTTTCGGCTTAACCTAATTTATATTCAACTGTAGGACAATCATCTAGGTGTGTTAAAATTTAGTATCTGTATATGTTAAAAGATGAACAGCGCAAAGTTTTCGTACTTTGGAGGTGTTTTTGGACAAGAATCATATCATTATTAATAACAGTTGTGAAGAAAATATTATTAATTATAATTTCACACAAAATGCCCAAGTATTAAGCTGAGCTATAGAATCGCATCAAGACGCGTCACAAAGGTAGTTTTCATTCGTTACAAAAGGAACCGTTAAACAATTACAAAACGCTTTTGGGAGGGGGAACCTCGAGTGTTAGGCCAATGTTAAAGTTACATACACTTACTAAAGAAAAAGCATTACGTTTGTGTCTGGGGGAGGTGGGTAAATTGCAAGGAAAAAGCGTTATGTATTTTTTCGGAAAAAGAGGACCCCCCCAAGGCGTTACGTATTATTTGAACAGCCCCGGGTGAAGCTGTCAACTGTTCGCAATGTTGTGATATTCCTGGCTTCTGGGTGTTTCTATGTGACAAAAACCGCCATTTGGTAAAACTGCATAAAAGGTCGATCACCTTCGATTTCATTCAAACTCACATATTTTATATATTTTTTTATGCTGAACACGAATCTGCCGGAAAAATGTGTCACTCTCTTACCGTTTTCGAGGTATCGAGATTTTTACTTTTGAAAATTTCCATCTTTTTCTATGTTTTTTAAAATACACTGATATTACGTATTTTCCCACGCTTAACATAATTTACTTCTCCCCCTCCCCTTCGCCGACGCATTACCTTCTTAACCATGCTACCCCAACAAACCCCATTTCCCCATTTCATTTCAATTCATGCCCGATTTCGGGCATTTACAACACGTAGACACCCCCGACCCCTTTCCAGAAGTTTTGTGTGTGGGGGGGGGGGGGCGTAGGGGAAGGCTTGTTGAAAAGTTGGAAAAGAGTTCGGGGTGCCTTCAAATTCGAAACAATCCTGACTGGGGGCATTTAAAAATCGTAGGCACCTCCGAACCCTTTGTAACGGTTTTTGTTGGTGGGGAAGAATGGTTGGGGAATGGAAAAGTGGAAAAAGGGGTCGGGATGCCATCGATTTCTAAACGATCCGGACTAGGTGGAATTTACGACTCATAGGTACCCCAGACCCTTTTCCACCGGTTTTTGGAAGGAAACGTGGGTTAGATTTCTTTGGAGGATGGGTCCATATTATTCTTACGTTTTATTCGCGTTATTAATAAAAATAATACATAAAGCAAATAAGTTTAAAAAAAAATAAAAAACATTGAAATTTTCTATAGAAAAATCTCGATATCTCGAAAACAGTAAGAGAGCGACACTTTTTTGGACAGATTCGTGTTCAGCATCAAAAAATACATAAAATGTGTGAGATTTGACAAAATCGAAGGTGATTGACCTTTTATGCAGTTTTACCCGACATAAACTGTAACTCTATAAGCTTCATCAAAAGGCAGCGAAATTTTTTTTTTTTTTTGCCTTTTGACTCATTTTTTGAGGAAATAAGTAACTCAAATAAGTAGTTATAATTCTGTACTCTGTAATACCGCTATTATTCAGTTTGAATAACTAGAGAAGCCACCTGATGGTTCGTTCCTTGCTGCTGTAAAGGTTACGCGTCCGCGTCTGACCAGAAACGACTCGCCCTACTGCTGCGCACGACACAACGCCTTTGAAGCAATGATATCACGCAGCTATTGGTCGTACAACGGTCTATCAGCTGCAGTGTACGCGCTCAGTGTACTTGAGAACCAGTTCGAACGCTTAAAATCACTAGTTCAATTCAATTCATTTTATTAAATTCAATTTATTCGAATGGATTTGATTACATTCCTGGGTACAGGGATATTTTTATAAATACATTTTTATAATTTGCTTATGGTTTTTAGGCCAGTGCAAATCGTTGAAGCCTTAAACAAATTGAAGTGTTAAATATATATTTAAGCTTAGTGCGAGAAATACTTAAATCTAGATAGTATATGAGTCACGCAGTCTGAGAGCATTTATAGAATAGAGGTAAAGAGCCTTGATCTTGAGGGCATCCGATGAGTTTAACAATAGATACCAATTTGAAGCGTATTGGTTAGGCTGCAAATATTATATTCTTAAGTGTTTAGATGCTGGGCATTTTGCCAAAAAATAATACATGTCGTCTTTTTCGTTGTAGTTGCACATACCACAAATTTTAAAAGGATTTATTTTATGTGCAAAGCCATTTAGTAAAATTCTTCCTTCGCGGACAGGAAACAGCCTTATCTGTGCATACAGTCTTGTTATTTTTATTGGAAGCCTAATTTCCAGATCCGAGGTATTCATACTCCTCCGCCTCCCGCAGTATGTGGTTTGCGGGGTAAAATTTATGATGCTCGTTTTGTCCCCTCTTTTGAAAAATCATAATTTGTGTCTTGTTTTCATTTACTTTCAAGTTCTTTTTTTACAGTATTTTTCAAGCAAAATCAGTTTTCTTCACAAGTGCGCGGGAGTCTGAGAGGAGTACGAGGTAGTCGGCGTATGCTAGTAAAATAAGTTATATTTCGTGTGATATAATAAAGATCCCTCTCGCTCCTTACGATAGAAAATACTCTTCTGCATCATTTAAGAGGATGACAAATAATAGTGGGCTTAAAATTTCCCCTTGTAAGACGCGAGTTGTCTCATCATTTTGTTTGGAAATTCAGTCCTCTGCACGAACCGCAATGCTTGCTCTACTGTATAAACTGATGAGAACCCTGATCAGCTTACCACTTACACCAATTTGAAATAATTTGAACCACAGGATCGTGTGATTTACTGAGTCGAAGGCTTTCTTAAAATCTACAAAGCATAGTTTATCCGTCGAAGTGGTTTCTCTGAATTAAATATCTTAGAGCGTATGAATAAATTAAAAGAACCCAGCGTGACAGGCGCGCATTATAAATAAAATTTATAATGCCTCGATGCCTCATTGGCACTTGTCTTTTGTTGGCATATGATCGCCTATGCATTGCCACTATGTTTCGGCTGAAGCCCCCCCTAGCGATGATATGGTTCAACTCGCGCGCCTGTCACGCTGGATCCTTCTAATTCATAGGTCCATGAGTTGGTCCCTCAAGTCCATACTGAGGGCACTGGCATGTATCGTTTTGGATAAACCACAGTAAGTCGAAGAAGACCCGGTGTGGTTTCTTCGACTTATTCTTGTTTATCCAAAACGATACATAGGAGTGCACCGCCAATGCCAAAGTATGCATGCTACTCCAAGTGGCCACCCATATACCACGTGGACAATTTTTTACCACTTTTTGACCCATTCCCCTGTAGACGAACGTGGACTTTTAAATACCACCTCGTCTTCTCTGTCCACGTGGATTTATTGAATGTTTAATGAAAATATCGATATTCTTGGTATTCTAAAGCAGGGAAACTAAAAGGTGCGGATTCATTTACTAAAAATTCTGGTTTTCTTGAAAAAATAAGCTTAATCATATAAAGTAGAAAGTCTTAATAAAAATTTGTGAAAACATTCTTGGTTTTCAATATTTTTCTGAAAAGATGTTCGTAGATTCAGGCGAATGCGTGTCAATGTATCCCCCCCCTCTCCCCGTCCAAAACTGTCCACGTCGTATATCGACGGCCCTCTGCCAGTTCACTTCATCAACGAAAAGTAAATTTCCAACGATCCGTGAAATGGTGAGTCGTTTTAAGACCGCTAACAGGAGTCCAAAATGGAGCCGAAGGTACGTTTTGGAATAATAGAAGTGGTTTATTCTTTGGTTATAAAATTCTTCTGATCCTATGGGCTCGTTCGAGGTTTTTCATCGAGTTAGATCTGCAAGATTCAAGAAAAGTGTAAGCATCTCAAACACCTACACGCCCTTGACCTTAAGACCGGCAAAGAGTTCCTGCCAATCTCCTCACCGACAACAGGAACTTTATAATGTCTGAAGCCCACAATTTTTTGTTGTTGCCAGATACAACAATCTCAGATGTTTGGGTATATTATTTTACTTTAAATATCTAAGTTTCAGCATCCATTTTTCGCCGTGAAAATTGAAATAAAAACAATGTTTTTAATTACACTTTCGGAGTTACACTAAAGTATCATGTATCAAAATTTATATACATAAAGGTTTATTAAGTTTTCCCCCTTAGAAAGCTCTTGTGCGAGGAACGTTGGTGGCTATTGATCACATGGGAAAACACAAAGGTGGAAAAGGTGGAACGGTGGTGAACATAGCCTCAACAGTTGGCTTAAATGCGTATCCATACTTTCCTGTTTATTGTGCTACAAAGCATGCTGTTATCGGTTTCAGTTCATCCATACAGGTACGTAATCATCATAAAAGTCCAGGAAAATACCATTCTGATCCTCTCAATATACATATTCTATTAGTGATCCCGCCGAGCGATATTTTGCGATACTGAAACGATACCGATGCGATACCCACCTTCCAGTCCCGCAAATTTTATCGCTGAATTTCGTATCGTATCGGAACAATATCGAAAATTGAGCGTTTATATCGTCATCGCATCGAAATTTGGAGACCAAACGGCCAGGTCAGATTTTCATCCTTCACACTAGAAGAGAGAGTAGGCTCTCCGAGTGGCCGGCTGCAGGTACCGAAAAAAGTTGCTTCTGAAGCTGCGATGAGCTCAACAACTACAAAACGCCTTTGGGAAGGAAAGCACCTTGAGTGTTAGGCCGAAGTTGAAGTTACATAAACTTTCTATAGAAAAAGCATTACGTTTGTGTGTGTTTCTTTGGGACCAGGTCTTGAAATTAAAAAGAAAATCGCATATTGTGCGCAGAGGTTTCATGCCAATCGCGTTAATTTTACTCCTGTCCTTTTCTTGACAGGTTCATGTCTCGCTACCGTATATTACAGTCGGTACATATATAGAATTATGTGTGGCCATTTTAGCTTTTTTTGATATTTTTTTATTTCTGAGAATGGACCCTGTTCTACCGATAACCTTCTTACCCTCATTTATGCGCCTATCTAACTCCCCATCTATTTTTCCGTCGCTAGTGAATAGGCTACCCAGATATACGTACTTCTCAACTTGTTCTAATCTGTCATCATTTAGGACAATGTTACACATTGTTTTCTCACTTTTTCCCTCAAACACCATAATTTTTGTTTTATTTACGTTAATTTTTAAGCCCATGTTCTTCATGCTTGTATTAAGTTTATTTAACATTCTTTGCAAGTCGTCGATTGATTCTGCCATAGCAATCTTGTCATCTGCGAAAGCTAACCCACGTACCTTCGCTGCTTCGAGATCTACACATTCTTCGTCGAAGAGGGCTATTCTTAGACACTTATCCATAAATATGATAAATAGCCATGAGGACATAACGCATCCTTGTTTTACGCCTTGCGTAATATCGAACCAGTCACTCAGTGTCCCATCAACCCTTGCACTCGCTTGACTACCTGTATACATTGTTTTCATTGCTTGTAGGAGCCATCCATTGACTCCGTACTCTTTAAGGACTTCCCAAAGTTTACTTCTATTTACCTTGTCAAATGCTTTTTCTAGGTCAACAAATGCACAGAAAACTTTCTTTCCTACTCTCAAGCTTTTTTCTGTGATCTGTCTGAAGCTAAATATTTGATCTGTACTTTGTTTGATTTAAATAAATTGTTTATTCACATAAAAAAATGTTTTAAGCAAATAAATTCAATTTTTAATATAAATCTTTTACATAGATAGATAAATGTTTGTTTTTCTTCAAACAAAAGTTTTTATTTAGATACATTTTTCTCTTACTTTTTATTTATTGATCAAGAGGTGCGTAGATATTTTCCAACTTCTAGTTTACATGAAACATATTTCATGTAAATATACAATAATGTGACCTAATAATAGTACAATTCGTATTTGACATACTTTTGGTTGTGCCGAAGTATCGTTTGCCATAATTCTTATTTTACCCAGTTACTATTTTACGTAATTTTAATTATTCCAAATGACTTTTCCACATAATTTTTATTTTACCGAATTACTGTTTCAAATAATTTTTCTTTTACTGGAATGACCGATTGGGCGCAATACTGCCGTCCTGTTGAAGAAAATGTACAACTTTATTTGGAGCGAACCGAGATATTCAGTGAAATACGTTTATTTCTGTACCATTTAACGTATAAATGTTTTTGCAAAAAGAAGTACCGTTCTTGGATAAAACACACATCCTCTGTTCATTCAAACGAAACCAAATTGGTCAATTTAAATTATTTATATGCAAAACTGTAAATGTGCTAGATATTAATGCACGAAGTCGTAATGTCGAGCCTTCTAGAAATTTTGACGTGATCTCTGACGATTTTCTATACATCAATGTTTCTAGAAGGTCTGACGTATGACGTGTGGTCCCGATACGCCTACTAGTTCTGGAGACATCGACGCTGTTAATCATAACAACCGCTCACCCTTATTACCCTTAATCTATTTAGATTCTAGAGAGACCGATCGAAGTTTTTGTAAGATTAGTTGCACGCGGGGCACTTGTCTATATCAAATCTCTAGAACGGTCAATATGCGATCTCTATACAAATTGTAGAAAGATCAATTGATTCAAGTTTGTACAAGGATATAGGTTCTCTTCGTCAAACTTGCTAGAAGCATCGATATAGGATGTAATCTTTACCTGAATCCTAGAAAGAACAGTCGAAGTTTGTAGATATTTCGATGCAGAGAATCTCGAAAGCAATAGCTCCTTCGAGAAAGTTTAATCGTTCCTTCTCGAAGGTATGTAAAGATTATATACAGCAGGGCTTCGCAGTATATAAGGCTGTGGACTTGAGTTCTACAACATTTAGGGTTGTGCAGTTAGGCTTCGATGAACCATATAGATGCACATAACATTTCGGTGGTATACAATGTTGTGCAGTAAAGTTCTGAAGCACATGTAGATGCGCAGTGCACTTCTATGATACTTATTGATGGGCAGTGTAGTTTTGCGTTATATAAGGTTACGCAGTCGTGTTTTACAGTACATAGAGCTGCGCAGTACACTACAATGACACTTATGGACGCACAGTAGAATTACAAGGTACATATGGATGCGCAGTACAGTTCAATGACACATTTGGATATGTAGTATAGTTTTGAGTTACATGAGGTTGCGCAGTAATGTTTTAAAGTACATAGAGCTGCGCAGTGCACTTCTATGATATTTATGGATGTGCAGTAGCCTTTTAAGGCACATATGGATGCGCACTGCAGTTTAGTGGTACATATGGCTGCGTAGTAGACTTCGACGATGCATTTGGATGCGCAATAGAGTTCGGTGGTATTTAGCGCCGTGCAGTACACTAACGATGTATACAGAGCTGCGCAGTGTATGTTACATAAGGCTGCGCAGTACACTTGTACGGCATACGTGACTGCGAGATAATATTCTGGCGAGTTCCGTAACAGGGTTCTGTTCCAAGATAATTCTCGGTAAAAAAGTGACCAATGTGTTCCAAAATCCTTGATATTACATGTAATTTTCACCTAAATTCGAGAAAGATCGATCGAAGTTTCTAGAAGGGGCTATTACTCTCGAGATTCCCTGCATCGAAATATCTAGAAACTTATACTGATGTAAAGATGCTGCTCGACGAGTATGTTCAACTTGTTCCTATGATCGAGAAGGCTTTAACCCTGATTTCGTCATCATCGTCTGGAAACATACAGCTGAATAAAGTCAATAAATGGAGAAACGAGTGTATGATGTGTCTCAAGACTGTGAGAAAGGAGCTTTGTAGGAAAACATCCCCACTGACAATAAATCAAAAACGGAAGCTAAAAAGAGAATAAAGCGCGATAACAACAGCAATCGAGTCACATAGATTGACGTTAACAAAGCATTTGATAGCAGAAGAAAGACATATGCTGTATCCAACCTAATCCACAAAGATGTTCCTGCTTTTCTGGATAATGCTGAAAGACTATTTATTGCTGAGCTGGACAGGGCCTTGCGCGAACACAGGGCGTTAAAAGCCAACGCTGTCGTCCTTGCATACTATTGAAAGGTCAGTATGGAGACGCCTGATGACAAGACTTTTAAATCCGATAATGGAGAAATATACTATACCACAGATGAGATACCCAATCCTGAAGGAAATGGAAGATTTGGAGGAAAAAGATTCAGGATGGACCTTACACTCGATTATAAAAATTTCAGTGAACCTCAACAAGCTAAACCCAATGAAGAGTAGTTCCTACATCGAACTTCCTTGATGCATTGAGAAAAGAAAAGCATTTATCAATGTGCAAAAGAAGAATAACGAGTGTTTCAAATGTGCTATACTATTAGCCATATACCCAGTTAATGGGAAGATAAAGTTGTTACACGCGTGACCAGCTATATTCAACACAAAGATAAATTAGATTTTTCTGGAATCAAATTCCCAGTTACATTAAAAGACGTGGAAAAATTTTACGAAAAAAAATCATCTATCAGTGAAGGTGTACCGCCTGATAAAAAACAAGACGAATGAATTTACGGTGGTTCCATTGCATCTTACTTCGCAGAAGAGGAATATCCACGTGAACTTTCTTCGAGTAGAAGAACAGTATTTGAATGAAGATAGTTGTGACAAAGAAGATTATAAGGATAGTAGGAATCAGTTATTTAATTTTCATTATATATGGTGAAACATCTTTCGCGACTAGTCAGCAGACAACTATCGAAACACCATGGAAAAATACATATCTGTGAATGTTGTCTACAATATTTTTCATCCGAAGAAAAGGTGATGGCTCATACTAAAGATTGCAAAAAATTAAATGACTGTAAAATCTTACTTCTCATATCTGGAAAACACATTATCAAATTTGAAAACTGAAGTATTGAGAGAAAGATCCATTTATCATTTATGCAGATTGTGAACCTCTGCTGAAACCAGTGCAGGGACAGGAAAGAACATCAAACACCCAAGTTTTTTGAAGGCATCTGGTTTGTGACATAGGATATTACTTTAAATGTAGTTACGATGAGTGACTATCTTTTTATGAGTCCTGCCCCGATGATGTGGAACCAGCGAAATGGTTCGTTCTGGAGTGACTGGAAATTGCTGGAGTTGCAGGAGGCCTTTATTGAAGTTACAACATATCACATCTGTGAAAAGGCTCTAAATCCACCAATGAAGAAATTACGTCATTCATACACCATACTACGAAACTCGATTGTACAATCTAGAACACAATATGCAATCAGATCTAGACTTCACAACGTTGAAACCATTAAACAAATAAAAATGGCGCTGTGTCCTTATGACGATAAGCAATTATTATTGAACAATAGTACTGATAATCTCGCGTGGGTTCACTACAAAATTATGGATATTGATAATGATGATGATGACGACGTCCTCAGCGATAGTGATATGGAACTTTTGGATCTTTTTGTGAGAGATTAGTTGTACATAGTGCTTAAGAGGTTTTCTTATTGTAATAATTTTGTAAATAGTTGTTATCAGGAATTAAGTGAATGAAAGACAATATATATGTATACGAATTGTTTTTTTTTGTATTTATCAAAACCTTACATCTTAGTTAGTACAAGCGTAGACTTAATATAAATTTAACACATGAGTTTATGGATGGTATATCACTCATTTCTTCATCGTTGGTTTGACATTGATTCATCGCTGGTTCAACATTAATTCAACATTGCTTCATCGTTGGTTTAACAGTGATTTAAAATTGACTCATCATTGGTTTATCATCGCTTCTTCTTGACCATCTTGTTGAGTGTCAATCTGCAGGTTTTTCAGTTTCTCGTTGATTTATTGTTCGAGTATACGTATCATCAAATTATTATTATCAATCTCTGTTCGCCTAGATGATGTTACTTGATACACTCCCAGGTGAACAAATATATATAGTTTATATAGAGTTCACAAAACATTGATATTTTTCATTTGTTTTATACATACAAATTTATAAAACAAATAAAAAAAATCATTCTCTTGTCCACTATATAAACTATAGACAACTTTTTCACTTGGGACTGTACGTATCTCGTTTTGTACAAAGCACTGTACAAGTCCCAAATTGACTGCTTCGTATTGTTCTTTGGCCTCGCTAATATTACGGCTTGCTACAGAGCGGTTCGATCCAGGTAACATCCAAACACGTCGATGCTCATCGTGATGCTGATGATAGCGTTATGAGTACCCGCCTAATATATGATTTCAGCTTCCCGCAGTTCCTCAATGACTGATATAATTTCATTGATGTGACTCGGGTTGCCTGCAGCCTGAGACGCTAGAAGTAGACGAAGACGAGCAACTAGTTCGTTAGAGTCGTCCTAGTAGACATAGTCAGTCTCTACATTTTGACATGCTACAATATACCATGTTAGAGAACCTCCACTAGTTGAGGATCGTCTGCGTGACACGTTGAACATTTTGGCAATAAAGTTCTTGTACTTGATATCTCGGCTGGTACAAATCGGTTCAGTTGAGCTGTACCGCTTTTCGTGTGCATTTGTAGCAATAAATATTTCCTTATAATTTTTTAGATCATCAGTGCTAATAGATGACTCCTCAGGAGTTTTTCTAAACAGCAGTTTAAGAAGACCAACGGTTTTCAGATACTGTTTACCATTAACATGAATGCATATATTGTCCCTCAAAACTAATAGGTTTATCACTAATCATAAGGCTGACAACGCTGAGCCTACGCACACCATAAACGATATCTAAATACTGCTTTCTATTTTGTTGAAGCATTTTGAGAAACTTGTTTATCGAATGCTCATAACTATTAGGAACCTCGGTTATAGCATCTTCTCCAAGCATAGTTTTATCTTGCTCTTCTTTAGCATCAGCAGTCATGAAGGAATCATTATCATCCTCCTCATCCTCATCCTCCTCCTCTTTATATTTTTTTGTTGTAGGCTCATTTTGTTCAACTTCCTTCTTAATTGAAGGATGAGATATGTCAACCAGTTTCTGCAGCGGCATGACGATTGGCTTAAACGTTTCACTCATTATCTTTTTAGTGGCTTCTTTGTCCATTTTGAACATTCGATGTTTAGGTCGAATCGCCTCACTAGCTTTCGTAATTTGACGGAGTACCTCCTTCTCCTTGTGAAACTTTGACATGTTGACGTGTCGATGTCTCAATATAAAATTATATCATCTCCACTGCATAACTTCTATTTATAGAAAGATAAAACAGTCAAATTCTTTTCTGTATCTTCCCTTGTTGAGATCGATATCCTTATCAATGACAAAAAATCCATAGTTGTCAGTATTTCAACATGCTGAACATAAGTCTCGAAATTAAGAATAACTTATCTCAGTTTTGACGTGATCGTCATACACAGGTCTCAAGTTCCTTTCATCCTGCTAGAAAAATGTCAACAGATTGACATTATCTTTAACTAGATGTTTAGGAACTCGAGCGTAAGTTTGACGTAAGAAAAAACTGTCAACATGAGCTTATCTACCCATACAGAAGAAGGCTCTAATGTTATCCTGTTTCTCACAGGCCACATCGTCAAAGACAATTATAGAATTTGGTTAAGCCTCACTTGGTAGTATTATTTCTCCATGCTCACTGAAAAGAAAACATTCAACGCCGTCTACATTATTTAACACCCGTTCCAAGTATTTGTACTTTGGTTGCCTGAGGGATTTCGCGTACACGTAGACATTTTTAAATTTTAATCCGTTTACATGTAGGATTAGGGCAAGTAATGTATTTGTCTTGCCACAATTTGATGGACCACAAAACAGTGCGCGAATGCTCTCTGGTAGTAGACTGTCATAATGTTTAACCCTCTTCATCTCTGCTTGGACTAGGGTGTCAAAGTTGCCAAACGGTAGTTTAACGGGTTGTGTCTTGAACCGCATCTTGATCTCGACGGTTGCCAAATCTATAAATACAGCCCTTATATAGCTTTTACATCAGTTGCGTGTTAACCTCCGTTCAGTGAAGAATGATTGTGAACCGTGAAGCGATTTAAGTGTCACGCCACCATCGAGGTAAAGGATTGGTTTACAAAGTCATCAACAACTTGCCGTTTGAGTTGCACTTTCCTGGCTACCAATACTTTGATCCAGGCACTAAGCTATTCAAACGACTTACTAGAGGTGATCCTGGTATCAATCCTTCAGACGCAGCGTGCAAAGAACACGACATTGTATACTTGTAAAATGGCGAGAACGTTGAAACAGGAAACGCTGCAGATCGTGTACTAGCCAGTAAAGCCTGTCAAAAGCATAGGCGACAAACATGAAGTACAAAATCCACTGTCTTGCCAATACCTTCGAAAGTTTGTGGTGTTTTGCCACAGATTCCAATTTTTGCTGGACACAGTGCTCTTGGCGCTTTTACTGGTAGAGCAGCACGTGTAGCTAAAGCAGTAAACAACGCTAGTGCAGCCAGACAACAACTGGCAGAAGCGCAACTTCATAGCAATGCAATGGAGGCTATTGTTCTAGGCAAAGGTTTACAACTATAACCTTATAGAAAAGGATTAGGTCTTTTTGTGGAGTATTTATGCGCAATCAACTACTATTGTAAATCTTGATGATAGTTACGGCCCTGGTACCCACTGGGTAATTTATAGAATGATCGGTGGTAATGTCGTATACATTGACAGTTTCGGTCATCTTCGTCCACCTTTGGATATTGTTGATTACCTAGGTGTTCGTAAAGCGATAAAGTAGAATCATGACAGATATCAAGATTTTGATTGTGTTGAATGTGGATATTTGTGCTTGAAATTTCTATCTGGACAACTGCATACAAAAGATAAATACTGTCTATATAAAATTTTGTGATAGACGGACTAGAGTCAGTACAGATAAGAGCATCATCATGGAGGAATCATTTACTCTCACGATAACAGGAAACTCTTCGGTGCACGACTCAGAGTATTTTCCATCAATAGAACTCTCTGCGCGTAAGAACTATGCAGTTGGACTCGTTGAATTGCTCACATTCAATGCGATTGCTAACTTTGACACTGGGAAAAATTTAGTAGCATTGATGGTGTTACAATAAACTTTAAGCCAAATAATAACACATTGCGCAGCGAGATAAATTGTGATCGCAAAGTGAACTTTCAGCCTCACGATTCTATTGAACGATTGTTAGGAATCACACCTCGTATTCTTGAAGCCAATAAGACTCATACTTCTGACCTACCTGTGGCTATTCTCAGAGTTTGTACATACTATTGCAACTTTTGGCATGTGGCAAACCAATCGATACAAACATGTTGCGCAAACATTGTCTGGGAACAGCAGAATTGTATGTGGAATGATACAGTTGGTACTTCATGCCTGCATCAATGCATACAATTTCAATTCATGGTCCCAACATAAGCGACTCTCTTGCTGTCCCAATCCATCAATCATCAGAAGAGGCACAAGAAGCTAAAAATAAAGACTTCAAAAGATGCAGGGAGAACAATACCAGAAAAACACGTCGTATTGATAAAAATACTGACTTCCTGCATTATCTCTTATTCTCTGCTGATCTGTTCATAACTAGTTTAAGAACTGATTTCGTAAAGCCAGAAAGACCATTGCTTCCAGAAGCTAGAGCAATGCTCCTAGAAACTACCTAATAGTACTAGCTCTGATCATTTTATTAGTACTGACTCCGATCATTGTATCATAGTAGGTTATTTTCAAAATAAACCGATCAATTCCGTTAATCGAAAAAGAAAGTCAAGTAGTAATTAAGTTTCTTCAATAAATCATCAATTTTTATCAACTTATGGCAAGGAATTATTTCTAAGTAATTTTGATTATATTCAATAAAAATAAAAACAGTGGATCTTTATCGAATTATCAAAAAAAGTTAAAAAATGTGTTATTAACAGTTGATTACACAAAAGAAAACCAAGTTTAAATGCTGAAAAATAGCCAAATAATGCACTTGTTAATTAAATTTTGTTAAACAATTATCAAATGTTATCGATTCATAGCAAAAAAACATTGCTAAATGAAAAAAGCGGTATTTTATTTATAAATACATAAAATGATAAAAATTTGTTTAAGCAATTGTTGTTTACAATAACAAATTGTTCACTGTCATCAAAATGTTCTTAAAAAATTAGAAGTTAGTTATTTACAGTTAATTGCATCGAAAAAATCAAGTTTGTACCTTCAAAAATGGCCTTTTTTTACACAAAAAATGGTGTATTTGTTAATTAAGGTAGTTTAAAAAATTATTAACTTCTATTTGGTGACCAAATATGATACTTAGGTTTTATTTTCAAGTAATATATGATCGATTCCATAGAAAAAACTTTATTTATTCCATCAAAAATACCTGATATGGATATTTGTTTATAAAAATTGCTTTTAAAATAACAAATTATTTATTAACTTTTATTAATCCAACCAAAAAACACTTTTTGTCCATACATTGTTCAAATTTAGTGCGAATCAAGTGAAGAATCGCCGCCAATCCCCACGAAACCATTTTCATTCACTGATTTGTTTATAACAAACTCAAGACATTTTCTCACATTTGCATTGCTTTCGGACATCTTTTTTGGATAGTTGCTTTCAGTTTTCTAGGTATTTTTAATTGAAGCAAAGCATTTGTTAAAAACCGGTATACTTCAAAAGTCAAATTTTTTTTTCCATTTTCTTTATTAAATAAACAAAAAAAAAAATTAAAAATCGGCCATGACAGTTGCACTTTAAAATTTCGCGCGATCTCGTTTCTTCGATCGTTAGACATGAGAGTGAGCGGTCATTATGATTAACTGCGTCGATGTCTCTAGAACTACAAGGCCTATCGGGACCACACGTCATACCACAGACCTTCTAGAAACTTCGATGTATAGAAAATCGTCAGACATCACGTCAAAATTTCTGGAAGGCTCGACACATTAAATTTTATTAATGCACCATTCTAGGTGGAAGTTGATAATATCGATTGATCTCTCCTGAAAAACCGTTAGAGATTACATCCGATATGGATTGATGTTTTAGAAATTGAAACAGCAGAGAAAGTTAAACGACATAGAAAACAGCAAAAGCAAGAGCTTGTCATGGTCAAATCTTCTAGAAACTTTGATGTATTGAAAATCATCAGAGATCACGTCAAAATTTCCAGAAGGTTCGATTATTATTTTTCGAACAACAGTGAAATACCCAGAGTTTGATTCTTGGTTGGTATTGCAGGGACCCACCTCGTTGAGTGTATCATGAATTCGTTCCAGCTTTCCTGAAATTTCGATCACTGTTTAATAACTGTCGGTGGTATCTGAAACTACGTACTGGTGTTCCAGAATGCCCATAGCTTAACTACTATTGACGTTTGAAAAAAAAAACAAAGAATACAGATAGAAATAAACGTTAATTATTGCTCTCAATATATATTTTTTATATATATATATATATATATATATATATATATATATATGTATAGGCTGTACGTTGTCACCTCCGTGTAGTTGACCCTACGTTCTCGCCTCCGCTTTTTTCCGTGAAAATATTTGAAATTTATATGCATATATACGTTGAGGGGGGCCTTCTGATCAGGTTTCTCAAAAGAGGGGTAACAATTTTTCATTTTGGAATTTATATATATTTGTGATACTGGATGTACGAAGTGACCTCCTCTATATATAAGGAAGCGCGTTAGACGTTATACGTACTCACCTCAAGCGGTGTTGCCACGTCTGGGAGGTAGAATTCTTACCTGGCGTCCATGTCTCCCAGGTATCTATGTGATCTGACAATTGATTCATAATCAGAGAACTAAGCTCATTTGAAATATCATTAGTTTAGAAGAAATTATTTTTTAAACAGTTATTTATTATAATATGTCGCTTCAGAGATCTCTCGTAAATGAGAGCGAGTTGATACATAATTTATGTTGATAAAAAAATTGTTTAACATATTTGTTATTATTGCTATATTAATGCTAGAAACCGCGGTTTTTTCTAAAACTTGTAACTTTTTGTCCACTTATCACTTGAAATGAGTTAATATTCATTTTGGTTCAGAAAAAAATTGTTTAAAAAAATTACTATTGTTATTAGCTATCTTCTCTTAGATAAATGCTAGAAAGTTGCGGTTTTCTCTAACATTTTTGACTTTTTTCCTAATTTCTGATTAAAGTAAAGTGATATTCAATCAAATTTAACAAAAATAATTGTTCGAACAATTTATTATTATTGCTAATGATATTATCTTCGCTTCATGGTAGAAAGTTGCTGTTTTTTCTGAAATTTTCAACTATTTGTCTATTTTTCACCTGGAGTGACCTAATAATCATTTGAGTTGAGCAAAAATAATTGTACGAACAAATTATTGTTGTTTATAACTATCTTCATCTATATTATTGCCAGATAGTTACGGTTTTCTTCTCAAATTTTTAACTTTTTGTCCACTTTAAACTTAGTGAGGTGTTAGAACTAGGTCATTTAATGACTCGTGAAAGTTTTGTGCTGCATTACAACAAGAAGTTTATTGTAAAACGTAATAGAAAAATTTGGAGTTGCAAATATTTTAATATTAGCTCCGGAAGGGGAAAGGGGGGGATCCTTCCTCGGAGAAAATGCGTCTCGTCGGAGACAATATACAATTGAGGTTGGTCAAAATTTGTTACCGGAAATTTGTTTCAATACACACAAAAAATACATTTTTTCAGTTTAAAAAAATTGATATTCAGAGGTGTCGCAAGCCCTTGAAGTTTAGTACGTATTTCCCATCAGGAAAAGAGACGTTTTTGTACATTTTATTTAGAATCGTCAATATTAGCTGAATGGAGTTGAAACTCAATACTTCTCTTCACAAATAGCCATAGAATACAAGCCAAATATATTCATTATCAAATATCACCCACCTAAGTCTGTTTTATAGGGTCCCAAAAAAACCCATACGTGAAAAAATGGGTTTTGCGAGTTTTTAGCGCTAATCATGATTTTTTGGGGTTTTTAAACAATGCTAGACAATTCTAGTTTGTTTTTAATTTTTCATTTTGTGTTCAATTTTCAATTAAAGCCAGTTCAACGAACATAATTTTTCAAATAATTTTTAATTGTTTATAACTATCTTCACTCAGATAAGTGCTAAGAGTAATGCTAGAAAGTTTTTTTTTTGTAATCTTGATTTTGCTTTGACTTTTCAGTGATGAACAAATAACAAGTGAACCTCAACAAAAATAATTTTTGAAATTATATTTTACTTTTTTAAGTGAATTAGTTTTGCTCTTTTCGCAATGTTTGAAAAAATTATTCACAAAAAAGCTATCTTACACAAGAGACACACACAAGGAATGAAATAGAGTAGGTGGGACGACTGGGTCTGCATATGACTTGTAACAATTTTGTTTTCAATTATAACCAAAAGTTCATTGCAGAGCGTAGGAGAAAAATTTGTAATTGAATATATTTCGATATCAGCCCCCCCC
>CAKNYM010050932.1:0-17312 GCA_932195095.1 Andricus curvator
GTAAATGCTCTTTGATCGAGGGTCAGTGGGTGTTGATTTTAATATAGAACATCAGTTCTTCCGTTTACTTGGTGGTAAATGTACCAACTCTTGTGATTTTTTATATATTAATCTATAAAATTTTATTCGTTGGTAAATTGCTATGTTCCGTTCAGGAAATTGGCCACGAGTAAGCACGTCGGTGGCAATCCTGGTAGAACGATGAAACTACTACGAAAGACTCTATTCTCGAATTCTGCAAAAAAAGAAACCTTAGGCAATCTGAATTCTTCTTGACCAATTCCAATTAATGCTTTATCTTTTTCAATTCTCAACTTCCAAAATCTGAAATAATTCTGGATTATAAATTCTTTTGAAATGAAATTTTCCTCTGATCCCAAATCAAAGAGAGCATCCATGGCAACGAGATTCATTTTGATTCTATCGAGCTAAGATTCTACCCTTCATTTTTCTTTCGAACCTGAAGAGGATTCCCAAAAGCGAGAGGCATTTCCTTTTACTTTTGAATATTTGAAATTTATGTGAACTATAGCCTGAACCGTTATTTTCTACAGGATTTCAATTTCTGGCGCCATTCCTCTGATTTCTAGCCTCATAGCGATTTCCCTATTTCAAATACTCAGGATTTCTATGCGTCTTTCATTTTGCCTTTTTAAATGATGTCCTAATTCTGGTAGACCAGGTGCAATGTCTGGATCAAAACCAAAACATCATTTTCCTAACACTAGATAAAAGATTCACAAGTCTTCAAATTTCTTTCGAACTTGGCAGTGAATAAATTATCTTTTTAATTAATCTACTCACAGTGTCTCTGAATTTTTCCATTAATTAAAATTGAGAATTCATTCTGGGAGTTCTGCTCCTAGAATTCTACAATTCTAATTATAAAATTTAAACTTTTCTTTCCTTCAAGATTATCTGGCGTTCTCTAAATTATTCTTATCGAGTGACATGAGGTTCGGATTAACGAGTTCCGGTTCAAAATCTCACTTTTCAAGATTTAGCTCACGCCTTCTTGAGTCAAAGAAACTTTTCCACGCATAATCTCTTTAGAAGGACTTTTCTCTTTTATGATTAGATATTGGATTAAATTGTTACATTTTAAATCCACGACTCTGAAACATAATTGAGTTTTTCCTAATATTGAGATTTGGAGACACACTGTTGAGTAGCAATTGGCATTTTACATAACGACACCTTTTTATAATTCACTTTACAAACGTTTTCTTTTTAAAATTGACGAAATAAATCCTGATTATTCTTGTCCGAAATTGCCATCCTAATGCACCAGAGTCTATAAGAAATTTTCCTAAGTAAACTCGTCGATCGTCGAAGCGTCCTCGAGAACCTTTACTCCTGAGTGGGCTCACGAAAGGACTGATTGACCGGGGTTTTTCCGACCCGCGACTGGGCCTCGCTTCCTCTCAGACCCGCAAATCCCCACTTCTCATAATCAAATTGCGTGCGCAATTATCGATCCATTAATTTTCTTTCCTTTCTTGGTTGATTTGATGAAATATTTTCTTTCTATCCTTTTGGTACTTAACTATATGAGGCTACATTTATAATCTAGAGTCGTACTGTTCAATTACTCTGAACCGTTTCAGCACACAGCACCGGATTCTTTATTAACTCTGGATCCCATTCAGCAATTGCGATTGGAAATGCAAGCGTTAAGACTCGAGAATTCCAGAATGAAGGAAGAACTCGCCACACTTAACGATGAAAATCACAACAGGAGACGGGAAATTAAACAAGTGGCAAAAAATACAGCACTTATAACGGACGACGATTCGGATCCTGACGGTCAAAAAACTGAAGTCCCTAGACGAGGAATAAGACAACAGCTTCCACGATCCACCGAGCTTCCGATATTAGAAATCAGACAGCCTATCTCTCAGCAAACTGCACTCACGAATCCACCACTACCAAGAAGTATGTCAACGGAACGACCCAATGAGCTGCCCACTAGAACAGCCCCTATAATCACTCCCCTAGCACCAGCAAAGGATATGATTAGAACGATTAAAATCCTTAATGGAACTAACGATGCCGGTAACCACGAATGGATAAAAAGCGTAAAAAGAGCTCGTTTACGCTGTGACAATCAAGACTTACTTCTCGATTTTGTAATAGCTGAAAAAAAGAGATAACGCCGAACAAGCTATACGACACACAGCGCGATCAAAAGATTCATAATGAATTTAAGAGACGATATTTCGTCACAGGTTAGACCAATGAAACCTGCCACACTAACAAAAGGCCTGGAAGAAGCACTGCAAGCGGAAGCTTGGCAACGAGAAAAAAATAAAGATAGAATACTTAGACAAAGCCAAGTGCCTAGACAACCTACTAAATTCCAACCCCGACCAATAACAACTAGACCTTCAGCAAATACCACACCCCAACAGGCGAGAGTACCAAACTCGAATTTCCCACTAAGCGAAAGATTAAAGATGTCCTGCCACAAGTGCGGAAAACCTGGTCATTTTGCATCCCAATGTTTTTCAAAATCCCAAAATTTTCAACTGGGACAGTTCCAAAAAAGACCATCGGAAGTAAAAACTATTCAGGAACATCAGGTACCCCAAGAAGATTGTTTAGAAAGGGAGGAGATGACAACGGAGGAAATCCAGGAGCACGTAAATTACGAGGACCAAGCAGAATATCTAAATTATCCGGAAAATTACAATCAATACATGGAAGAAGAAGAAGCGACGGATCAATATACAAATGATTAGTAGATAGCGGAGCAGCAATCAACATAATTAAGAGAAACTATTTACAACCCGACCAAGAAACCTTTAAGTTTTATAAAAAATTCTCAATGGGAGACGATCACCACGAAACTACGGAAGCCACTTATCTGCAGTATTTTGGAAAAAACCAACTATTCCACATAGTAGAAGAAAACTTCCCATTATTAGAAGATGGAAGAATAGGATTACCATTCTTCCACAGATACCCCAGATATGCTATTACAAAAACTGATTTGATAATCGACAAATGGAAACTACCGTTGCATTTCGAGGAAGACTACCTACCAGGAAACTCAACAAAAATTTGTAAAATCAACGTACCCGACGAAGAAAATCAAGTAATTTGGTTAGAAGATCAAAAAGAAATTCCTGATGGACTATACACAATATACAATAATAAGGTAGAAATTCCATATTATAACTATTCCCAGAAACCCATCAAAATACCAGAGGAAATTAAATTCAGCAGAATTATGTCTATAGGATCACGAGACGTTGGTTGATCTTGCCCAAAAAGGGGGTGATTACTATATGATTATTACTGATGGACTGTACACAATATACAATAATAAGGTAGAAATTCCATATTATAACTATTCCCAGAAACCCATCAAAATACCAGAGAAAATTAAATTCATCAGAATTATGTCTATAGGATCACGAGACGTTGATCTTGCCCAAAAAGAGGGTGATTACCCTTCAAACTACTTCAAAAGAATGGAAAAACTTCAAAATTGCCTGAACCTAAAACATATCGAACCAAAAATTAGAGAACCGATAAAAGAAATTGTGACTCGATACTCAGAAGTCTTTACTTTAGATGGAGACCCCCTACCCTGTACAAATCTAACTGAACATGAAATAATCCTGAACTCAGGAAAAATTATCAACTTAAGATCCCATAAACTACCCGAGAAACACAAGGAATTCGCACTTAACGAAACAAGTGAATTACTGAAAAAAGGTATAATAAGAGAGTCCCAATCACCTTTCAACTCCCCACTATGGGTAGTCCCTAAAACAGGAGGAAAGCTTAGAATGGTAGTAGATTATCGTCAGATTAATAAAGACACCGACCAAGATGCATACCCTCTCCCAGTAATAGACGATATCCTCGACCAGTTACGAAATGCAAGGTTTTTCTCAGCCTTCGACCTAAGTGCAGGATTCCACCAAATGCCCATGAAGGAAGAGTGCAAAAAATATACAGAATTCTCTACTATACAAGGGCATTTTGAATATAATATGATGCCATTTGGTCTAAAAAACGCACCTGCTACCTTCCAACGTATGATGGACAATGCGTTGAGAGGACTAATTGGGAAAGAATGCTTCGTTTACATTGGCGATATTGTAATATTCGGAAAGACATTAGAAGAACGTAACAAAAATGTAGTGACTGTCCTGAGAAGAATAAAACAATTAGGCATGAAATTAGAACCATCAAAATGCGAGTACCTACGTCCAGAACTAGAATACCTAGGCCACCTGATCACCGCAGATGGAGTTAAGCCAAACCCTATTAAGATCAAGGCAATCAAGGAATTCAAGCAGCTGAAAACACCTAAAGACGTGCAATCATTCCTAGGCTTAGCTGGATATTATAGGAAGTTTATAAAGAACTTTTCATCTATAGCTAGACCACTCACCAGGCTAACTCAAAAGGACACAATTTTTGATTGGACTCCAAAGTGTGAAGAAGCTTTTAAAAAATTAAAAAACACATTAACAACATCACCAGTATTAAGATTCCCCGATTTTAAAGAAGGATTCACTCTAACAACCGACGCATCGAATCAAGGATTAGGCGAAGTGCTATCCCAGGCCGGACATCCTTGCTTATTTATTAGCAGAACCCTTAATAAAGCAGAAGAAAATTACAGCACCTCAGAAAAAGAACTCTTAACTATAGTATGGGCAATGAAAAGGTTACGTCAATACTTGCTAGGAAACAAGTTCAAAATCCAAACTGATCACAAAGCACTCATTTGGTTACACAATGTGAAAGACCCTAGCTCGCGACTCTTACGATGGAGATTACGGCTAGAGGAATATAAGTACGAAATAGAATATGTTAAACGAAAGGAGAACAAAGTATCAGACTGCTTATCCAGACTATTCCCAATCCATACCAGCGACATTCTACAACAAGCGCTAGACGGAATAGATTTAACTACCGACGATGAGCTATCAGATACAGAAATTTTGGGTACACCAGTTAAACGCCCCACTATCATCAAGGACGAAATACTACAAGAAAAAATTGAAATCCCAGTCAGAAGAAGGTGCGATTCAGTAGAGAGTAATAACGATCCCAATAATTCATCTGGATCCGAAACACCTCAACAAAATGAATTTTACAACGATTTTATGACATGGCGATTGAACCCAACGCAAGATAAATTAAAAACGAAACCCAACGCAGTCGGAAAACTTAAGAAAGCAATAAACAAAGAAGACATGCCAAAATATAATGAAGAGGATTGGTTACGGAAACTAGGCTGGTTCATCGATGAAACTATCAGCAAAAAACTAACATTGATAAGATTTATATTCGGTGACCCACTATTTACACCAATAGAAAAGGAACTGATACAGGAAATGATGGAATACCTATCTAACTTCTATCCCCACTTAGGATTTCACCTATGCTTTAACAATACCCGAGAATTAACGAAAGAAGAAAAAACTAATATCATTAAAGAAGCGCATGCGGAACATCTTGGGGAAAAGAATGCCATTGAAAAAGCGAAGAAAATAGGACAATGGATAGGTATGGATAAAGACATTAAAAAGTACGTCAAAACATGCCCTATCTGTCAACTCCAAAAAACCACAAGAATCAAGAACCAAGCTGAAGGAATTATACCAGACATTCCTCTGAAACCCAATGAAAAAATAGCCCTAGATATATATGGCCCATTACCCGAAACAGTAAAAGGTAACAAATATATTCTGAGCCGACAAGATAGATTAACCCGCTACACGGTGTTAATCCCGATGGCTAACGAGACAACTAGTTCAATGATAGAAGGGCTGCTCGATCACTACATCTACATCTTCGGAGCACCCAAAACAATCCTAACACACCAGGGACAAAACTTTCTGTCAGAAATGATGCAACAGTTTGAAGAAGCATTACAAATCACTCATGTAAAAACAACAGCTTTTCATCCGCAGTCCAACGGGAACATCGAAAGAACGCACTCCACCCTAGGGACCCTAATCAAAACAAGCATCTCAGAAAGAAACAATGAATGGGATGACAATTTGAAATTTATTAACTTTGCAATAAACACAATGAAGAACCAAACAACAGGATTTTCACCCTTTGAACTTATGTTTGGAAGAGAAGCTAACATACCATCATCGGTAGCGTGTTCACCACCCTGACGTATCCGGAACTAGTGATAAAGTGGAAAAAGAAACACGAAGAAAATCTACGAAGGGCTAGAGAAAGAATAGAAATAGAAACAGAATAAACGAAGAAAAGACTCGATGAAAATATCACTCACAAACACCCCCTATACAAACCAGGAGACACAGTAAAAATCATCAACAATACTAAGTCTAACAAACTAGACCCCTCTTGGAAAGGCCCTTTTGAAGTTATTGACTACTTAGACAATAATAATTTACGAATAAGAAATAAGGACAAGATTATCCGAATTCATATAAATCAGACAATGCGCTATTTCACAGACGATAATGACACCCTTCTGGACCTTCCTGCTGGCCCTAGCACGGATCATCAGTGCTAACTACACCCTCGAGAAAATTCAAGGAAACGTCTACATCGAGGAAATCTCTAAAGTACACTTGTTTCATGAAAAGTGGAAAATGGTTATAGCTATCAATATGACATCCACCGAAAACCGGATTAAAGCCATCGACACCACCATTACTATGGCAGAACTAGCCTGCAACAAGAAATGCACGCCTTATTATGAAGTACAATTGGTTAGGAGTCGCTACAATAGACTAGCTAGTAAAAACAATATCCTACACAAATTATTAGGCAAACAACGTTAAAAAAGTGAATTAGCGAATTTTGTGGGTGATATATCCAAAACTCTTTTCGGAACATTGAGCGAATCCGACATGAAACAAATTAACACCGAATTTGACACAATTTATACAGATAACAAAAACATAGCTAGCATCCTGTCAAATCACACAAAAATACTTAAATTAATCTTAGACTCCTCGTCAATGGACCATAAATGGATAGCTGAAAAAGAGAATACCGACAGACAGTTTATAAGAAACATCACCTTCGGACTGAATGCTGCAACAAAGAATAGTTTTGTCAACTCAAAATTAGTATTAGCAGCAATACTATTAGATGAAACAAACGAGGATATTGAAACAGCGATCAACGCCATAAACGACGGAAAGCACGGGATAGTACATCCCCAAATTTTAACACCAAAAATGTTGAAAGAAACCATTACAGAATTCGAGACAACTCAACGTACGCGCTACCATTTTGACAGTGAAGAAGAAAACTACCAGCACATTATAGACATCAGTACCCTCTCCGTAGCAGTAATCCAAGGCCTATTTACATACATACTGGAGATACCGGTAATTGAGAAAGAAGAAGGTTCCTTGAAAAGAATAGTCCCTATCCCGATACAAGTGAATAAAGTCCACATATCAATAGTCCCCGACTATGACATGATCATTAAATATTAAACATTAAGTTTTTATCTTTTAATACCATTATATAAAAAAATCGACGAACGGGTTACCTTTTCTATATAAAAGTGTTTAAAATTAAACAATTTTATTTTGAATTAAAGAAGCTCAAAATTGAATGATCAGAAGCAAATTTTGAAAATAGGACAATTAAACATTAAGAGTTTAAAATTGAATAATTTAAATTTGAAAATTTTAAATGAATCATTTTTGCAAATCTCCAACTAAGAATCGGGCATTTTTAAGGTATTATATTGGAAATTAAGAAAACAATGTATATTACAAGATCGGCAGGATTCCAATTTTGTGAAATTGCGCAATTTTAAACCTTTGAAGTCGATTTTTTTTAAAGTTAAGTTTGAAATTGTCAATATTTTGAAACATCAGCAAATAAATAAATTTTTAATGCATAGTTCCAAAATATTCTCATTATGTAGGCTGGAACTTGACAAATTATTTACTTAATTTTTCATTATTTTGAATTTATTCTAGGAGCATTTAAGGTTTTATCAACTATTATTGATTCGGGAGGATTTCCTCAATTTTTTTCACCTTTAATTTTGTTCACAATCGGTAAATTATTTTTCAAATCTAATATTAATACCAAAAGTGAAATATTTAGTTAAAAAGCAGTCATCAAAAAACTTTACTCAAACGCTATAAACACATACATTAAAAACTTTCATATTTTGTGTACGTTTAATACGTAAAGTATATGTTCTTCATATGTTATTATC
Source organism: Andricus curvator (assembly GCA_932195095.1). NCBI lineage: Eukaryota > Metazoa > Arthropoda > Insecta > Hymenoptera > Cynipidae > Andricus > Andricus curvator. The sequence continues at coordinate 8,198 of CAKNYM010050932.1, forward strand.
CTGTTCAAAAGTATATACATTTTTTAACGACAATTCAATCATGTGTTAGTTTGAACTACATTTTCGGTGAAACATTTTTTTAGAGCGGATTCATTGCAAACATCATAAAATATGTTGTTTTTAATGGATTTTACGTGAACCGAATTTCGCTCATTTAATTGAAAAATTTTGTTTGCGAACTTATGAATATTTGTCCTTTTAAAGCTTATAATAGAAGGTGAGTCATTCTACTTATATTGCATCGTCTTTCATTAGAAAGACATGATGTTGTAGATGTCTAGGCATAGAGCTGTATCTACATGGAGACGATTTGGGAGCGTAATAACGTTTTTCGACAGCGCATTGTATAGGTGCCAACTGTTAGATACTGACGCTATGGAGAAAATATCCCTAGATAGAAATGGGTTGATTGACAGCCCTACGATGTCAACTACGGTATAAGGATAATGTTTTTTGCTTTATTTTGAAGCAAATGGCACATTTTTTGGGAAATATGACACTTTGCTGTCAGATAATGTGAGGTATGTGCTGCAAGAGTTACCAGACTCCCAAATCCGATGATAGGCTAGAGAACCATTTTTCTTTTACGCTTTCGCCCGACAGATCAGCGCGCGGATTTTAAATCCTAAAAACTCCAAATGTGTAAATTAATTGACAAAAATATATTATATTTCACTGAGTATAAGTACTACTTGTACTACTTAATGAAATTTCTAAGTTCATCTATACTGTTGATAATGCAACATTTTTACTTCAAAAGTTAGGAATTTGAATCGGTTTAAATAGAATTTAATATAGTAAGCATTTGAAGGAGGTAGAGGAAGGGCGATAGAACTAACAAGATGAGAAGAAGAAAGGAGGGAGTTCTTTATTACTAGAGATATAGAAGACAAGACCGGAGTAAACTATGAAGAATTGGAGAGAAGGAACAGGGAAAGAAAAAAAGAAAAACTGTTAGTTGAGCCTGAATTGCAAGATCATTTGATTATATTTCTAGCCCTGAAAAGTTTAAGGCGAGATAATTGAGCTAGATTTTGAAACTGAATTTATACTCGAATTTTAGATGTATTATAATTAGTCATATCAGTATATACGCGAAGGGTAAGCCTTTCGCTGAGGCGAATTTCGGAATTAAAAAAATTAGTAATTCTATATAATTTCAACTCTTATAGCGTTGAAATTACTTTTCAGCAAAGCAACACAACAAACCACCAATTATGTGAGGTTATGTCACAAAAGCTGACAAATACGTCGACATTTTGCTTTTAAGCTTTACGCCCGGCAGATCGGCGCGGATTTTAAATCTTGAAAACTCCAATTTTATATGAAGTACGCTAATTTAATTTTTAATCGAGTAATTGTGCAAAATGCATTGTTGCCCTTATAACAATTATCATTAGTGTGTTTAACAGGAAAAGATAAGACTATTTGTTGTTGGATTTATTTTCAGAAAGAGGTTAAATTCTTTCTATATAATCACGTGCTATTTTGAAGTATGTGCAGATTTCCTAATATTTTGTAAAATCCTATAAAATGAATAAAAATTCTTCAAAACTTCGAGATTCTCTTTGACATAACTGAAATATTCAAAAATCTTTTTTTAATTTTCTCAAGAATCTTATAAAAATTATATTCATTTAAATATAAAAACAATTAAACTGATAACACTTATTTTCTTGTTCTCAATTCTCAGAATTGAATTTCAACTTGACACTTTAAGTGTTCAAAACCTTTTAATAAATAAATAGTTATTTCTTTGTATGTTATATTATTACTAATATTATTTTGTATCCTTTATGGTATTAAAAAAAGATTGAAATTGGTGAATGTCAATTAGTATGACAAAAAAATATATTGAAAAAGAATTCCGTGTTACATTAAAATATTGTTTGATTATTTCTAGGCAATACTTCAAATTGTCTAGGGATCATTGTGGTGGATTTTAAAAATGCATTGTGATCATTTGCATAAAAATGATGAAATAATAAGTTGTATGTCCCTAATTGGAGCCTAATGTGTTCCTATATGTGACATTTAACCCAAAACCTCAGATTTTTCCTCTGTCGACGTAGATACTCACGGGCCGATTGCAAATGCGATAAAGCGATCAAACAGGAAAGCTGCTTATGCTAGAGGTTATGTTTTGGTATTAGGTCCTTTGTTAACATGACAATTTTGAATTTGAAATTCTATATAATTTCAAACAAATTTTCGGTAGTTTTTTATTAATTGATGTTATGGGTTTTGACCAGCAGAATATATTAAATAATATGATGTTAATGTTTTTTGTCTACTGGGTCTAAAATCAATATTTTTTTAATACTGATAGCGGAGCTAGTGAGATTTTTTTCACAACTTATAAAATTAACAATCAATATTCAAAAAATATTGATTTCAGACCTAGTAGACAAAAAACATTAACATCATATTTGAATTTTCGGTAGATTTTGTAATACTATTTACTTTATCATTTACTTCAAAATCACACGTGACTATAAAGAAATTGATCCTCTTTCTGAACATGAATCCAACAACCAATAGTCTTATCAATTCTGGTTAAACACATTAATGATAATTGTTATAAGGGCAACAATGCATTTTGCACAATTACTCGATTAAAAATTTAATTAGCGTACTTCATATAAAGTTGGAGTTTTCAAGATTTAAAATCCGCGCCGATCTGCCGGGCGTAAGCGTAAAAGCAAAATGTCGACGTATTTTTCAGCTTTTGTGACATAGCCTCACATAATTGATGGTTTGTTGTGTTGCTTTGCTCAAAGGTAATTTCAACGCTATAAGAGTTGAAATTATAGATAATTACTAATTTTTTGAATTCCGAAATTCGTCTCAGTGAAAGGATCACTCTTCGTGTATATACTAATATGACTAATTACAATACATCTAAAATCCGTATACATTCAGTTTTAAAATCTAGCTCAATTATCTCGCCTTAAACTGTTCAGGGCTAGAAATATAATCAAATGATCTTGCAATTCAGGCTCAACTAACAGTTGTACAAGTAGTCCGGGGAAATTAGACTTTTTTCCAGAAAAAAAAGGTAAAGTTTTTTTTTCTTCATGATCATATCCCTGACGGCATGAGAAATGAATACCAAAAAAGTTCCCCATCGGATCGGCGCCGCATACACCCCTAGCCTCGAAAAACATCCCTTAGACGGGTAGTGGCGCTGGTTTTTGGCTATTATATACGAAAGGGTGCGTCGGAGGACAAAAATGAATAGGGGTGAAAATATTTATAATAAAATTTGCAATAAAAAGGTTCCATACACTTTTGCTGTACAGGCCATAGGTGATGCGTAATCAGCTCCAGGAGTGGGGGGGATGTTTCGGCGTATGGTGCGAAACGTACTCGCGCGCTTAGTTTTCGGCCCATAACTCATAAACGGGTAGTTTTTAGACAAAAATGCATAGAAGGAAATTTGTAGAGCAGAAAATTTCCTTTTAGGACCAATACATTCTTTTGGATTACATCAATTTGGAAAGTCATTATTAATATTTTTTTTAAATGCACGTACAAGCACTGGGATCTCATTTCCACACCACCCCTGAGGTATGTAGAGTTTTTAGTGCGTTTTTTTGATTGTGGTCTCCCCTATAGGCCTATTCCACCGATCATTGGTTAATAATATTACTCGGAATAAAAATTATCTTCTTTTGTTGATAAAATTTTAGACATTGTCAGTGCCAGTTGCATATTGTATCATGGGCTTATTTTGAAAGTTTTGACTTTGTGAATGAATATTTCACTCATAATAATGTGCCTAATCTTCAATTATATCTTCTTCGTCATCAGTTATTTCTTCTTGTGCATTAAGACAACCTGACCTTGGCAATTGAGGCACATGCCTGAACATCGTAGACCAGCTTTTGCGCATCCACATCGCTTTCCACACCCCATTTTGCATGAGCAAACAATAAAATTCATCAAGCTTGCTGGAGCTGGCGCTTCTGTTGCGTAAACGGGTGATAAGCTGTTACACCAGAGTCTCGATAGATGAACAATCTCGGGGGTTGCCTGCAAATATGGCGCAATCTACTTGACTGAGTTAGTAGTGCATGCGTCGCTTCAGAGGCGGAGTCGCAACCGTCTCTCGCCCTGCCCCCTGAGAAACTGCGGGGTCCAGCAATTCTAGGAATTCATATAACGCGTGCGATCGCGCGTTCAAATAGCGAGAGTCTGGTGTACTATTTTTTTCCAACCCCACTCTTCTGGGTCAAGTTCTATCCCTCTCCACATTTGAATTTGATGAAAAGCACGATAAGAGTGTTGACGAGCAGTGGCACAAGGAGGCGGAAGTCCAGACAAAAGGGCAGCATGACTGGACTGACTCACAGATTTGTTAAGAGAAACAAATCTATAATTATTCATATTAATTTCAGAGGATGGGGCCTTATACAATGCCAAAATGAAGCGCCCCCCCCCCCCTCTGCAGCTTCATCATGTGTCGAAACAGGGTTGTTGAAAATCGTCACAATATCTTCAAGTTTTGCCAAGAGTATATCCTTCCTGAGCAAAGTAGTCGTGTTTAGTTTTCCGTAACCAAAGAAAGAGGACGTAGTATCACACCCGCTGAATGCATAGGCAAATAGAACTGACTCCTTGAAGTTTGTCAAGAAACCACAATTTTTCAAGCGTTGTGAACTATGAAGTCGAGATTTAACATTTCCTTACCCTTCTTTTAAAAAGAATATATCTTTATCCGCTGGAGAGAGAGCAGTTATTAAAACAAGAAGATGGACATCTTGTCCGATTACAACAGACTTATTATAATCAAACTGTGTTATAGCAGTCTGAACAATTCTTCGTAATAAGTTCAGGTATCCATCTTTGCGAATTTCACTCACTCGTCTAAGATTGTCAATTCCACTTTTTAATTCGACTGTCTCACCTACACTCAAACTTTTTTCGCATATAAAACATTTAATTGTTGAAGCCATGATGAATTTCGAAATACAACTGCCTCATAGTACATCAGCATCATTACTGCTTACTCTGTAGAACAAGTGCATAGAGAGGGTCCCTTTCTTGAATCTACAGGGTGTAGTATTTATGGGGTTCCGTATGCGAAGAAGAGTTTATCACGTCAGTTGAGGATGATTGGGACTCTTAAAAACTAGTTCATCACGTACAAGCCATTCCCACCCGCAGATGGGTCTGGACCCTCGTAAAAAATCTGAAGTGGTGTAGCCTAGCGCGAGTCTAGCCTTTTATCGGCACTCTAGCTTTCATTTTTTATGTGATATATTTTTAAATATAAGAGTTCAAGGGCTGAGTAAAGCAATCTCTAACAGAAATAATGAGTTTTATAAGAAAACTTACAAAAGCGATTTTTGAATTGTTATATATTTAACTATGGAATGTTAAATTATATTTTTGAAAGAATTCAATCTTTCGTTTGCAAACTGCAATAAAAAAAACGCACCAAAAACTCTGCCTTACAGGTAGGTGGGAATGAGATCCCAGTGCTTGACTTCCCAAATTGATGTACTGCAAAAAAATGTATTGGTCCCAAAAGGAAATTTTCTGCTCTACAAATTTCCTTCTATGCATTTTTGTCCAAAAACTACCCGTTTATGAGTTATGGGCCGAAAACTAAGCGCTCGAGTACGTTTCGCACCATACGCCAAAACATCGCCCCCACTGCTGGAGCTGATTACGCATCACCTATGGCCTGTACAGCAAAAGTGTATAGAACCTTTTTTATTGAAAATTTTATTATAAATATTTTGACTTCTATTCATTTTTGTGCTCCGACGCACCCTTTCGTATATAATAGCCAAAAACCAGCGCTACTACCCGTATAAGGGATGTTTTTCGAGGCTAGGGGTGTATGCGGCGCCGATCCGATGGGGAACTTTTTTGGTATTCATTTCTAATGCCTTCAGGGACATGATTGTGAAGAAAAAAAAACTTTACCTTTTTTTTTCTGGAAATCGACCTTTTTCGAGCTAATTTCCCCGGACTAAAGTAGTACTTATACTCAGTGAAATATAATATATTTTTGTCAATTAATTTACACATTTGGCAAGAAAAACTATTGCGATTACTCTGTGACCTTTTAACTCAAAATTTCACGTAGAATCCGAGTTTCAACAAGTGAAATGTCAATGTTTCTTTTTTAATGAGTTTTTCTTGCATGGTACGGAGAGGATACGATGTGGATACTATAAGGATACGCTGTAGCGTATCCGTTTCGTTCGTTCGGTCCGCCAGGGTAATTACAGACCGTTTTCCACAAAAATATCATCTTGGAAAGAAATAATGATAGGAAGTTGTTTTATGGCTTAAGATGTGCAGTTTTATAACGCGATTGAAGTACAATTTGAAAAAATGAAATTAGATCAATATTTCGCGAAATAAACCTTTACGGATATTTCGGGATTTAATGAGAGTAGCCACCGTGTAAAAAGTGTTAGAAGAAAAGTATCCATTTCACAACAATAGGGACCTCAGAAGGAAGGGGTACCGACGTCCCTGCCTTTTTCACTCCCAGATATTGACCAGCGTTTTTTGGCACGTTTTACATCAGCGCTATCGTAAAAAATTTTTTAGAACAACAATATATATATATATATATATATATATATATATATCTTTCAATTCGGGAGACCTTGAGCTTTCACGTTTACCTGGCCAGAATTTTCTGCGATTTTTTTTGAACGAGTTGCGAGCGATCAAAGTGAGGGTCGCGTACTTTTGACGCCGACTTTAGTATACATTTTTCGTTCAGTCCGCCAGGGAAAGCAAAATGGTTCTCTAGCCTATCATCGGATTTGGGAGTCTCGCAACTCTTGCAGCATATACCTTACATTATCTGACAGCAAAGTGTCATATTTCCCAAAAAATGTGCCATTTGCTTCAAAATAAAGCAAAAAACATTATCCTTATACCGTAGTTGCCATCGTAGGGCTGTCAATCAACCCATTTCTATCTAGGGACATTTTCTCCATAGCATCAGTATCTAACAGTTGGCACCTATACCATGCGCTGGCGAAAAACGCTATTACGCTCCCAAATCGTCTCCATGTAGATACAGCTTAGTAAGTTTCGGCATATAAGTCAACGACCTTAAACAGGTGCAATGGTGCATTGTTTGACTATGAAGAAAGGTAGTAAGAATTTCCACTCTACCTGAAGTTATGTCGTTTCAGAAACAGCATTTTCTTTGAATTTTAGTACGCTGAATTCGAATTCGTTTGCCAAATAAATTTATAGCCTGTCTCTTTTAATTTCGAATTTTCTTCGATTTTTCAAAGTAACAAATCATTTATAAAACATTTATTAACTTTTTCTCGAAAATTATTGAATGTAATGGAAAATGTTCAATATAAAATAAAGGTTTTTAAGATCTGTAATAGCATTATTATAAAGTGCATTATTAAAATTAACATCTCTCTCAGTAAATGGAAAAACTACCAGGTAAAACTCTTGTTTTTAATTGCAAAAATTAATTTTGCTTCTAAAATAATAATTACAAGATAAAGACATATTCTACAGAAAAATTTGCAATTCAATAAGATTTTTCAATGGAAAAACTATATGCTAGTATAAGTGCTTATGCAGTATGGACGTCATCCAAACATATCTTATGTTCGCACAATTAACTTAAAGCACCGAACATAAGATAATTTTCGATAAGGTCTATACTGCACAGGCACTTATATTAACATAGTATAAATGTGTAGTGCTGCATTCCGATACGAGAATTTTAAATATTTCCATCGTTCTCTGTCGTTTTCGGAACAAATTCTGAAGCCAACTTCTCGTTCATTCATTTGTTTCTAAGCATATCGTCTCATGACAATCTTACGAACAATTTCGATCTATGAGGTAATATTTAGAATCTCACAAAAATTATAAAACCCCCAAAAACGATGCAAACAATTTCGTCAAGTAAAAAGTTATCAGTTGAATCAAAATGTAAATTTATTGCAATTGACATAATTGAAATCAAAGTTTACCAATTAATTCTAAATGATATCTAAGTATTAAAATTTCTTGAATTGAAAAAGTGCTTTGAAGGGAAAAAAGCTTACAACTTGGCGAAATAATTATTATTAAAAAAAATCTCGCTAATAAAATAAAAAATTAAGATATATTTTCGAATTACTTGGCAAACTTTGATTTAAATTATTTCGATTTAAATTGCAATCTATTTCTATATTGATTCAACTGATAACTTTTTACTTGGCGAAAGTTCTTGCATCTTAGATGGTTTTGGTGAGAATTCACTTATTTTTAAATAAAAACCGTTATTAAATAAAAGAATATTTTCAAATTAATGAAAATATTTTAATACTTAACACAATAATTATAATGATTATGATTTGGTTACAATCGGTATAACAGCGTAGGCTGTTCCGGTGGCTAATTATTGAAAAATCTATTTTTTTGCATAAAGTGTACAAAAGATCAAAAAATTATTGATGAATCAAAAGCTCAAGAAAAATGAATCGAGAATAACATACAAAAAACTTCAGCTAAAACTTCTGTACTTATCATTTCTAAAGAATAGACTGTAGGGGTGGCTAATTACATCAATTGATGAATCAAAATATTATGAAAAATGTATCGAGAATTTTATCCAACAGAATTGTTCTAAAATTCTGGTACGAATCAGTTAAATAGTGTAAGTTGTAAATAATGTGCGGTTTTTAAGATTTTAAATTTCAATTATACAAAAAAAAATAATAACAAGGTTTCTATATTCCCTTAGTGCAAAAGGTTTTGAAAAAATAACACTACTGAACTTTTTGTTGCAGAATTTTCTCCTCATGATATTAGGATAATTATGGTATTGAATTTAAAAATTCGTGACAGTGCTCTTTTGAATTAATTTTTCTATTTCGATTTTTGGATTAAAAATATGATAGGCTTCTTTTTGTTTAAAAACTGAGTAAAAAAATATAATGAAATCATGTTTAAAAATGAGAGCTATATAATCTACACAGGTTTTTTCATATTTTAAAAGTACCTTTTATCAGAAAAAGTGGTTAAAACATTATTTTACTGAACATCAGTTCATTACAGGCTGTAAGTAAATGATGCTCGCATTATTAAAAAAAAATTGTAGTAAAAGTTTTAAATATGGAAA
>CAKNYM010050933.1:0-19111 GCA_932195095.1 Andricus curvator
GAGTATGAGTACTCTTACAAACGAGATATTAGGTCACGCGCAAGCGCCGGCAGGCGTGGCCTAATATCTCTTTTGTAAGAGTACTCATACTCTAATAGGATGAGTTTTCTTACAACCGTAGCAAGGCGAAGTTCGAGCTATTTTCGCAAGGCACAACTGCTCTAAGGGCATGTGACTCCAGCAATAACGGCATGCGCTTGATTCTTTTATGGTATAGGACATTTAATGCTAAAAATGTCTAACCTGATGCCAATATTGGTAGAAATTCATACCAATTTCGCACATGAAGTTCCATGCTGTAATATTAAGAGCTCAGCCTACTATAACAGTGTGGTTTTTTTCTCCGTGCAGTCACTGAAAGAGATTCGCCATACGCTAGCCCCGTATTACTCGTCAAAAAGAAAGCCGGTGAATTACGTCTTGTAACTGACTTTCTTAAACTCAATAGTCAAACCTACAAGTACCCGTAACTGAAGAAGCGTGAGAAATGGCAGCTTTTATCACCCCTGATAAAACAGGTGAATTCACTAGGATGGTGTTCGCTTTAACGAATGCCCCATTTTATTCCTCAAAACTAATGTCTCGTGTCTTGGGACCCTTGCGTGACCAAGGAGTGTTATTTTACCTCGATGACATACTTATTCCGGGTCGCGATTGGCTTGGTTTAAAGAAGCGATTAGTTTTCGTTCTTGAAGCACTACGAAAAGCTAAGCTAACAATAAAATTACCGAAATGTCATTTCTTCGAATTAAAAGTTTCCTACTTAGTTCATCGAATTTCCGAAAAGGGAATCAAACCAATTCAAGTGAAATTGAAGGCCCTAATCCAATTACCAATTTGCTACGAGCTAATCAACCTTTCCTTTGGCAAGTAAAAGAAGTAGCAACATTCAACGAAATTAAACGCTGAATGTCGCCCGAGCCCATTCTCGCGGCTTTTAATCTTGAAAGGAGAACGGAACTCCACACCGACGCGTGTTCCAAGGGTCTTGCGGCTATACGATTTCGAATGGATGATAAACATAAATTACGCGCAGTTTATGCTATTAGCCATCGCACGAGCGACGTATAACGTAATTATCACAGAACGAAATTGAAATTTTTAGCTATAATTTGGACAATCTCACGATTAAGAACTCTTTTAATTATTATCCATTTCCAAATCGTCACCGATTGTGCGGCTTTACTCTACCTCAATACGAATAAAACTAAAAACGCGCAGGTCATTCGTTGGTTCAACTTACTCAGCGAATTCAGTTTTGATATTGTGCACAAACCGGAATCGCAAATGGCACATGTGGATGCTTTGTCGAGAGCGGTTGTGAACGAAACCGATGAAGTTATGATGTATCAATATATTGATGACCTAGAGCAGGTTCTGGAGCGAACCGTATCAAAAATCAGACATTTCTATTATTTTCCTTCGATGCGCAGATATACCAGACCGCACATTTATGGTTGCATTCAGTGCATCTTAGTGAAGTCGAAAACTGGACGGCAGGCTGGAGAACTGCATCAAGTTCTTTCCGGGAAGAGATCCTCCGAGAAAATTCACATGGATCATGTGGGCCCATTCATCACTTCGAGTAGAGGTAATAAGTACGTTTTGGTTCTTACCGATACTCTAACGAAGTTCACAATTCTAAAGGCTGTTCGAGATATAAAAACTATTGGTGTTATTCGTACTCTCCAAGATTTTACTTTCAGTTATGGAGCCCCGGATCGGATAATCTATAAAAGAGGGACGTGTTTCACCTCCAGTTTGTTTAAGAAATTCTACAATGAGCAGGAGATACGGCACACTCTAAATTCATCTACACACCCGCAAGCTGATGGCCTTGTAGAACAGGTTAATAGTACCCTATTGCCTGGAATCCAAGCCAATGTGAAGGACAATAAAGGTCGCGACTGGGATAAACGATTAAATTATATTCAACGAGACTTAAATTCATCTCCAAACGCAATCACGGGTAAGAGATCTTTTCAACTTTTGCATAGGTTTGTTTGTTGCTACGATGAAGGAATATTGAGAGAATTCACCAAGGACGAAGAGTATTGTAGACCAGAAATCCTACAAGAAGACGCTAGGGAGAAAATTTCGGTCGATTAGGAGCGTTACAAGAAGCGCTACGACGAAAATCGGTTGAAAGATGTAAAATTTCAAGTAGGGGATATTGTGCACATGCAAGCAACCAAAGAGGGGAGAATACCGAAAGCTGCCGCATCGATTTTGAGGTCCCCTCGTTGTGGCCGAGGTACTGCCTGGGAGTACCTACTGGGTTGCTACCTTGCAAGAAGATGCTCCAGGAAGACGGTACCCCACTACAGCACACGTGAATAAATTGAAGATTTCGCGTCCTACATCAAAAGAAGAGTTTTGATTTTAAAGGCGGAAGTGATGAATCCGATTCAGAGAATGTCGAAAAATCTGCCGAAGTATCAATCAAGCCTAAAAGTTTTACATACGGAAACAGCACCTAAAGAGAATGGATCAACAGAAGTTACAGAAACAGCGAGACCGACCAAACGAAGTTCCAGAGAAGTTAAGCAACCGAGAAAACTACAAGATTATGTGCTTGAGTAAACCAAAAGTTCGAGGACGAACTAAATTGCAGGATGGCCAAATGATAAGAATAAATACTATTGTCATATTTATTGAATTCCTTTATGTTGTATTTATATTGCGCGTGTTTGAGCGAAGCGATATTACCGACCGAGAGTATGGACCGAAGAGTGTGGAGCGCACGATGACAACGAGAGTTAGTTCGTTTAGAGATTCCGAGCAATAAGCAGAACGTTAGGCAAAAACGATCGTCTTATTGTTGAGAGTGTTTATATATTTGATTGTGATTCGTAATGTCAAAGTTGAAACTATTTCTTAATAAACGTGAATCTTCAGTTTTATAAATAATTCAGTTCAATTATTTATTCAACATGACATTTTGCGTTACAAATTCAATTTTTCGACTTTTGAGTAATTCTTGTGTTTATTTCGCGTAATGAGATCGTGCTAAACCAAGCAGTACTATGGCAGTCAATTCTGACCTGTATGTCGATAAATGCTTGTCGAAATTGAAGAAGTTTATCGAAAAAAAATCATGCGCACGATAACATAATCATCTGGACAGACCTAGCGCGTTATTACGCAAAAAAAAAAAACAAGAATGGCTAAAAAGTCGAAAAATTGAATTTGTAACGCAAAATGACAATCCACCAAATGTTCCACAGGCACGACCAATTGAAAGATTTTAGGCGATACTTTCACGTAAAGTTAATGAAAATGGTTGGGAAGCACACAACCACCAGCAATTGATGGGTAGAATCAAGAGGTCATTCGCTGCGATGTAAACGTGCTATTCGACAGATTTAAAATAAAATTATACAATGCAAGCAACTGCATTCAAATATTTTTTCAGGGTCCACTTTTAGATGTGCCTGAAATTACTCACAAGACTATTGAATCACCCCTTAGTTCAACAGATTCATTTCATCAAAACGAATTTTGATACTTAAGATACTAGTGTATTTCAAAAAATGAACATTTTTTCTCTTACAAATGTTAGACAAATTGACAAATCTACATATGTATGATAATTTTATTTGGTCATACAGGCCTGTTAAATACATGAATAGATATGTCTCATCATAATGAATAAATTTAGTACGTGCAATATTGCTATATTCCCAAAATTAAGAAAGTTTTTCTACTACAGACTTAGAAAAATTTACAAATCTGTACACATTATAACTTCATTAAGCTATGGAGTGTTCATAAATACGTCAATCAATTCATCTTGGTAAAATTAAGAAATTTAGTACGTAGTACATTGCTATAGGGGAGCGGCGGCAAATGCGGCGCGGCGGCTAATGTGGCGCGTTCGAGTTTTCGAATATTAACGCACTTTCTGCTTGTGGAGATAGTTTCATTACATGTATATATGTTTTCAACCTTACATTATTTAAAGATTGTGATAATTAAATTAATTGCCTAATTTTTATGACGAAAAGTTAGTTTTGGTTCTTTCGCTTGTATTGTCAGAGTAGCTAAAAACAAGTATAAAATTACAGAAGTTTCGTATAAACTTATAAAATTTTTTGGAAATATACTGTTCCGAGTTTCTTGAATGCTTTAAAGTTTAACATTTTGAGTAAAAATAATAAACTTTTATGTAAAAAATCTTTATTAAATACTATTCACATGCGACTAATATGGCGCATTCGGGACTAAAATCGGCAGGTAACTTGGCGCACAAGTTTGTGGTTTCTTTTGATCCGAGAATTTTGTAGTAACAAAGTGCCGGTTCTAGTTAGAAGGTAAGAAATATTTACTCAAAGTAATAGTATTTCGTTTCTAATATGTATAAAAAAGTTTTATTCCAATAATTATCGTGTATTTTAGAGTTCTTTTAGAATAATTGTATTTTGAAATCGTTTTACCAGTTTTCGGGTTAGGTTTGTTCTGACAGAATAAATATTTAGAAGGTTTAGAGTAATGATATTATTTGAATGTTGAATCATTATAAATGTTTTGGAAAAGAATACAATTTACTTATTGTTAATATAATTTTGATTTATTGTTTATAAAACGTCAGTAAGCTGATCTTAAAATACAAAATTTGTAGCACTCCTCAAATTATTGTGAGATAATCTGCACTGTTAAAAAACATTTTTTCTTCAAATTTCGGCAGACATAATCCCTCAAATATGTTAATAATATTAAACGTAAATATATTTATCTTATTTTTATTAAATTTGACTAAGTTTTTTTCATAATTTGTTTTTTATTCAATAATTATGAATTGAAATTGAAACGCGCCACATTACCAAACAAGTTAGGACAATTTGGCGCAGATGCACTTTTTAGAAAACACATTAATTAACTCTTTTAATGAACTTCAATTAAATTATCTCCATGAATAGAGCATTGGTAAGATATTAGCCTAAACAAAATATATTTTATTGCAATATTTTACTTTATATTTGAATTTTAATCGTGCATTTTCCTTTATGTGCGCCGCATTCGCCGCCGCTCCCCTATTTGCAATATTTGAAGTTTCTACTTATAAACGAAAAATTTGAGGAAGAATTAAAAAGTTTAACAATCTTAAAGATGAAAATTTCTTTATAGAGAAAGCTATACATATTCTATGAAATTATATCATCTTAATACTACACTCAGTTTGAAAGAAAAATTTTCAGGGCCTGGTATTACTGCCAGCACTGTGAATAATTCATAAAAATGTAATTTAATTTTAATTTAATTTAATTTTAATTTAATTTAATTTTAATTTAATTTTTCAATTTATTTTTTGGAAATTTCGCGATATTTAATGAACTAGCCATAACCTCTTTTTTGTTGAAAAAGGTTTATTTCAAAAAATGGAGTTCGAAAAGCTTCCTCTATGAGGAAGAAAATTCAATAATGAATACTTAAAATTAAAAAATTGTTCAGAAATGATTGGTACTTCGTAAACTGTTAGCAATCACCCATTTCTCCCATACCTAACTGACTAGACTATTTAAGATTTTCAATACAGCAAAAAAGTTGCCATTAAATTCTAGACTAAAATTCATAATACAAAAATGTGTAAACTGAAATACCTGCTCATACTTTCCGGGAGGCTGTTTAGGTCCTTGAAAATATCTTTTGAATAGACATTACCATCCACAGGACAAATGACATTCTGCTTGAAATTGAAATTAGCATAAAATTTAAAGAACCCATGAAGTAACTCAGGAATCATGCTCTTCTTGTCAGATAAAGGATGCCGAAGAGTTTTATCGAAGTTCACTTGCCAGCCCTCAATGATTTTGGGTTGACAAGGCCTCTTTAAGTCTATTACGGAAGGTACAAAGCTGACATTAGTTTGTTGAAGATAGAAAATAAACAACATTGCGAGAGCGTAATTTGTTATCCGTCCTCCTCGCGTTTCAGTCGAAATATCGCAGTGCTTCGCCCAGTATTTGATCACCAACATAAGTGGTTTCAGACGAACGTCGAACGAGAGGTAGTGTTTGATGAGATGACTGTTATGAACACCCAAACTATTTCTGAAGGACAAGTCACAAGAAATGTTCGTAGATACGTGGCAAAATTTGATAATTGGCGTCTTAGCTTTGGGAATTGGTATAACTTTATTAAACATGTTTGGCTTTCTAAACAGGAGCCTCTTCGCCTCTCCAAACACTTTTTTGAACGTCCACACATGAGGACGTTTATCATCATCGTTGCTCAACGGCTCTCCTGTAAGAATAGTACATTTATTGTACGCGTTTTGTCTCATATACTACCTAAATGCTCAAAAATATTTTCGGTTCAAATATTTTCAGAGTGGCCTCTAACATGCAAAAAATATTAATAGTATAGTGTGTGACGATGGAGGTAAGTTGGTCTTCACACTCGTTAGTAAAGACCAATTCCTCCCGCTTAGCACACGATACTGTATTTCACATGTATCAAAATGTCACTTATTTGCCTGTAGAGTGAGAAGAAAGTTGGCGTTTGCAACACGCGGCCGTAAGGCATTCGTCGCACCTGCGCATCAATCTGTATTACCGATAGTACATCACTAGTTAAAGATTTTACCCCGTCCGATGGCGCTGATACTCGTGGAACAGCTGATTCCTTAGCAGAGAGAAAGTTCTTTCAACTCGGTTTCTAGGAAAGAAAGCAATACAATTTGCGATGTATGCATACGCGAAGACTTCTTCGATGCTCGTGGGTTGTTAACTGCAACTTTCTTTACTCTTTACAGGCATAGAAAAGTTGCACTTTGATGCATGTGTGAAATAAAAATTCAATTTCAGGTTTAAACGGTTAATAATGTAATGCAAGCCTTCTAATTTGTGTAGGTCTAATTCTGAGGGCTTCAAAATTCGGCATTATCTGAAAATTAAACTTTCAGGGTGGTAAAATATCAAATTTGTGACCTGAAAAATTGAACAGTTTTCAACTAATGCCGTATTAAATGCATATATACAGGGTGTCTAAAAAGTCCCGGGACGGTTGGATATTTCCTCAGGTGAAATATTTTTCAAAAAAGTGAAGGTCATTCCTAAAGTAAATTTCAACGAGGAATTCAATGGTGACCTTCATTTTGACCTTCATGGCTTTTTGAAGGTCAACTTTGTTTTTTTAAATGGAAAACCCCTTTTTTACATCTGCAATCGATAGAGCGGAAAATTCTACGTTAAGATACGTACCCAAGTCATAGGTCAATTGTAACGCTCAAGGTCAATTAAAGGTTATTTGAAATGAACAAAGTTTTCCAAGAGGTCAGTGCAATTCCTGAAGTAAATTTCAACGAGGAATTCAATGGTGAACTTCATTTTGACCTTGAAGTTGACCTTCATGGCTTTTTGAAGGTCAACTTTGTTTTTTAAAATGGAAAACCCCTTTTTTACATCTGCAATCGATAGAGCGGAAAATTCTACGTTCAGATACGTACCCAAGTCACAGGTCAATTGTAACGTTCAAGGTCAATTAAAGGTTATTTGAAATGAACAAAGTTTTCCAAGAGGTCAGTGCAATTCCTGAAGTAAATTTCAACGGAGAATTCAATGGTGACCTTCATTTTGACCTTGAAGTTGACCTTCATGGCTTTTTGAAGGTCAAATTTGTTTGTTTTTTTAAATAGAAAACCCCTTTGTTTACATTCATTACATTGTTACATTCTACGTTCAGATACGTACCCAAGTCATAGGTCACTTTGTTCTCAAAAAGAATTTGACATAGTCGTCCGCTATGGGGCGGAATCATTTCTAATTTCGAGCCAAGAATGTTGAAAGACCAGAGGCCGTCTTACATTGAAGGCAACCTTGTATCGGAATATGGATCCGCCGGGCGTTCGCTAGGGGGGAGGAGTTGTAATACTGCAGTTTTTATACTGCAAATTACTTATATGTTGTCTGTTACTTTTAATTGTAAGCAGCTCCTTTACTTTTCGCAAATGACCGTCGGAAAGTACCAGGTCTGACTAGAGGATGATAGGTTAAGACAGCGCTTCTATGGGATGTCCTTTTTATGTTTAATATCATATCGACGAAATACACGCAAGGAGTTCTTAAGACAAGCATGTTTCTGAAATACACCTGAAAGTATGAAGCCGTTCTTCTGAAGGTTCTGAAGATCGCTCCTGTTTGCATGCGTAAGATTTGCAGGTTTCCGCCTACGCACAAAAGTCCAATCTTTTGAAATCTCATAATGTTTGAACAGCTAGATTGTTATTTTACTTATCGGATGATCCGTTGGTTGGTGAAAACTAGGGAGCTTTGAGCCGGGGACAGACTCGCTACGACGGCGCACGTCTCGCGACTAAGACGATTGGGTGCATTGGGGGGGGGGGGGGGGGGTCAGTCTGGAGGGTAAAAAAATCGATTTTTTGTTCTCTTAATTTTCTTGTAGTACAGCATTTCAAAAATATTCCCGATAGTCGATCGGAGCTAAACTTGCCAAGTTACAGAGCTGTAAGTCTCCGCCCCTCAAGCGGAGCACAGTAGACGCAGACAGTGTTCAATGTCAAAGACGGTGGTCAAAGCTCGGATCAAAGGATATTGTCTCTTTTTCGTGTTTTTCTTTAGTCCCTTTTCGTACTCTACGTTATGGAGCTGGAATAGATGATTCAGTGTAAGTAACAAAACAAAAAAATTGCTGAACTTTTTCCGTGTCTGAAACTTCAAACGTGTTTTTCTCAAAACTACATTTTTGAAGTCGGTGCACAGTCTCTCTTAAAAAATATTGCACCGATCTTCACCAAATTTGGTATACACTTTTCACAGATATATCGCAATACCGCAACGGTCTTGTTGATCGATTTTTTTTGCGATTTTACAGAAACAAAATGGCGGATTTTTTAGGCAAAAAATCGAATTTTTCAGTTTTTTTACCACCAAAACCAAAACCGTTCTGTTACAGGCATTCATTTAATTTATCGAAATATTTTTTTATTTTATTTCCGATGATCCGTTGAGGAGTTATCTTGTGCACCGCAAAGCATCTTTTTCCAAAGGCGTCACAGAAAATCTCTTAGCAAGGGCTCAATTTTTTTTATTTTTTTTTTACTAAAATTTCATGAAATATTCTTTAAATGCAACTTAAATATGTAAAAAAGTCTTTCAATGAATAACTCTTACCGTTGCTTCAGAAAAAATTGCTGAAAAAAGGCTTTTTTTACCCTCTAGACTTTACCCCCCCCCCCCCCCCCCCCAATAGGGTCACGCGGACTGACTCGCACTCGCACGCATGGAACAATTGACTCAAACACACAAAAGCCATTTATAGAGGAAATTTTGGAAATTTTCGTTTTGGAACTTAAGAATTGGGCGAGAGGTTGAGTGGCTCGGAGGAAGGCCCTTATTTCTGACAATTCAAAAAAAAAAGACCAACAGTTACAGGGGAGTATTATTAACTGTTTTTTTTTAAACAAGGGGATGATTTACCACAGTGGGTTGATTCCACAGGAAGTGGATTTTTATACGTAGGCGATGACTTGCCACAGAGAGTTGATGTCCAATAGCGGAATGATTTACTACAAGGGGTGGTTTCTGTTGAAGTTTAAGTTATCGCGCTCTTTATTTTTCTACATTCGATAGATATGATTGAACAACAAAAGACTATCATTTCTTGTTTTTAATATGTTATGGGGCCCGTCACCCTGACTGCGTAGTGATTTTGTCTGAAGGAAAACCCGAGTTTTTGTGAGAATTCATGAAGATTTATGACTTTGTTTTACCGTGAGTGTCGAAAATCAGACTACTAAAGATGGCGGGAGAGTTCTCCGCTAGTAGACACGTTGTAAACCTTGATGGTTCAAATTTTCAGGCTTGGAAATTTCTGTTTTTGCTCTAGATACTATGTACACAATAGTTGACATAGCAGATGCCGCGAGAATGATACCAAATGATCAGCAATCGGCGCAGGCGAAAGCCTGGGTCGAGGACAACGCAAATGTCATGTTTCTCACGTCGTCATCGTTAGGATCAGCGCAACTGCAGTATCTTTCAACACTTACTACAGCCCGCGAGATGTGGACAAAGCTGAGCACCATCCACGAGCAAAAATTTACATCGAATAAGTTTCTCTTAACACAAAAGTTCCACGAATACAGAATGAGCTCGTATGACTCGGTCGTTCAACATGTGGCCAAAGTACAAAATATGGTAGCAGGCTTAGTCGATATAGGTGAAAATATCTAAGACGTAGCTGTAATGGCAAAGATACTTGCTAGTCTCTCTTCCGAGTACAACGCTTTGAAGACTGCTTGGGATAGTGTGGGTCCTGCTAGTCAAACCATAAATAATCTGGAACAAAGGCTTTTGAAACAAGAGAACCGTCTAACTACAGACGATGAGGCAACAAATACGTTGGGCGCCATAAGTCTCGATAGGCAGCGAAAACCAACGAATTCAAATTTGAAAAGTGGACGAGCTCATCATGATAAGAAATTTAGTCGTGACCGCTACTAATGCAAGAAAAAAGGACATATTGCGCGAGATTGCCGAAAACAACAACGTGACGAGAAAGCTGATAAAGAAAAAGAATATGGTGGTTCGGAAAATTGTGATTTTATCGTAGCATCATCCGACCGGTGCTGTAGTCAGAGCAGTGACTCATCGGACAAAGCCACTTCTCGCCGAGAAATCGAGCTGTTGCTGGGCAGTGTTGTGAAAGACGTGTGGATAGCTTATAGCGGTGCTTTTTAATTGATAACTTAATAGGTGGCCTCTGGACTGAATCACAAATCGAGAATGTGCTGTTTGTTCCACGTTTACGCAAGAATCTATTTTCTATTGGAGTGTGCACATCAAGGAATTTTGGCGTTTTATTTACAGGAAAGAGTGTCATATTCAATCGTAACAATCAACAAGCAGCGTTAGGTTAAAAAGCGAGAACCAGATACACTAGATGTTTTTTTAAAACGAAGACATCTGACACTGGAGAAGCAAATGTGTTAACAATGAGTCTTGGTATCAAATATAGTAAGGATGGAAACGAGCCACAGCTGATCGGTTTTTCAGAAGCAGATTATGCTAGTGATTAGAAAACTCGACAACCTGTTACTGGATACGCATTCAATTTTGCAAATAGCCTAGTATCGTGGTCTTTTCATCGATAGAGTTTAAAAACTTTAAGTACGACTGAATCTGAGTGCGTGGCAGCAGCAGCTGCCATTGATATTAGGTATCACTTTATTCGAGAGAAGGTTTAAGTTATCGCGCTCTTTATTTTTCTATATTCGATAGCTGTGAGTCACCAGCTCACAGTTCAGTCTGCCACGAACCTTGGATTACGAATGTTTATACTCGTGTAGCTTCTAAAATATATATTTTGTGAATACCAAACAAAAGACTATTGTTTCTTGCTTTTAACAGTTTCATATCAGAGGATCACTTGCCACAGGAAGTTCTTTTCATATAGAGGGTTGATTTACGACATGGGGTTTATTCTCCAAAGGGAGGGCGAACTATTTGTAGCAAGATGACTTTTTAGAAGGTGGTGACTTGCCGCAGGGAGTGGATGTCGTATAGGCGTAAAGTTACCACAGGGGATAATTCACCAAGAGGCAGGCGATTTATTTGTAGAACGATGATTTTACAAGGGAATGGTTTGCTACAAGGAGTGGATGTCGTACGGGGGTAGATTTCATCACTGGGGGGTTGATTCACTAAGGGAAGGACGAACTATTTTCAAGGGGATGATTATTTACATCTGGCGGGTTTACCACAGGGATCTGGTCATTTACAGCTGTTGAGTTTCTCACAGGGCCTTGATTTCTCATAGGGGTTGGGTTTTGTGCAGGGGTGGCAAATTTTTATCACAGGGCTCAAATTCTGGTGAGGGGAATTGCTAGCAAGGAAATCCGTGCTCTGGAAAATAATTCCAAGTTGAGGTAGTCTGTGTGTAAGGGACACAGCGGGATACCATAGGTTATAGCTGCTAGACCGTTCAACAATTCTGAAAAATGGGAGAAAGAGTGGAAAAAACATGTTTTTTTTTTAGATTTTTGCTCCCTAATCCACCCGAAGTCCCAAGTATCTCTACAAGAATTAGTATCCACGAAATTTGCTGCAAAACTTAAATATAAACGAATGTTCCATTTCTAAAAGTTTCGGAGTTCTAGCCTGAAAAATTCGTTTTTTCATGGATAATTTTTTTACATTAACAATTTCAGGAGTTGGTCAATAATTTCTATCCTATCCATGGCTGTTGAAAAGTGCCAGTAAATAAATAAAAGTAAACTCAATTTCAAGTGAATAAAAAAAAGCAATGCTCTAGCTCTAATAGGGCCGGAATTATCGCCTTCTGAAATTACCTTCTTTATTGAATTTTGTTGAACATCTTTTTTTTAATGTCTCAATTTCTGGCGATCAGACATATATGAAAGTGCAAATCTTTATTTTATCAGGTGCAACCCGAATTCGCCTGTGTTTCGGCAAAGTGAAGGAAATGGTGATCGTGCAGGGTAAACTGGAAGAGCATGTGTAACTGTCAGAATTGTCAACTGGCAAGGACACCGCAAGCACGAAATTTTACGAAAGTTCTTAAGCCCAAGTGAGAAAGTATATATGGGCAGATATTACCAATAAACAAATCTCAGGTTATTTACCAAAAGTAATATACTATTATTTTTAACCTATCGTTAAGTAAACCTTTTTAGAGATGGTTAAAAAGTCGATATTTTCCTATAAGTTATTAGAAGTAATTTTCAACAAAAATATCTACAAATTTTGTAGATTTCGACATTTTTATTACTAGAAGAAATTTTTTTCTCGAAAATCATATAAATGTACTAGATTACTTACTTACTCTAATGGTTTTTTATCTGATGTAAACGAAATTAGGAAATTATAATGACGAAAGTATTTAGTATTCATTAATTTTACTACTCCAAAATGTTCCAGTCCCCTTATTATTTTCTATTACCATCCAATACCTATCATGAAATTCCTCCCTCAGATAAAGCGGAGACACCTTCTGCCGACAAACGATGCAGCTACTGCTTTTTTTCTAATTGGTCCAGGAATGTCCCACAAGTACAAACTGACCACTCGCTTGGAAAATTTGTCCAAGTATTTAGTACAATCTGGTCCCAAAGTTGAACAAGTGGCTTTTTCGTGCTGAAAAGAAAGATGGACAGTGAAGATGGAAAGAATGTGATACTACCACTTATTCAAGTATCGGCAAAAAATTTCTCCTTCCTACAGAAGACTTTAAAAAAATTTAAACTACCTTCCATCTTAGTCAAAATAAAGTAATTGGAATAGCTGCATCTATTCGTGTGGCTACGAAGAATTATAAGATTGTTGAGCCTCATTTAATGTAAAGCTATCGGCCAAAAGCCATTGCGTCGATGAATATTTTGGTTTTACGAAGTTTGATTTTGTCCATGTCAAAGCTGATGAGGCCTCCGAAGCAGCCCAAACAGTTGCTTATTACGCTGACCTAGAAGGCTTGATCGAACACGTCAAAAAGAAAAGAAAATGATCCAAATGTCAGAAGTATGGAATTGACGGCGTAGGAGGATTTCTGAAAGTATGTTTGTCTATCCAATCTAGTGAAAACAGGGAATAACCGCATGGGTACCATCAAAAGTATGAGTAAGGAGTTTCCGCAAAGCGTCTCAAGGATTCTAGAGTTAAAAAATTGCTCGCACTCATTCTGGCACAGAACGCCCAGGAAAATTCCGAGAATGTGTTGTAGCTGTGGTCATCAATACAAATCAATAATATTAATGGGACTATTGCAACAGATTTAAAACTCGCAAACATCATGGTGGGTATTCAGGCTCATAGCAGCTCTTACCCGTGCACATGATTTATGCGAAGAAAGGAGAGCTCCAAGATTGTGTAACGTACAGAACTTTAGGTAAAACAATTATAAATTATGTGAGTTGGCACGAAGCGGGATCTGTGAAATCACAGGCAAAAAAGTAGAATAATTGTATCCATCACCCACTTTTCACTACATGGGGGTCCCGGTTTCAAAGGAAATTCTTGTAAGAAATTGCTAGGAAAAGTAGACTTACTACGTTCTAGTGGTCGAATAGAGTGCATGAAATACGCAAAAGCCTTCGAGGACTTTAGAGACGTTATACACGCATCTTTTAGTGCTCATCTTGATCCTTGTTTTGAAGAAAAACCGACAGTTTCAAGAAAATTTATTAGGTTTAGATATAACTGTCACTCCCAAAGTACACATAGTCTTCTTTCACGTACTGGACTTCTGCGAGGAAACTCACAAAATTTTAGAATTCTTCAGCGATCAGGCGATGGAGTCTGTTCACTCCAATTTTAAATTATTCTGGACAAAATATAAAGTCCCGAAGAATCATCCGGACTCCGCGATAAGGCTGTAACGTGCATTGTGTGAATGCACTCATTTTAAAAGTTGATTATATTTTCATAATCTCATACGGTAAACGCTTTCAGTTCACAATGAAGTTAGTTGGGTTATCATTTCCTTCAAATACAAGGCAGAAAATATTATGAGAGCATTTTTACATGGTTCATCCTCCAGAAACGCGAAATTAAAAAAATTTATTTTCAACAAAATTTAATAAAAAAGGGTCCTTTTCAGAAGGCCATAACTTCGGTCCTATTATAGCTAGATCATTGATTTTTTTATATTTGCTCGAAATCGAGTCTGCTTTTATTTATTTACTGGCAAAACCTAAAATTGTTGAATAACAAAATTATTAACTAAAAAATGACTTTCGCAAGCTATAAGCCCGAAACATTTAGAGATAGAACATTCATTTATATTTAACTTTTGCAGAACATTTTATGTACTTTAATTCTTGTAGAGATTCTTGGGATACAGATGGCGCAAGATGTTCAGCAGCTAGAAACTTCTGTCGCATGTTAAATTAGTTAGTAGTAGTATTTAGTTACAGTGTTTTGTCCAATCGTGTCTGGTTTTCTGTTCAGATCGCGTGAAAAACGAAGTGTTATATTTGTGAGAAAGGTGACGGAAAGTTACTGACGTTCAGTGATGAATCCTTCTACAAATGTGTCAATTTAGTTGCTTTCAGAAATGCTAATAAATACAAATACGGCGATTTACGTCTTAGTGAAGAATCGCGAAATGATTATGCTACGATTGTAACAGAAAAGTCAGTCTTAAGACAGAAAGACAGAGATTACTTTGAAACCTATATGAAAGATACAAGTAATGTAAGTAAAACAATTACTATAACTAAATATTTGAAATATGTTTTATTCATTGGCAATAATGTATGATTATAAAAGACATGCTCTTCAATATTTTTAGTCGAAGACAGCTTGTCCTGACCGACATGATTCTGCAGATACTCTGTAGTATACAGTGGAAAATTATCCTAAATATAATAGGGAATTTTTTGTAAACCATTGCTTATTTTTCTGTTAAAATCTGTGCAGATGTGTTTTTTTTTTTAGAATTTAAACCCAATAAGGAAATCCAAATATATTTTTGTTTAAAAGTTCCTTTTTTTTAAAAGGCTACTATTATATTTTTGTTTCTAAATTCATCTCGTTTGGATGAAAATTCTATCATTTGGATGTAAATGTAATTATTTTGTTGAAAGTTTATCTATTTTGTTGAAGTCATCTACTTTAGTTGAAAATGTTACTGTTTTGTCGAACATTCGATTTTTGGTTAAAGTTTAAATTTTTTTTGTTTGAAAATTAAACTATTTGGTTAGAAATTTAACTATTGTGTTCAAAATTCAACTACTTTCTAGAAAATTAATGTTTTTTGGTCAAAAATTTATGAATCTCGTTAATAATTAATTTTGTCGATGCTGAAAATTTAACTATTTGGTTTAAGAGGACTTGCATGTTGGTGGCGGAAGTGAGAACGTGTTTAGTGACAGGTAGTGAGAGGATTTTACGGAATTTGTGTGGAAGGTGTGAGTGGAGTGTGAGGGTGGAAGCCGAGGAGGTGAGTAGGGTTGTGTGGGGTGAATTGGGGAGAGAAATAGTAAGTTTCAGCGTGGGTGTGAGGTGGGAGTTGGTTACATAGGGAAAGTGAGGTTAGGTTGGCAAGTAATCGGGGGAGTTCGTGGTCAGGAGTCGTGGGCTTTCGAGGGGTCAAGCGTGGTTCTCGCAGAGTATAGGTGAAGACTCCAGGAGGCGGTCAGAGTGAAGAAGAAAGGAAGGGCTAGTTGGGGAATTATAGCGGGGGTTAGAGATGGATTAGAGGAAGAAGCTCACAGAGAGGAAGAGGGGGAGGGGGTGCAAATGAGGGAAATAAAGATAGGAGGGGTAACGTGTAAGTCTGTGACAGTGTACAATAAGGATGGGATGGAAAGAATTAATGAAAGGGTGGAAGACCTGTTAGGTGAAAGAGAGGAGGGTATGGTGGTACTGGGTGGGGACTTTAACGCGAGGATGGGGAGAGAAGGGGGCCTTTACAGGGAAGGGGAGGGCTTCGAAAGGAATTCGAAGGATAAGATGATAAATAAGGAGGGGGAGATTCTAAGGGACTGGATGGAGGATAGAGGCTGGGTAGTGGCAAATGGTATGGCAACTGGGGACGAAGAGGGAGAATACACATATGTAGGTAAGGTGGGGGTATCGGTGATAGACTATGTAGTCATGAATATGCAAGGGTGGGAGGAGATGGAGAGATTCGCAAGGTGGGGAAGAAGTGTCGACGGGGGAGAGGGTTAGCTGGACGAGGGAGGCGATAAAGAAGTATAAGGAGCAGTTAGGGAAGGTATGCTTCGAAGGGGAGACGGTGGAAGAGATATGGGAGGATTTAAAAGAGAAAATGAAAGAGTGCGTGCAGAAGAGGGTATTCAAAAAGAAGAAGAAAGGAATGATGAAGCCGTGGTGGGACAGGGAATGTAAAAAGATGAAAAGGAAGGTGAAGAGGAAGTATAAGAAGTGGAAAGACGGTACTGCGAAAAGGGAGGAGTACGTAGAAATGAGGAAGGGGTTTAGATTGATGTGTAAGAAGAAAGAACAGGAAAAGGATAAAGAGATAGAGGAGGAGTTAGGAAATGTTAAGACAGAGGGGGACGTCTGGAAAATTATAAATAGGTTTAGGAAGCGTAGAGTAGGGATAAGCGAGAAGATAGGGAGTGAGGAGTGGAGGGAGTTTTTTAAAGAATCATTTCAGGGCTCGGATTCAAGGAAGAGAGATGATGGGAGTAGAAGAACGGGGGAGGCAGAGATGGAGGAGTTGAATGACGAGCAGATAGAGAAACAGATAAGGAAGTTAAGAAGGTCAAAATCAGCAGGGCTGGATGGGCTAGAGAACGAAGCATGGCTGTTTAGTACACAAGATGTTAGGAAGAGGCTGAAGGAGGTAGTGAAGAAAGTATGGAGGGGGGGAGGGATTCCCACGAGGGTGGAGAGAAGGGTTAATAGTGCCTCTGTATAAGAAAGGAGATAAGGATAGGCAGGACAATTATAGAGGGATTACGCTAATGAATACGGCGTATAAAGTATTCGCGATGGTGTTGGCGGAGAGGCTGCGGAAGGATGTCGAGGGGAAAGGAATATTGCCGGAGACGCAGGCGGGCCTTAGGGCAGGTAGGAGTACTATCGAAAATATCTACGTTCTGCAGCACATGGTGGATAGAGTATTAGCGCAGAAGGGGTCGAGAGTGTACGCGTTTTTTGTGGATCTAAAAGGCGCGTTTCCGTCGATGGATGGGGGGAGGTTGTGGGAGGCGATGGAGGATAGGGGAGTGGAGAGAGGCCTGATCGAGAGGGTAAGGGAGATATATGAAGAGACCAAAGATAAGGTAAGAGGGGGGCAGGGGATTTCGGAGGGATTCTGGATGGATAGGGGGTTAAGACAAGGGTTCCCGCTTAGCCCAACGCTTTTTGCGATTTTAATTGCGGATATGGAAAGTAAGCTGGAGGCCGGAGTGGTAGGAGGAGTCAGGATAGGAGGGATTAGAATTTGGTCACTAGCGTATGCAGATGATATCCCAGTAAAAAGAAACTAATTGGGACGAATCGAGAAGAATTCGCCAGGAGCCCCCGTGAATCGTGCTTTGTGACAATCTCGAATTCGAGATGGTGGTGAATTCGTGTAAATTCGTGAAAAGTAATAAAGTCTTCAAATATCGTATTCGCCTGAATTCAGCGAAAAATTTTCAGGGGATCTGATTTATTTGAATGCGTCAGCATGAATTATTTTCAGTGTCCGCCAATTCATTTTAATTCACGAGATTTTAAGTCAAGCCCTAATTCGCCAGAATTCGCCAGCGCGAATACAGTTAAAGACTGGCCTATTTAATCGAATTCGTAAGCTGTAACCAACGTGCTCGGCATAAAGGATTCGTTGAAAATAAATATCAATGATTCCCGTGGCTCAGTGGTCGCCCTCTGGACTTTATACACTTGAGATCGCCGGTTCGAGTCTCAAGGCATGCAATTTTTATTATTTTTTTCGAAATGACCTCGACCACAAATTAAGGCGAATTGACACGCATTCAATTCGTTCTGGCCCAATTCATTTCAAAGAATCAGAAAGCAGAATTCGGGCGAATTTAAACATGTTAATTCACCGCAATCCTCCCAAATTAGTTTTTTTTTGACTGGGATAGTGTTGTTGGCAAAAAGCGAGGAGGCCTTAAAGGAAATGATGAAGAGGTTGAGAAGATACCTGGATAAGAACAGGTTAGAACTGAATGCGGAAAAGTCCAAGGTTATGGTGTTCAGAAAAGGAGGGGGAAGGGATAATGGAGGGGAGTGGAAGTGGAAGGGAAAGGCGGTGCAGGAGGTGAAAGAGTTTGTGTACCTGGGCTTCTTGTTTCGGAGGAATGGCGGAGTGGATGGTCACATAAAAGAGAGAGTGAGAAGGGAAAATATGGTGATGAGGCAGGTGTGGGGGTTGGAAAAGAAGTTATTCCAGATGATTTTGGAAGGAGAATGAAATTGTTTGACTCGCTAGTGATGAGTGTGCTATTGTATGGAGTAGAGGTGTGGGGGTGGAAGGAAAGCGAAGAGGTGAATAGGTAACAGGAGAGGTATATAAAGTGGACACTGGGGCTAGCAAGGAACACGCCTAATTATATTTTCAGGAGGGAGACGGGGAGAACGAGTGTAGGGATTCTAGCGGGGAGTCGGGCGTGTAAATATGAGGAGAAATTTTTGGAAGAGGGGGGAAGTAAGCT
>CAKNYM010050933.1:19511-32756 GCA_932195095.1 Andricus curvator
GGAAGAGAGAATAAGAGAGACAAGGTTTAATGGGAACTATGTGTGGATTATGCCAAGGGCGAGAGCGCAATATTTGTGTGAGAAAGGAGAGAAAGGAAGTCAGGAGCTTATAGCGAGAATGAGATGTGGGTGCATGGAGGGTTTTAATAGGTTCTGGCTCGCTAGGGAATAGAGGATGTGTGAACTATGTGGGAAGGGGGAGGCAAGAGTGGAGCACTGGTTGGAGGAGTGCGTAGAGCTGGAAAGGAGTGGGATAAGCATGGAGGTATTGATGCATGAAAGGGGGGACAAAAGGGCAGTAGCATGGGTGAAGGGAGTCTTGGGTAAAATGGAGAAGAAGAGAAGGAAGGAGGAAGAGGAATGGAGAAGGGAAGATTGTAAATATAGGAGGAAGTAAATATAAGTAAATGTAAATATTGTAAATAGTAGATAAGTATTAGGTATTAGCCGCGGAGGCAGAGTTTGGTAATGCGAGGCAAAGCGAGAAAATAGGGACATGCGTGCGAGGCGAAGCGAGGAAGGAAAGACGATAAGAGCGAGCGGCGTTAGAGATAAGGTGTGGAAGGATGTTAGTTTTAAGGGTTAGTTTTAAGAAAATTCTGTAAAAAAATGGAAGTGCAAGCAAGTCAATTTTTTAAGGCCAGCAGGCTGAAAAATAAACGTTTATCTCGTAACTATTTGGTTTAAAGTTAATCTTTTTAGGTTAAAAATACAACTATTTGGTTGACAAGCTCTTCATTGAAAATTTATCTTTCTTCGTTGAAAATTCAACTGTCTTCTAAAAAATTTTTCTTCCCGTATTGAAGATTTAACTATATGGTTGAAAATGAAACTGTGTTTGATTTAAGTTTAATCTTTTTTGTTTTCAATTCTTTTTTTTTGGGTTTAAAAGTTAACTGCTTACTAAAACATTCGACTTTTAGCTTGAAAACTGAAATCCTTCGTTGAAGCTTCATCACTTTTGGTAGAAAAATGAACTATTTTTACAAAATGCAACATAATATATTGAAATAAAAAATTAAGCTACTTTGGTAAAAATTCATTTTTTTTGTTGAAGGTTCATCTTCTTAGTTAAAAATTTAACTAAATCCGTTTCATGTTTGGTTAAAAATAAATTTTTCAAACTGACAACTAAACTTCTCCATGTTTTATTAAAAACTCTTCTAAAAAATCTCATTGCGTTGAGAAAGCAACTGCTACATTCTTCATTCAGAAGTAATCATTTTGGGAATTAAAATTGAGTTGTTTGGTGCAAAGTTAAGCTGTCGTGTGAGAAATTCACTTTTATTGGTTCCACATTCATCGTCATATTTGAAAATTCATGTCTTTCTTTCAAGAAAGAGCTGTTTCCTTGAAAAATCGTTCTTTTCTTTCCTGTAAAATTATTCTTTTTACTGGCGATGAAACTATTCCTCTTAAAACTTTAATTATCGTATTCTGTTGAAACTTCATTTTGTTCTTCGTTTTAAATTACACTAATCCAGTTGAAGATTTATCATTTTGCTTAAAAACTCATCTTATTTTTTGAAAATGCAACTATTCAACTTCAAGAATATTCATTTCAATTGAAAATTGATCAGTTTCGTTCACAATTACTTATTTTAACTGTCAATAGAGGTATTCCATTGTTGATTGGAAAGTGATGTTCTTGACTTCAAAATTAAACTACTAGCTTGTAAAAGTGTCTTTTTTTACTTGAAATTTCATGTATTTTGTTGAAAAATCGTCATTTTCTGTACCAAAATAGGTCATTTTTTGTTAAAGATAAATTGTCTCTCTTCTTTGAAAATGAATCTTCTTCATTGAAAACTCAAATTTTTCCTTTCAAAACCATAAAATATTCAAGTACTGCATTGTATATTCAAAGTTCAAGTATGTACTTATTGCTTGAAAATGAAACTGTATTCTTGACACTTTAACTCCTTTCTTTGAAATTCTTCTTTTTCATTTAAACATCATCTATTCGACTTACAAATTTATCATTGTAGTCTTTAACTCCTTTCTTTGAAATTCTTCTTTTTCATTTAAATATCATCTAATCGACTTAAAAATTTATCATTGTAGTTGACAATACATAACTTTCATTAAAAATTTGTTTTCTTCCTCGGTAAAAATAATAGTATTTTCAAGAGAACATTAAACTATTCCATGCTAGCTTCAGGACTATTCTTTTTTCAGTTTAAAAGTAAAGTATTTAGTTCAAAACTGATCTGCTTTGTCTGAAAATTCAACTACTTCGTCGAGAATTCATATTTTTTATTCAAAATGGTTCAAGCTTTCGTAAAATCAGGTTATTTATACAAAGTTCTTACAGTTTTTTAGTAAAAATAAACAAAATAAGTTATGGCCTTGTGCTTCTTCTCATTTTCAGTTGAGTATTTGTAATAAACCAAATTCATTGAAGAAAACACAACGTCAGGTGCTTTTAGGACTGAGCTGACTGTTGGAAGAGACTGGGATGGAGGTCAAAAGGAATAGCAGGATGCTAAAAGTTCTCAAATCATAAAGAAGCGTCAAATTAAAAAAATAAATCTTTATCATTTGTTACTTCCTTTTTAATGTATTAAATAATTGTACTCTTTTTTTATTAATTGGGCATAAAGTGGGATGCCCAACTAAGGCCCAGCTAGTTACTCCAATCTGGGCACTCGTTGGGCTGACCGTTACAACCCAGATAGTAGCTCAGTTGGGGTCCAACTATTAATTGGGCAACCTGGTTGGGGTCCAGTCAAGCCCCAATCAACTTTTCCAAATGGGAATTTATCATTTTTGCAAAAAATCATTTTTGTTTTGTTTAAACAAGCAACTGTATGGTTGACAGTTAAATTCGTTGTTTTGTTATTGATAATTACTTTTTTGTAACGCACGCACGAAATGTTCGCTTTTCGAGGCATGTATTGCGTGCGGGAAGTGACCAATTCCAAAGCCGCGGTAAAAAGCAGTTATAAAAAGACTTTTTCTAGCTGCTGCGCTTGCGCTCTTTGAACAAGATTACTTTTTCTAGCTGCTGCGCTTGCGCAGTTCCAGCCAGATTACTTTTTCTTGCTGTTGCGCATTTCGATTCAGATTTACTTTCCAGGACTGCCGAAATAATAACCTCACTTCATTATGATTTGACGCTTGAGAGACTGATTGTGAATAGTGAATAGTGATTGGACAAACTCGAAGTGATAAGTTAACATAAATGATTGTTAAATTACCATCAATTACCGATAAATTACCGAAAATTTTAGAAATTTGTGGATACATGAAATTTCCGGTAATTTATCAATTTTCCATAAATTTCCGGAAATTTGGGAAATTTAGCAATTTTCCATAAATTTCCGGAAATTTAAAAAAATTTTCCAAAAAGCTTTGGCTACCTGAAATTTCCGGTAATTTTTCAATTTTCCATAAATTACCGGAAATTTAGCAATTTTCCATAAATTTCTGGAAATTTTTGGAATCTTTCCAAAAAGCTTCGGATACCTGAATTTTCCGATGATTTAGCAACTTCTCATAAATTTCCGGAAATTTTGGACATTTTTCCATTTTCCGAAAATTTTATAAATTTAAAAAAATTTTCCAAAAAGCTTTGGCTACCTGAAATTACCGGAAATTTAGCAATTTTCCATAAATTTCAGGAAATTTTTGGAATCTGCAAAAAGCTTTGGATACCTGAAATTTCCGATGAATTAGCAACTTCTCACAAATTTCCGGAAATTTTGGACATTTTTCCGGAAATTTTGGAAATTAAAAAAAATTTTCCAAAAAGCTTTGGCTACCTGAAATTTCCGGTAATTTTGCAATTTTCCATAAATTACCGGAAATTTAGAAATTTTTCATAAATTTCTGGAATTTTTGCAAAAAGCTTTGGATACCTGAAATTTCCGATGATTTAGCAACTTCTCATAAATTTCCGGAAATTTTTGAAATTTTCGGATTTTCCCCAAAAACCTTTAGATGCCTTGAATTTTTGGAAATTTTCGGTAATATACAAATTCACCATAAATTTCCGGAAATTTTTGGTAATTTTACCATAAATTTCCAAAAGTTACCATTAATTTCCAAAAAATTTATTCTTATTGTTTCTCAAATCGAAAATTTCCTGCATTTGTTACAAAAAATATCGTGTGCAACAGGTGCTGAAAGTAGACAGTTGCAACTCTTGTGAAGTTTACAGTACTTGCCATCGGCTCATCTTCGGGTCGTTTCCGGCTTGTCTTCGGCTCTTTCACAGCTCGCCTTCGGCTCGCTTCCAACTCGCCTACGACTCGCCTACAACTCCCCTTCGACTCGCCTCTGGCTCGTACAGCAAACTTCACACTCGTGTGGAACTGCCTACTTTCCGCACTTGTAGCACAATATACTATTGTTTAAGAAAAAGTGAACTATTTTATTTTTGGTTTATAGTTGATATTTTTTAGCTGAAAAATAATCTATTTGCTTGAAAATTCATGTATTGTTTGTAGGAATCGGCTTCCTTGATATAAAAGTTAATCCTCTTGGTTTAAAGTGTAACTATTTGGTAGAAAATCAGTTTTTTTGGTAAAAAATGCAACTGTATGGTTTAAAATGGTTCTGTTTTAGTTGATGATCCAAGTATTTTGTAGCAAATTCCTCTTTTTTTAGTTATATTCAACTCTTTTTTATTCAAAATTAAAATCTTTCTGGTTCTCTTCTCACCGCCAATTACTCGTGTTCATTTTTTTCAAAAAACTACCTTCGTGGGTAAAGTGACATACATTAATACAAAAGAAAAAGTTGTAGTTCAGAAAGTTATGCGTAAATGTAAACAAAATTGTCTAGCCTTCATAGGTCAGCAGTTAGAAGTGTTCAAAAAAACATTTTTCTTGTTACTTTCATCAAAAAATGTTTCTAGAAAGTTCGTTTGTGCACCTCCTACGAAAAAACTGTAACAAAAGTAAAGGAAGGAGTTATGCGACCGTATTTGAGCGTTTAGTTGTCATACATGCATCTGCAGTTCATTATAAATTTACTACTTTCACATTCTTCGTCAAGATACAATTTATGGTTTGACCATAATTTTAATAATACATTTTAGAATACCTCTCTTTGAAAGTAAAATAAGAAAACATTATAAATAAAGTATTTTTACATTGTTTAATAATTGTCACTAAAGAATGCTATTGAAGGGATTAGTTATACAAGATTGTATTCTGTTACAAATGCGACTATTATGCAAAGTTGTATGCAGAGCAAACAATTATTTTTAATTCTTGACAATAAAAGAATATGTAAACCAATGTATTACGTACATTATGCAACGAATCATTAATTTGTTTACATTTTCTGTTATTATCAATATTTAAAAATAATTCTTTTCTCTGCGATGATTACTTCATCCATTTTTGGCTTTTCCGAAAAAAATGGTTCAATCCTGCAAAACTCATTCCTTGAATACAATTTTTTTTGTTAATAATGAAGAAACAATGTAAAAAAAACTTGAAGCCTCGGCAGAAAGAATTTCGTAACAATGAAATTTTTGTGCCCTGCAGTTCTATGGAGTTATTTATTTTTTAACTTTTTTGACCACTAAAGGAAATGCAACCTTCTGTTATCTCTATTCAAACATATCTATAATCATCTGATAGAAATATTAACCAAGGCATTTTGCCATTTGACATTTGTTGAGAAGTCATGTTTTTTAATGGAAATTCAGCAACTTACTTAAGAGTGAAACTATTTTCTTTAAAAATCATTGTTTTGGTTCATGATTCACTGACATTTTTCAGTTACAATATTCATGTATTTTTTGATAATTTGTCTTTTTGGATAGGAAAGTAATCTTTTCGGTTCTAAAATGAACTGTTTGATTAAAAATAATTTTCTTCGGGTACAAGTACGTTTTCGTGGTTGAAGGCCCGTATTTGTAGAAAGAATTAATTTGTTTGGTTCACATTGGAACTATTATGTTTCAAATTTGTTTTTGTCTAGTTAAAAATAAATTCTTAAACTTCAAATGTAAATATTTCATTTTTGCTTGATCATTTACATTTTTTTCTTAAAAATTTATTTATTTCGTGGAAAAGCTGCGTTTTTGGGTTGCAAATTCAATAATTGTTATACAAAATGTATAATTTGGTGTTGAAATTAAAGTTTTTTGTTAAAAAATCATAGCTCTAAGTTGTAAACTAAACTGTTTTGCAGGAAATTCGTCTTATATTCTTTATTTACTGAAAAATCACGCAGTTTATTTTAATGTTAAAATGATGAACCCGACAGGAAAAAAAATTATTTTGTTAATACAGTGGTTCAACCTTCACACAAATAATTGATTTGTCTACCAAAAAAGATGACTTCTCAACGGAGAATGTAATACTAGATATTTTAATTAAAAAAAGTCACTATTTCAGACAAAACCCCTGTCCAATAAAATTGCCTTAATGCAATGTCAACATCTAAATAGAAGTACCATTCACTTATCGAAGGGAGAACGAAGAACGTATACCCCAAATTGTGAAATGGAAGATTTTGTACCTATGCAAACCAGTACACCCAACAATGTTGTACAAAATGAACCTACGGTACCTCTTACTGCATCTAACTGGGCGTCGAGATCCACCTCGCTTCGACATCCGCAATTTCATCTACGCTGACACATGGAGGAGAACAGCACCCCGTCTGCATCTTCCGTTCCTTCCATGAAAAGCGAGTAAGTAAGGATCAAAGGATTATTGCTTCTCTATGTAAATCATCAGAAACGCGGAAAAAATCCATCCATTCGCCGACGAATTGCAAGACTTGTCTTTCCTCAGTATTCTAGAGTCGTCGAGAGACATTTTTTATCATCGATAATGTTATGCTAAGTATTATAGGAAATATGAGAACACTATTAACAAAGTGTATACGTTCATCGAGGGGTAAATTTTGGAAAAGAAAGACATTTTCTTCCTCGTGGATCTGCATAGTCAGTATAAAGCCCTTTTGCTCGAATTTTCCGGCGATGTATTTTGTAAGGAAGATTACAAGGCCGACTATCTGCAGGATAAGATCTTAGAAGCATACGGGGACGTCATAATTATTCAAACTTCCAAAGCAATTCATCATAAGCGTATTGTTTTCAAAATAGATATAGATATTAGCCACTTGATGAGTGAGAAGGTTATTATTAGGTGTACAAATAAGTCCTACCCGTTTTGAGCAACTTTTGTTTTATTTAGAAAAATCTAACAAAATGCAAGTATTAATTAATATAGTGGCCACTAGCTTCTACTTCTGTTCGCGAACGCTCAGATAATTGACGGACTCCATGGCTAAAGAAAGGTTGATCTTTTGACGCTATACAATCATCCACCATTTCTCGCACTTCAGTTTCAGTTTTAATTTGGTGCTCAGCTAAGCTGTTTTGTAAGGAGCGAAAAAGGTGGTAATCAGACAGGGCAATATGTGGAGGGTAAGCCGGATGAGGCAGAATTTCTCATTTTAATTCTTCTGTGGTTTGGCTTCCACGGACCTTATATGTGGCCTAGCGTTGTCGTGCTGTGATGGTCTTCGCCCCTGCCCAGAATATGATCTCTTTTCTTGGTTATTTTTTCGCCAAACGGTTCAGTTGAAAATAGTAACGTTCGCCAGTGTTACTCTTTTCAATGGAACCGTTTGGCCAAAAAAAATCCTAAAAAGAGATGATATTCTGGGCATCAACGAAGACCAGTATAGCACGACAACGCTAGAGGCCACATCGAAGTTCCGTGGTCCGTCAAACCATAGAAGAATTGAAATGAGAAATTTTGCCGCATCCACCTTACACTTCAAATATTGTCCCGTCAGATTACCACCTTTTTCGCTCGTTACAAAACAGCTTAGCTGAGTACCAAATTAAAATTGAAGCTCAAGTGCGAAAAATGGTGGATGACTTTATAGCGCGAAAAGATCGAGCCTTCTTTCACTATGGAACCCATCCATTGCCTGAGCGTTCCGGAACAGTAGTAGAAGCCAGTGGTCACTATATTAATTAATACTTGCATTTTGTTAGATTTTTATAAATAAAATAAAAGTTGCTTAAAACGGGTAGAACTTATTTTTACACCTAATAGAAACACTTAAGACAGTATAAAAGCAGTTGCGTATGAAATAAGGAACGCTGTGAAAACAATGAGAACAAGAAAGCTTCCTGATAAATTGCAGGAGGAAGATATTCTTGAAGGAGAATGTGACGTTCCCGAGATTCTCTTCGAATTCATGTGCAACCTTATTTAAGGGCATGATATGTGCAGAAAAAAAAACGATAAAGATTACGTTAAAATGAAATGTTTATTTCACGATATCATTTACATGATTACCTGCGGTAGGGTGAAAGCATCAAAACAGTTGATGCTATGTTTGGCAATGAAAACTTTAACGAGTAGCAGGAAATTAGTGACAATACCGAATAGATAAGGTCACGCAGTAGGTTATATATAATCTTGCTGAAGGATTGGAGACGAAAATGACATTTGCGACTTACGAGGACAATAAGTTGATTCCCGCCGGTATATCTACTGATGAGGGGCTCAGTACGCACCTCGGTTTTGACGACTACGATCGCTTCGTAGACACTTCCACCGGGAAAGGCACGTTGCACGATACGGTGGAAAACGTTTATCAATTTCCTCCAAAGATTGATTCACGTCTGGAAAATTCGCAAAGTGCCGTCGCAGTCAATCCGCTTTGTGAAAATTCAGGAAGCACTGTCGCACCTGATTCGCTTTCTGAAATCTCAGATAGCGTTGCCACACGTGATTCGCTCCCTGAAAATTCAGAAAAAAATTGCCACTGTATGAATGTGGCAAGGGTAGAAATTTTTGACCAATTGTACTCCAGTAAAAAAAGATGCCGAGAGATTTCTGAAAAAAGTAAAAAGTTTCGAATCTAGCCTCATTCTGTTTTGCTGTAGAAGAATGCAACGCTTGACACGTGTGCATATAACGATCCAACAACGTATGGTTGGGAATTTCACAATGACCATTTACGACCGCTTTGGTTCAAAGAAGGCCCAACACTCGTAACTGTTGAAGATGTTATGCGTGTGACGTCTCCGACTCAGATGAATCTGAGGATGATGATGATAATACAAGGGGGAATGTATGCAGTTCTGATTCCGAGTGCGAATAGGTTCAGATACTAAGATGGGTCGAAAATATTATGTTTCCAGAGTTTTAACAATTTCTTGAGTTTCACTATTTTTCCGTACATTTACGGAGGCCCAAAAACATTTGCCAAATCTTATTGTCATTAGAAAAGCGGAGAATAATTGCTTCATGCATGTGAAAAGTGACCCACTAATCGAATCGTAAAATTTTAACGGAATGTGTAACATTCTGAATTATGTTTTTAATTACCTACATACCTACTTTTCCGTGTAGTAGCGATTTCCAATTGCACATTTTTTTTAAATTTTGGACTCTTTGCTAATCTGCAAAAATGCACCCGCTCTCAGCGAGATTACGGTAAAATTTCATCCGTAACCACGTCTGATGACCGTGAGATAGGTGGTTACAGTCTGCGACGGACTCAATACGATGATCCGACAAAAGTCTCGTTTTCTCTGTACCACCTCTCCCTCCGCTTGAGACTTCTCCTAAAGTCAGAGAGTACCCGTATTCTGTCAACAATATGCTGCCTGATGGTCAGCAGCTTTGACTTGTTAAGTGTATGATAACAGATCCGCAGTTCGCGCGCGAACTGTTGGAATTTGGCGGTGAAATTCCTGCCAGATGTTATGTAGTCAATCGCACACTGAATGGGGGTTGCGTACTCTTTTGCCCAGCCTATCTTTGGGCTTTAAAGAAACCTGGATGTTGATGTTTCTCCGCATCCTGAAGCACCGCTCTTCCTCTATTGGACGCCTGCCCGCGGTTGGTCTCAGAGTCGCCTCTCTTTCTCTGCTTCCGGCTTGTTCTGGCTGCGGTAGAGTAGGCGCTCCGCTTACGTAGCCCCTTTTTCGGAGTTGTTCGGCATGGTTTCGCAGACGTTGACGCGAAAAGTGCGAGCTCTGGGTGTTTCTCGCACCACAGAGCCTGCAGTCATGCCATGTAACCTTCTTGTTCAGGGACCATACTGGTATCGTAGCACTCTAGCAGGTCATCATTGAGTCGATCCGTCCACCCAAAAATATTGACATTCCGCCGATCCATAGCATTGACTCCGTCTTGATTGGCTGCCCTAGCTCTAGGGTAGTCGGCATTGTTGTCCGGCCCATTTTCGGGAGCCCTGCGCGTTCAAGTGTTTTGAACCGCACTTACTACAACTATGTTTGGTGTTATCATTGTTATTCCCACGAGTAGCTGGAAAAAGCATTCGTCCATCCTGGTAGAGCGCCGCATGCCTATTTTTGGCACGCGGGTATGGCTTTAAGGTTACGAACCAGTGAAAGTTTTGCACCTCCGAGAGCACCGGTCACAAGGACAATTACTTCAACCGAATATTTTGGGTACAGTCGTTGCAGCTCCCTTTCAAGGTCTTCATACCTCTCCTCCTTTTCCTTCTTCTTGGCAGTGATGCTGTAGTTGGCCGGAGCCGAGAATTTGATCAAGAATATAGTTCTTTTCTCGAAGTCTTGGAGAACAATGTCAGGCCTCGAGTGTGCAATGGAGACTGCTGTCCGAAAATCGTAGTTCCAGAAAATTTGGCACTTTTCGTGTTGTACAATTAACTCTATCTCCCTCGGAGCGTTCGACAGGCCAGGGTCGCGGCCAACACCGTAAGAGCGGCAAAGATGGTAATAAAGTACTCTCGGGGCCGCATTATGCCTGCAGAGATACGTCATTCCCACGTGAGTGGCACGCCCATATAGTATGTGTTCTAGGTACTCAGTGTGTGCATGACACGCTCTGCAACCATCGCTGGGAACTTCTTGAGTCACGGTATACTAAGGTGGAAATGACACAGTCCTGGCATGGGTAAATGAAACCCTTTGTACCTGAACTAAGCCCTCATGATCTGAAGAAAGTAAAAGTTTGCTCCTTCGACAAGGAATGATTTTCTACATTTCTGTGGAAGTTTCCGTGCATTTTCTTGTCGAGTAGCCCTTGGCGGAATTTTTCAACGTCTGCTTTCTTTACTTCGGCTCTTAGAAGTGAAGCATCTGGATGGACTAATGCACTATCCTCACTCCTGATGTTAAAATTCAAGTCAAGTGTCTAGGCCGCCTGCTCTGCGGCTTTGTAAAGAAACGCTCCTTTGCCAATGATCTCGTTTTTCCTAATCATTTTAAGGAGAGGACCTCTGCCATTTGCAACGATGTAAATTGTACTTAGAACAATTCGGTTATGAAGACATTGTTCAACGCGGACAGATTTGAAGACCCGATCTGTCGAAGAAGATGGTTGTGTCTGCTTCGGAGAAACTCCTTCACTGACGTTACTTCCTGAATGCGGCTTTGAGGCCCGCTCAGGTATGTATAGGTCTCTCCAGTGTCAAAACGTCTAATAACACTTATATCCAGAAGCTCAGTGTCTTCGGCAACGCCAATAATCTTTCCTTTCTTCAGATGAATCTTAGCACACTTGTCTAATCAAAAGTCCATACCAGGCGTAGATCTTTAGGTAATCCATATAAAATGCATCAGTGACTTTATGCTCGCGATGATTAGTGCCGCCGCAGAGGCATCCAGGAGAATTTCGTAGTGCGAGAGACAGAGGCATAAGCGTGATGCAAAAAAGCAGAGGGCTCATGGTATCGCCCTGAAAGAATCCCCTCTGGAAGGTGACGTTGTTCGCTGTCAGCCGATAATTTCCAGATGAGATAGTAAATCTAGTTTTCCAAAGGGATGAACCTTCAAGCTTTCGAAGAGACAGATTATCAGTCTATGAGAGGTTGAATGGAAAGCATTCGGGTAGTTAGTCCAGGCCATTGACAGGACGCGCTGATAGGCTGCTGGGTCTTTGCAAACGCACTTGTCAATTAGCAGGTTCTCTCGGCAGCCTGCTACACCTTTTTTCGAGCCACGTTGTTCGTACATCTCTCTCCACACAGGCTAAATTCGTCAAAACAATCCTGTTCTTCAGGGCAGCCGTAAAGATTTTATACAGTGTGTTCAAACAAGTTATTGGCCTGTAGTTCTCTGGGTTGCACAAGTTGCCTTTTTTCGGTAGAAATATAATGCGTCCTAACACCAGCCACTGCGAAATGGGCGTTTCCGACTTTAAATAATAGGTGAATATGCGGGCCAGATGTTGGTGTGTAGAAGTAAACTTCTTCCGTCAGAAGTTCTTGATACCATCTGGTCCTGCAGCGGAAAGGTTCTTCGTGCCCCTAAGTCAGTATCTTCTTTCAACTCCAGTGTTTTCGGGACCTCGTATAACTCACTCCAAAACGTCTCTACCCCGTTGGGATTGGGTGGATTTTTGACAGAAACAGGGAGATCGCTGAAGAGGCGCGATGGGTCAGCGAGAAACTGTTGATTCTCCCTGATCAATCTATGCCTCTTCTGTATTCTCCTCCTTGCCTTAGATAACACCCGTATTTCGTCAACAATATGCTGCTTGATTGTCAGCAGCTTTGACTTGTTCAGTGTGTGATTGTAGATCCTCAGTTCTTGTGCAAACTTTCGAACCCTTTCCGTGAGCGGTCTACCAGATCTTATGTAGTCTATCACGCACTGAACACGGGACGAATTTGTAAAGATCAAATATATTTAACTTTCATTCGTTTAAATATAAATTGTATATATTGTACATTATATATATATATATATATACTAGCTGTCACCCGCGGACTTCGCCCGCGGTAACAGCTAACCGCAGTCCCCCTCCCCATTACTCTTACGACCTGTCCGGGAATCCAAAGAATATGTATGCAAAATTTAGTGCCGATTAGGCAAAAACTGTAGCGGTGCCCTCCTACCTCTATCTGGCCCTCCATTACTCTTACAACCTGTCCGGGAGCTCAAACAATATGTATGCAAAATTTGGTGCCGATTAGTCAAAAACTGTGGCCGCCCCCCCCCCAATCTACCCTCCCATACTCTTACGTCCTGTCCCGAAGCCCAAAGAATATGCATACAAACTTTGGTGCCGATTAGTCAAAAACTGTGACGGTGCCCCCGCCCCCCTCATATCTGTCCCCATTATTCTTACGACTTGTTTGGGAGCCCAAAGAATATGTATGCAAAATTAGGTGCCGATCGGTCAATAAATGTGGATTTTCATAAGCATCATACGTTTTAGGCCACTTGATTTTATATATTAAATATACCTGTCCGGGAGCCCAAAGAATTTGTGTGCAAAATTTGGTGCCAATTAGTCAAAAACTGTGGCGGTGCCC
>CAKNYM010050933.1:33156-57561 GCA_932195095.1 Andricus curvator
TATATATACAGTCAATGATATTTTGCATTATTTATTAAACAAAAACTATTAACAATTAGCGATTCGGGTTGCCGTAGGAATCATCTTTAGTGCCTAATCTACACGTGTATAAATTTTGAAGTCGATCTGTGCAACAGTGTGACCGGTATCGAGCCTCAACTGTACAAATTTGAATTTTATATAGTAGAAAATAATCTATACGCGTATCCACATGTGCAAATGCATGTATGTATGGGTCCGTGTGTGCATCTAAGTATGTATGTATGTTCGTGGGAACTTGAGATTGAAGAAACTTTTAATTTATTTATGATTACCTTCTTAGTAATGAACAAATAATAAATAATAGAGAGAATAATTTTTGAAACAATCCTTCATTTTTGTAAATATACTTCCGTGAAATATAACAGATATTTATGACATTTTTCAAATTGCAAATATGGGTCATATTTAAATTGATATTAACATTTATTATTTGTTCCTAAGTAAAAAGTCAAGAAGTTGAAAATTTCTGAAAACCCGCAACTTTCTAGCATTACTGCAAGAGAAGATACTTATAAGCAGTAACAATTCTTTTAAATAGTTAATTTTTCTTAATTTCAGTAATGGTTACCACACTGCAAGTAAAAAGTAGAAAAAAGTGGAAAATTTCAGAAAAAACCGCAACTTACTAGCATTATTCAAAAAGAATATTATTAGAAAGAATGATGAATTAATTGAATAATTATGTTGTTGCTGTTTTTAATGTGAGTAGGGGGCGTGAGCCCCCCCCCCCCCCGCGCTCAAGCTATAAAGCCTATTGTGCCACACCCGTGTTTATTATCAAGGCAGTGCTCCGAATCCGGTCATCTTCGCCGCGTGTTTTTCGACCTCGGTGGGTTTCGTTGTTTGCAACGTTCTGGAAATATACCTCTCAGGTGCCAGGTGCACAATAAATGACGCCCAACTTTGTTACAGGCAAAGTGATCCTCACCTATTCTGCCATTCGGCAGCCTCCCTAGTAGGCCGCAGAAGGAGAATACGGCCAGTCTCGGGTAGTCGGAGCGATCGCTCCGAGGTCATTAGTTAGATGCACTGATTTGAAGCACTTTTCTTATGTGTTATGTAAGTGTATTGTGTGTGTGTGTTCATTACTCGAAATCGAACAGCGACCATCGAGCGTGAGTCCCCCGTACGTGCTTCAAGCGCAAGGAGATCGCTGACTCATTTTCGAGTCTTCTTAAAATCGACTTCAACCCCCAAGGCTAGTCCCCTCGACATGGGGCCTCTACCTTGGTACGTAACCTTCCTCTTCTGCG
Source organism: Andricus curvator (assembly GCA_932195095.1). Lineage (NCBI taxonomy): Eukaryota > Metazoa > Arthropoda > Insecta > Hymenoptera > Cynipidae > Andricus > Andricus curvator. The sequence goes on from CAKNYM010050933.1 coordinate 34,452, forward strand.
GGGACCTACAGTTTAAGGTGAGTTCCGAACCACCAAAGCCGCGGTAGAAGTACATAGAAAAATTTTCATTGGTACTAGCTCAGGGATCGAACCCCAGTCCTCCTGCATGGATGCCTGACCAAAAATGAATTCTTTCTGTCAAATTTAATGCACTATTGCTTCGATGTTAATGAAAAGTTGGAAATGAGTTGTAAAATACAGAAAAAACCCGTTTTTCTACAACTTATTTAAACCTGTGATCATCAACATAAATTTACGGTTAATCTATACTGTACAAATGACTTATTATTTAATTACAAACAGCACAGTCATCATCAATCGCACCTTCTGTTAATTGTTGATGATGTATTCAAACTTAATTTTAACGCATGCATCCTCTAACTATCAAAGTATGCACATAATATATTTCAAAGTTTTTAAATGCTCCATTTCAGAAATGTCGTCATTGCAAGTCAAGGATATTGCAGCAGAAGCAAATAATTACCACGAAAAAATACCGCTGACGCTTATTTCCGTCAAATTGAGCCCTGGCAGCACGAGTTTTTCGTTTGGAGAGGGCTTTCAGCTTTTATTTGCTTTTTGTCTTATCATGATAATCGGTATATACACTTACTCAAATTTAATCACCCCCTTTAGGCCCGCTGCAAGGGGTGCTCGTCCAGGTGAGGGGTTGTAGCAGTACATTTTCCGAAAGCACTAATTGCACTCTACAATATGGTATAGATTTAATTCCGTTACTAGATGACAGGTTAAAAAAAATATCGATCGCTAAGAATCCAATTTAAAGCACCTTCGTGAGACTTGGCTCTTGCAGCCGTGGCGTTTCTTCATCGCCGATGTGTAAGGTTTCATTTCTAGTAGCTTTTATCTTGTTAACTTCTCACCTGACAGATCACGCGGTGGGATCACGGACTAATATGTTTGTACTGAGTAGAAACTTTAAGGATTTTGTAAAGGGCTGTATAGGGGTGGTTTGATTCGTCAACGATCACGTTGATTAGGGGTATTTTTCCCGGTGATGCAGTGCTTTTGGTCTCCTGCGTATCCTTTAGGAGGAGAGTCTCGGTCTCGAAATGCGATGTACATCACGAATATTGAACAGGAACGGCGCGTCACTCACGGCACAAATGAGTGTGGGTATCACAGTATTTGTCTGCACTCACCGCTGAAAAGTTTACGAGCATCGAAGCCGCGCTTGCGCTGAGCGTTGCAACGGGGGGACTTTAAATTATTACCGAGTGGTGCGACCCAGATTTTCTAAGTCAAATGACAGGTGAGGTTAGAATGCCTAGGCGACGAAAGAAAGAATCTTGGATGTTCGCAAATAAAATTATAACTTTCGAAATAGAAAATTTGACAATTGGATATTTGAACGATTCACAATTATTAAACTAATGACCAAACTATTGGGGCTTCCAATTTGAAATAGTTCAATTTTGAACAATTTAAAACAATACAATTCTGAATGCTTCAATTTAAAACAATACAATTTGGAACGCTTCTATTTAAAATGGTTCATTCTTATTGGACAGTCAAATATTGATAAATTGTAAACGAATAATTTTTGAAAGTCTTCGATTAAATATTCTTCAATTTAAAGCGTTTTCACTTTGTCAGTGTCGTCTAATTCTGAATCTACGAATTTAGAATTATATACAAAATTTAAACGGTTGATAAAACCCAAATTTATCCCATTTATCCCAAATTTGCGACTGTATAACTATTAGGGCTTTCGATTTCAAACAGAACAATTTTTTGTACTGTTTTGAAAAAGAAAAATTTGCAATTTTTAATCTTTCAATTTGAAAATCATCTAGGGATTAACCATAAGAAATTTTTATGTAAACCTGAATTCAAGAATTTAAAGAATTCAAAAGAATTCTCAGAACATAAAGAATTTAAAATTCAAACAATTCAAAGAAAACTGAATTCAACGCGTAAAAGGAGTAACTTTAATTCTTATCATTCAAGAATTTAGTTGAATACAACTGAATTTATTCAATTTTTTAAAAAGAATGCCAAATAATTAAAGAGAATTATAAAAAATTCCAGTGAGTTCAAATGAATTCGAAATAATAAAAAAGAATACAAAAAATACAAAGAATTCAAAAGCATTTAGAAAAAGGTGTACACCTAAATTCAGTAGTGGTTAAACCCTCGAAGATCGTTTATCTGTAACAGATTTACAATGATTCATTGTAAAAGTTTTTCGCAGTAAATAATTATTCAATTTTAAATACTATGTTTTAATAATTAAAATCTCGAATTAATTTATGTTTACGATTCATCGACTTGAAATGTTATAATATAAAACTTTTTGAATTTCTAATACTTTGAATTTGGAATTGTTCAAACCTTCAAAAATGCATTTAAGAATGTTTACATTCCTATGATCAATAAGAGGGCCCTGACTCTGAAAAACGTTTTTTAATGGTGCCTGTCAATCTTTATTGTCGTTGTCGCGGTCTGCATACTGGATAACTTTTGAAAGACAAGTCGGACTTGATTACGCTTTGGCAGACGATTTTAGGGACCAAAATCAAAGATCAAGTTCGTTAACCAGCCTCTTTTCAACAACGGTTCTGGTTTTATCCACTGAAAAAACGACTAAAAAATAAAAATAATAATAGATTTCATTGTTCAGTTAAACTATGCAAGATATGTAAGAAAATGAACATACAAAAATTATTCACTCTGAAAATAATCTTCAGATTTATTATTGACTATTTCTTGAAAGAAACATTGAAAATAAAACTTATTTGTTGTTGGAAAAACGACACCAGCTACAATAAAATGTTTAATGACAAAAATTATTCAGCCAAAAAAAGGTCTAAAAATTTGTTATTGACTATCAGCCGCTAGAGTGCTAGACGTCGGTTGTGCTTGTGCGACAGCTCGAGCTTTTTGAAATTTTTTTCGACTTTTACTGCAATTCTCTTATTTGTGCGCGCACTATTTTTATTTTTGGTACATTATTCGGTAACTTCGTGTGCTTTTCAGACTTAATTTCTGTTACAAATCAGTGGTAATCTCCTATCGAAAATTTTCCGTGTGTTCCGACGAGTGTGGAGCCTATGTGGCATCTCAAGTGTTTTTCTCGGCTTTTATTTTCGAACATAATTTAACCGAGCTGGCAGTCTCATGAGACCCATGACTCAGTCTGGTTCAGGTATGGAACTTTTTTAATTGCGCCTACTTTTTTGAGGCCACAAATCAATAATTGTGCTCCTGTGTGCAGGGAATCGAAAAATGACGTCACTAACACAACTCTAACGTAAATCTAAATAAACTACCTAGTGTGCGCTACTGGTAATCGGGTTGCTCGCCGACAGGCACTCTACTTTTCGCTACAGGAATACTTGAATCACCACTAAAGTCGCCAAAATCCATTTATAATTCAATTTTTGTTTGTTATTCTCGACTTGTTATTATTCTTTTTTACTTACTCAAGATGTCTGGCTTTTCCCCACAAACGCAGCAAATTACTTATGATCAAATTTGCAAAACTTGCAATAACGTAATTAAAAAACTTGCAAAGAGAAGAGTTTGCGCCTCCTGCAATGTTGCTTTTCATTCGAGATGCTGCTACTTTTACAAGGTTGAACCAAAGAGTGGTGGAACCCTACTAGTTGGTGGCTCCTGTCGAGACTGCTTTGCGGATGATGATGCTTCTGGAGGGGCTTCCTCGATCCAATCAGAGAACTCCAGCCTGCCATGGATGTTGAAGACGATGAGGCAGACGAGCTTGCCGACGAGGATGTCCTGAATCCCCGAAGTACGGATAGGTCCAATTTTACTCTGCCAAGCAACCTTGAGCCCCACAACAACTCACATTCGTTGGGTGACCCTAATTTGGAATCTAATAGAGTCGTACCAGTTGAACAAAGTTCTCCCGATCCCGTCGCTTTGAAAATCCTCTTGAAATTGAACACCATTTGCGAGAGGCTAGAGAAATTCGAAGCTAATGGCTCTCAAATGAGCTTAAACATCCAGGCTCACAACAATATAATGGTTAAATATAATTCAACGATTTCAAACCTGTCAGCCAGCTGCGATTATCTATCGGCTGACGTATAAGAAGTCTGGAAGCGGCGGACCGCGACAGGGAGGTAATTATCACGGGTATTCCGTTGTTTCTTCAGGAGAAGCTCCCACACGTTTTTAGATTTACAGTTGGAAACAAAACCATTTTTAACCCAATAATCGTTAGGTTCAACCTCGCTAAACTTCGAGATGACTTGGTCGCAGCTAAAGTTAAGAACAAAAAATCTCTAATGATCCACGATGTCGATTCTAACTTGGCTGACGGTCCGGTCCACATCAACTGTAACCACCCTCGAGACATTTATAAGGTACTGAAGGTGGTCAAGGCTAAATTGGATCCTGGCAAACTTCACGACCAAGCTTGGATCTTCAGCAAAGCAGTGTGGATTCGCCACGCGTCAAAAGCTTCGTCTAAGCCAATAAAGATCCCTGATTTGACGGTTGGATCAAACAGCATTCAATGAGGCAGCAAGTCGGGGGGACTGGGCAAGTATATTAAAAGTCTCCTCGTTAGATGAGAAAGTGGATCGATTTTTGCAAATAACGCTAAACCTTATTAACATATTCTGCCTGTTACGTCGCTTTAGAATAGCTAGACACAGGCTGCCTTGGTTCTCCGACACTGTACAAAAAATTGCTCAGTCTAGGGATAGAACTCGTTCCAAATGGCGCAATTAAAAAACTGTCATAAATAGAGATAAATGAGCTCCTCCGTAACCTCGCAACTGGCTCCCTCCGGCGCGAAAAAAGCGGGTATATGGCTAGTCTCTCAGATAGGCCCTCTTCCAAACACATGTGGGAAAAGGTAAACCTGGCAGGTATCTGTTCAGTACAAAGGCAGTTCTTTTGGAGAGATCTGCCTATGGATCCCACTAGCATTAATGACTTCTATCTAGATACCATACCGCTAACCTTGCCTCTTTTTGATTATGCATATACGAGCTTTGGGCCTTTGCTGAGTACGCCGCTGAGGCCGAGGATTCCGAAAGTGCAAAACTCGTGCTTAAGATTCGCGTTCGGCATAAGAAAATTTGACCATATCTCCCCCGCTTTTAGAGAATCTGGTTAGCTGAAAATGGACCAACGGTGGAAATTGCATCTCTGCGTTCTCGCGTTCAAAGTTTGGTCAACGGAGACACCGATTTCTTTCTGTAACCTAATGTACATATTTCGTGGAACATAATAATGATCTATTATTCTTTTTTTTTTATAAGACGCGTAGTTTTCGCTTTAATCGTAAAAATTAACATTAAAAATAAAAAATTAAAATTATTGGAAAAAAACACAAGATAAAATAAAATGATTACTGACAAAATTGTTCGCATAAAATAGATCTAGATATTACCTTGTAACCATTATTTGACAAAATACGCAGCTTTCGTTTTAATTATGTAAAATGCCATTACAAATAAATAAAAATTTTATGGAAATCTAGAGAAGATTCAATAAAATGTTTAACGGCAAAAACGTTCGCCTAAAACAGAAGTCCCGGTCCGAGGTACAGAAAAGTTCAACAGAATATAGAAAATTTCGCGTTTTGGACATAATTTAATCGAGTGTGAAGAGCAAGACACGTGATGAGAATTTATTCCTTAAAGCCGAAGGAGCATTAACAAAAGGAAATTCACAATTGAAAAAATACAGTTGTAAATGGTTGGACCTTTAATTTTAAAAGGCATATGAACAATGTGAGGAAAGTATAAATACCGAGACCCAAGAGCGAGGCAAATACGTTATCGAGTACGGAGCAGGAGATCCGACAGATTCGTGCCGAAGGCGAGCTCAAACTTGCGAACAAAGCTGGCCGCACACGATGAGAATCTTCGCGCGAGGCGGGCAGATTTTTTAATTTTAAAATGTACGATTAGAAATTAAGAATTAAATAATTTACATTTTTAAACGTAAAGTATTTTAGAAGTACGCATTGTAAACTTAATGATTGAATACTTGAAAGTGTTATAAATTGAACTTTGAATAACTGAATACTTGAGAGTGTTACAAATTGAACTTTTTAATCTCAAAAGAGTTTCAAATCGAACATTAAATTTTTTTTAAATTCCTGTCAAAACATAAGTTCACTGTTATTTTCCGATTTCCCTGTCCAGCGGCCACCCAGAAAATTACACTTAATACCTGTACCTATGTCCATATAAATGTCCAGGTCGCAGTTCTTGAAACAGAGTTCAGTCACCGTCGAGCCAAACCTGTGCGTTTTACATTTGGGAAAACTCTGTTGAAATAAGCGGTTTAAGTTCACGCAAACTGATTCGTACAGCGTCTCGATTTCAGTTTTACTAAGCGCAATTGCGTTCAAAAATGAGCTCAACTGATCATCGAAACCATTCCCTTGTTCGAAAATTGGCTTAAGATGTTCAAAACTAGTTTCATTCTCTTCTTCCTTCTTTTTTTCGACGTTTGCTTTATTATTCTTTTTTGGAACCGTATCTAAAAAGAAAGATATAAGTCAATTACGAGTAATTTTGCAGGCATTAGTTAAACAGTTATGACTTTGAAACCTCCTTTGCAATGTGTAACTTACTGTTTTGATACACTGTCCTCGGTTTTGCTTCTAATCTCGTTCCATGGAGTTGCAAACTCTTCGCGTTTAACAAAATATCGACAGGTTTACTGCAACAGAATCTTTCCATAAGTATCGTAGAATCGAGTTTAGATAGTTGGCATGAATTAGAACACTCATAAGTATCATTAAAAGCTAAGGCTAACATGTTTTGAAGAAGCAGAAAAGGAATTCTTAGATGTGACGCTCCGCAAGGAGAGGGCCCACTTTGTCGATCATAGTTTAGGAGATATTCGCATTCGATAGGAAACAATACTTCATTCTATTCTATATGTGGTAACATTATACTAATATCCGAGAAGTGGGTACATTTTATATTTGAAAAAAGATATAACACGCGCGCTTATGGCACCTGCCAACTTTAAATAAGATTTTCTCGAAAAGCGGTTTTTCGAAGTTCCAATTTCAAATGTGCCCCGGTATCTCGTTTTTCTACATAGAGGTTTTTTTCTGGGACTATACAGTCGAAACTTATCCAGTTAGATGTCCTTATACGTACGACTATAACGACAAAGTGGATCCTTTTTTTACAGAACGTCACAAATTCTGATCATTCATGAGAATGTATTACGTTTGTGCAAGTTTCGGCCTCTTCAGTTTTCATCGACTCCTCACGTTTAGAGCTTTTAAAAGCAATTATGCAATCATGATATTTTTTAATATTAACAATTTTAAAAAAATCATCCTGATAGATCTCTCTTTAACGAATCGAATGATATGAAAACCTAATTTTCAGATTTTTCTAACGTACTGACTTTTAACTTAGAACGAAAGTGTTGGAAAAATACGTAAACAATAGAATGTTCTCTATATAATAATGGTAATTTTTCTTATTCTTGAACCACTGATACATATCAAAAAAAGACAAATGTAATACTGTTAATTTCATTTTGTAACTCAATTCCACATTAAAAGAGCCTCAATTTGAGCAATCACTGGAGAAAATCGGACAAAAAGAGAAGCTGCCAGCATAGGGGTGTTGAAACCCAAAATTTCCCCAGCTTTCTATGTTTTAACCACAGATATAAAAAAAAGAAAACTCCAACCTAACAAACTTGATACTTTATTCTTTATTCCAGCATAGGGGACTAAATAATTAAATTTTCCTCATATTTTTATTTTTTAACCACTGATATAAAAAAAACTATAACACGGAAATTTTTATTTTTATTTAATTCTACATTCAAAGAGCTTCAATGTCAGCCTTCTACGAAAAAACGCACTAAAAGAAAAGCTCCCAGCATAGGGGTCTAAAGAATTAAATTTTCCCCGGCCTAATTAGGCGAGATAAGAAAAAAATGTTAAAAAGAAAACTTGTTCATCCCAAAAGATCTACAAATTCACTTTAGACTAGTTTTTGATGAAACGTATAGTTTTTGTTTTAATCGTGATAACACTTGACACGGAAAAGTGTTCGGTACTTTCCCTAGGAACGAACAATCCGTGCAAGCTTTCTCTTGGGTGGAACTCTGATCAAGGCTGTCTCCTCTCAGGTGGATCTGGGGATAGATATTTCTTCAAATCTAAAATGGGAAGAGCAAATAAATAAAATCTTAAGGAAAGCTATTACGCTCATCTATATGACACGCAAATCCTTCCGCATTTTAATGCCTCAACTGTTCGTGAAAATTTTCATAATGTATGCTCGTCCCTTGTTGAAATTTGCATATGAGATCTGGTATCCATACTTAAAAAAGGATATCGATACCCTGCAAAGAAATCAACGTCGGGCAACAAAATTACCGATTGGCATGAATCATCACACATACGAGCAACGACTTGCCCAACTAAAGCTCCTATCCATAAAAACCTAAGAGAACGTGGTGATCCAATCAAGACGTACAAGATATTAAATTATATCCACAATTTAGGGTACATAGCTTCAAGCTATACAGAAAAGTTTCTTGGACTATGTGCAGATCCAACTTCCTACCGTTGCGATTGGTTCGAAAATGGAATGAACTAGACGTGGATCTCATCAAGGCACTATCCACAAATGCATTAAAAAATCACTTGGATGACTACAGTTCTCGTGGTGACGTAGTGTTGTGAATTCAACTGATTATGGTTTTCGAAGTTTAGTTTTACACACTTTAGAAATGATTATTTGGTAAACCTGCTGCCTTTTTGTTTTGGTTTCTGTAGGACTTGACCATTTTTCTCTAGGTTATTTTTATCGGCAGAAAGGCCTCAAATAACAGAAAAAATTCTGTTGCCATTTTGGAAGGGGGTTTTAAATTTTTTGTTAAAAACAATGGTCTGTAAAATATTAAATTATCTCTTATGAATTAATATAAAGACAAAAATATGTCAAATTTTGAAGTCACTTTTCGGACCTACAAAAACATTCTAAAAATTGAGATCCACGAAAATATAAAAATTATGATAGTAAGTATTTTTTCATACACATTTTGACATCGTGCAATGTCAATTCAATCATCAGTACACGAGTCCATATATTTATTCTCGTGATTTTGCATTCATTATGAAACCTACACGAATTTTGTGTCCTTTTTATCAGGAAATTCAGTTTTGAGTTTCAATTTGAGATTTCAAATGGTTGAATGTCTTCAATTTAAACTTGGTTATTAAGGTCGCATATTTCAATCTAAAATTCCAAATGCTTTCAATCACAAATTATGAAGTTTTGACCGCTTCCAGCTTCAAATTAACAAAACATTAAGACCCAATTTCATCTGGTACCATTTGCAAGAATTCAAATTTAAAATAGTCTCTTGATATTTGAATGTAAAATTGTTTAAGCATTAAGGCTTTCATTTTGAAATTGTATAGTTTGTCCAGAAAGACTTTTGTTAGGCTTTAGAGCCAATCATGGATCCTAAGAAATACTAAAGAAGAGATTCCAAGATATTTATATGACATCAAAAGAGTGCAAGGTTTGAATACCACAATTTTATGAACATTAAACAAAAATTAGGCTATTGACTTAAAATAGGGTGCTATAGAGATCAAATCTTAAAACTTCTAAATCGCTGAAAACATTGAAAGTCATGTTTGTACAAGAAAATTTAAAAGGTACATATTTGAATATTTGCAATACAATTTTATTTAGTTACATATCTAATACATAACCCTTGAATTATATAAATAAATTTTCAACATTTTTGTCTGTATGCCTGTCTGCTTGTTTACATAAATGTTCTACCCATGTTCACTTTGGAAGTATTTGACAAATTCAATCAGCCTCTGATAACATTTTTTGGGGTCCTAAAATGAAGGTCAAAATCGTTAACCAGGTTGATTCAACCAAAATTTTAAAATATAGAGTAGTGATACCCTTTAAGACGAGAAATGTCAAGGCGGAGGTCGAAAAAACCAAGGCAGATTAACTTGAAACCTCGAATTTCGAGCCAATTCAAGGGTGTCGAATTGCAAGACCTTGAAATGCGAGTCGTAGTCTTGGGCTCGCCTTGAAGGCTTGAGTTTTCTTCGCAGATGTTCGTCTTTTCTTCGCTGAACCGATCGCCTGGTAAGGGCGAATAAATTAAAGCTCTCGTAGGATGATTGCAGTGGAATTTTTCAACTTTTATAAACAAATTATATACACCGGGAATCGTGAAAACTTGTAGATTTCGAATACTTTATTTTCATGTACCTAAATAGAACAAAATTAAATGATAATTTTGACCGTCTTACGGACAAAAGATCCCTGCTACGAAGGTTCAGGCAAGCTGGGGTCTTAGAGTAGAGTATGGGATTTTCATTCAAAGGCAGGCGTTCGAGCATCTGGGAGTGGATACTCAAGCATCCAAGGCAAGCCCAAGACAAAGCCTTCACTTTCGAGGACTGGAAATTTTCAAGTCAGATCCAAGACGAGAAATTCAAAGCGACAGTTATGTCTTGGCTTGTCTTAATGCTTGATATTCCTTGATAGACGACAACACTAATGTTCCGGTGGATGACAAAAACAGGTGCAAGTTATCTTCATGACATTTTAAAAATAATGAAGATGTCAATGTAGATATCAACAAGATTAAAAATGATTTTAATGGCATTTTTCAAATGAACACAAGTTCAAAACATTCTAGGATTTTAAAAATTTGTAAACGAAAACCAGTTTTTAATGGATCCAGAAATTTGAGCGCACTTTTTAGTAGATGTCAAAAATATTTTTTCTTCAAGTATTCCTTCCAATATGTAATATCGAAAGACTTCTCAAAATAAAAGTAAAATCCTTTCTCTTATTCTTTTTTGTCTGTGTCATATTATTTTATTTTATTTAATTTTGGCTACATTGTTTTACTTTTCAAACAGTATCGTCTGTATAACTTGATTTCTGAGCACGAAGCGACAGTGCAACTATGAGAATTTAATCGTCAAAGCCGCAGGTATTTGAGAACTTTCTTCAAATTCAAAAACAATGTACATTTCCGATTTATGACTGCATATAATTAAGGGTTTGTATCATAGTTTTCGATTTAAGTTACAATATTGATAATGTTTGAAATAAAGTCCAAATGTACGCACAAAACGTACGAAAACAAGCGTGAAGCGCGAGAAAACGTCAGCGCGCTGAACCTGAGTGATTAATATATTGAAGAACTACAACAATATTATGATATTAAAGTTATCAAATTCATTTTTCTTTCTGAAATATCCCTTAGGTCCTATCTTCTCCAGAATACTTTCTGATATTGAAGTAAAATTGGTTTAAAATTATTAGTTTAATTGAAATTCCCATGTACGATTACTTAAATTTGAGTCCCTAAGTTTTGAATTTAATTACAATAAAATGAAATTCACAAATATTGTGGACAGAGTGACAATACCAGAACTTTCTTAAACGTTATAAATTCAATAAAACCAATTGAATAGGGTTGATCAGTATCGTTCTTGATGGAACACATTTTATTTATATGGTCTAAAATACTCATTATTTACACACAATATGACTTATAAACACACACACACAAAAGTTCCCACAGAAGAGCATACAATTTACCAATTCCTAGAACTGCTGGCCTACGCAGTTTCTCAGCGGGTTGGGAGACGGTTGCGACTCTCGCCTCGAACGGGCCGCAAGTGCACGTATACTCAGTCGAGTATATTGCGCAATATTATCGAAACGGTTCAGGCGGCCCTGACTATATACGTTTCGAGGGTACCGATTTACAAGCAAGGCCAGCGCGAGGCAACCCCCGAAACTGCTGTTATACTGAATCTTTTGTATATATATATATATAATTCTGTTTCGATTCCTTTACAATCGAAACGAAGGGCCTATGCCAGAGCCACCGAACGCGTCCTCAGGTTGCGGATAGAGGGTCCCTGTACCAAGGGTTTCTGCTGAATATGGTTACAATAATTAATAGGCAGTCGCGGACAATTGTCCAGGGATGGTCTCGAAGGAATAACCCCTAAGCGGAGGCGTAACAACTGTGCCGCAAGTTGAATGGCACCTGGGTGAGGTGTCTTAAACGGTGACTCGGGGATACCGGGCGACCTCTCACAGTATGCAGCCTTATCCTTGCATGCAGGGCTCTACAAGGACGGACGAACTCTTTCCCTAGCTGCCCGTGGGAACAACAATGACACCGACAAACCACAAAAAAGTTGCAGATGCGGTTCAAAACGATCGAATGCGCAGAGAACCCGACAACTGTCGGCAAACAGTGCCGATCACCCTAGAGTTCGGGGTGCTACAAATAATTTAGATGGAAACACGACGACGACCCGGCGAAACGCCCACACTGAGTCTTCGAATCAATTCAAGGTTGACTTGCTAGACTGCTACGATGCCAGCATTATCCCCGTTCGCGAAGGCTTTATGGCGCGTATGTACACTTTGTGGTGCCAGAAACACCCAGAGCTTCAGAACGTTTCGCATCAGTCTTTGCGAAATCATCACTGCAGAGAGCTGTCATCCTTGGGTCGCTTCGGGTTCTCAAGACACATGAGGGCCATAGGTGTGATTTACCGCGGTTCTGCTGGGAGCCGGTGTTATTTTTGGATGGCAGTTGCTCCCAGTAGAACCCTACGGTGGCTTCAGAGTGCTTTAAATATCGTCAAGAACTACACAAGAAACATTGGTATGGACTTTGGATTGGACAAATGTACCAAGATTCGTCTAAAGAATAGAAAGATTGTTAGCGTTCCCAAGGACCCTGAGCTTGTGGATATAAGTCTGATTAGACATCTTGACACTGCAGAGACCTATACATACCTGGGCGTGCCTCAAAGCCGCATTCAGGACGTAACATCAGTGAAGGAGTCTCTCCGAAGTACATACAAGCATCTTCTTCGACAGATTTGGTCTTCAAATTTGTCGGTGTTGAACAAGATATCTGCAACTAACAGGCTTGCCGTCTCGATTCTACTCTAACCGTTTGGGGTTGTTCAGTGGAAAGAACGTGCTTACGGCCCTTGAGATTGCAACACGTAAGATCATGCATATGCATAAGAGCTTGTACATCAATTCGTCCGTTCCGCGATTATAGATCTCATTCCGTTAAGGCGGACGCGGACTTCTGAATCTCCAATGTCTTCATAACCGAATTTTTCTAAGTGCAGCTTACAACGTTGCAAATAGCAGAGATTCTCTCCTAAAAATGGTCAGGAAACATGAGAAGTTCGGCAAAGGGGCGTTCCTTTACAAAGGCGCGGAGCAGGCGGCCTAGACCCTTGCCTGAATTTTAACGTCAGGAGTGAGGAAAGTGCATTACTCTATCTAGAGGCTTCACTTCTAAAAGCCAAAGTAAAGGAAGCGGAGGTTGAAAAATTCCGCCAACAGCTACTCGACAAGAAAATGCACGGAAACTTTCACAGAAATGTAGAAAAACAGTCCTTGTCGAAGGAGCAAACTTTTTCTTTCCTCAGATCATCAGGGCTTAATTCAGGTACCTTAGCATATCGTGACCGCATTTTATGTCACAACGTTCCCAGCGATAGATGCAGAGCGTGTCATGCACACGCTGAGTACCTAGTACACATACTATGCGGGCGTCCCACTCATGTGGGAACGACGAATCTCTACAGGCATAATGCGGCTTTATTACCGTTGGTAATACAGCGTGAGATAGCGTTGGCCGCGACCCTACCCTGCCGAACGCTCCGAGGGAGATAGAGTCAATTGTCCAAAACGAGAAGTGCCAAATTTTCTGGAACTACGATATTCGGACATCAGTCTCCATTGCACACTCTAGGTCTGACCAAGGGTTTCTGCTGAATATAATTACAATAATTGATAAGCAGTCCCTGACAATTGTCCACGGATGGCCACGAAGGAATGAACTAGAGTTGGGGCAGCCAATCAAGATAGTCAATGCGATGGACCGGCAAAATCTCAATACTTTTGAGTGGACGGAACGATTCAGGAACGACCTGCTGAAGCGCTACGACACCAGTATGGCCCCTACACGTGAAGGTTATATGGTGCGACTGCATGCTCTATGGCGCGAGAAACACCCAGAGCTCTCGCACTTTTCGCGTCAACTTCTGCGAAACCGTGCCAATGACCCCCGGAAAAGGTGTTATATAGGCGGAGCGCCTACTCTACCGTAGCCAGAACAAACTGGCAACAGAGAAAGAGAGGCGACACTGAGACCACCCGCGGACAGGCATCCAATAGAGAAAGAGCGGCGCTTTAGGTCCAGGAGAAACATCAGCATCCAGGTTTCTTTTAAGCCCCAAAGATATGACTGAACTGGATGACGCCCTCCGTGAAGATTTTTCGGAAGAATCCGACGACTGGACCATCAACTGTAGTGTGCGTAATGAAACGATAACTTTGGAGGATGTAAACCGTAAAACAAAATCAACGGCTGATCATAAGACCAAAAGACGAACGCATCAGCTCAGCACAACGATAGGTTGAACAAGACAGTACGTATCCCGCATTCAGCGTGTAATTGAATACATAACATCTGGCAGGAATTTCACTCCTAGGGTCCGAAAGTTCGCACGCAAACTACGGATTCGTCATCACACACTTAACAAGTCCAAGCTGCTGACCATCAGGCAGCATATTGCTGAAAAAATACAAATACTATCTGACGCCAGAAGAAGACCAGAGCGGAGGGAGAAGTATGTCAGAGAAAATGAACAGTTTTTCTCTGACTCATCTCCTCCAATCTGACTCCAAGACCCTCTAGCTACTGTCGACCACCCGCCCAAATTAAAGAAGGTCGAGGCACTTTCGAGAATAGTCTTCGAAGTCCAGCATCCACTGAATGGAAACAAAAAGAACATAAATAGCTTTAAGAAGCAGTGCAGTGCCCTCATAATGCCTGAGGAGGAATGCCCACCTATTACTACCAAGGGTGTGAAAAAAAGTATTAAAAGACATGAGGAACTATTCCGCTGCGAGACCAGATGCTATCAAGACCTTCTGGTGGAAGAAGTTTCCTTCAACCCACCAGCATCTGGCCCGCATTTTCTCCTCATATTTAAAGTCGGAAGAGCCTATTCCGGAGTGGTTGGTGGAAGGACGCACAGTACTCCTCCTGAAGATGGGCAGCTTCTCTGACCCTAACAATTGGCCAATAAATTGTCTGAGCACGCCGTATACGATCTTCACAGCTATGCTAAATTAAAAGATTGTTCGGACAATCGGACCTGTGTGGTACAGATTTACGAACAACGCGGCTCAAAGAAAAGCGCAGCAGGATGTCGGGAGAACCTGCTCAACGATAGGTGTGTCTACAAAGACGCAGCATCCTACCAGTGCTGCCTGTCGATGGCCTGGACAGACTACCGTAAAGCTTTCGATTCAACCTCTCATAGACTTTTCATCTGTCTGTTGGAAAGCTTAAAGGTTCATCCACACAACATGAGGTGTAGAGAGAGATTATTGCCGCTTTGGAAAATCAGACTTACTATCTAATCTGGAAAACATGGTGTGACAACTGACGTCACCTTTCAGAGATTCCGAAGGGTGCTTCTGCGCCAAACCCGGATATCGAAAGCATAAGGTGACTCATGTATTTTACATAGATGACCTCAAGATCTAAGGTAATTTGAAGCGAGGAGACCTTGGTGCTGGAAAGACATGTACATACCTGGATGTGTGACTGCCGACCTCGCTTCGCTCGGGCGGCAAGTGCACACTCGTCCAAATAGCCTTCTTTACGCCCTTAATACACAATATACTATTTGATTCATACTAGCATAAAAGAGAACTTTACTAAACATGCTAACAATATGTTAAAAGTTAATTTTTAAATATGCAATAGTTTTGTATGGCGTATCATAAACGCGTTTCCCTTTATTATGAAAAATTTTCTGTTCGGCGCATACTGCTTTTTGACAGCGAATAGCCAACTAACTACACATACTCTGTAAGAAAATAGTCATAAGAACTAATGTATAAACCTCCATGAATTTAACAGTTAAACACTCAAGAAAGGTTGTAGAAAGCAAGAGAGAAAAAAACGGAAGAAAAGTTGCCCTCACACACACACACAACTTGTCTCCCGGTTCTTCGCACTGCTATCGACATCAGAGCATTGTCGCAGTGTCGCACACATCGATGCGCTCGTCGACTCGTGGCCTAAGCCTAATATCGCCACAAATATTCGGCGACCGTCGACTTCGGAAGGCAGTAGCTCCTCAGGAAAAAATGTCAGGAGGTTCTAATAATGATTACACGAATCTGCTAAGTTTTCTGAACAAAATGGGGCTTCTAGAATGTTTTAAAAAAAATGTCGTTCAGAGCTGTTAAACAAAATACAAGTAAAAATGCTTTAGTTAGGCCCACTGGTCAGAGACCTGTACTTTGACATGACAAAATACAAGAAAATTTGTGTGCAAGCTTCACACTGTATCATGATATTAAATTTTTGTATCAGAAGAGTAGGACGCAGCCCACCTCAAAGTTTTGAGATGGCCCTGCTGAGCTAGAAAAAGTCGTGGACACATCTGGGGAAAACGTCTGCCTGCCACTTTTTTTCTACCCTTTTTTTCATACACCTTTTTTTTCTACACTTTTTTCTACTACTTTGGCACGTGCCTTACCTCATTAAACTCAAGATTATTCTGAGTGACTTTTATCGCGGAAATATAATTTTTATTCACTTTTATGGAAAAAATAGGAATCAGTGTACATTACCCTATAGTTTAAGCCATTAAACGGAGCGATAGCTCCATTCAATTCCTAAATAAAAATCTTCAACAAAGATGCTTGCAAAAACGACATATTTAAATATTTTTAAATTTTAAGGTCTCTACTGCATTCTTGACATGTTGTAGAACACACCAGAATTTTTTCAAATTTTTCCCAACATATTATTAGCTCTGGGGTCATGTGAAAGTACAGGTCTCTGAGCAGTGGGCCTAACTACAGCATTTTTACTTGTATTTTGTTTAACAATTCTAAACGACATTTTTCTACAACAATTTTAGAAACACCATTAGATATTAGTGGTTCTCCTTCACTTCTCCCCGTCCCTCACCACCATAACTCGAATTAGATGACCAAAGTGTAAATACTGCCATACTGTCTAAAAAAAACCCAACATGACTAAAATGCTGAATTAAAACTACCAAAATATTGCCTAATTGTCGATCCTAGACGGGGAAATATAAAACAATACTTCTAACCATTACTAAAAATGAGTTTACTCGATTCAGCAATTTTACTGTAAAAATTTCAGTTGCACAAAAACGTGACTTGAAAGCTTCTAATTAATGAGAACAGCACAAGATTGCGTCCGATTACTTCAGGAGTACATCCGCAGCGAATCCTATTTATCAAGTTCCAGCTTTCCCTAGCGACATAAAATCCTGATAATCAACAATCCCCACCGAATGATTTTAACCACGAGCCGATGAGCTAAGACATTTTGCAGTCTGAGTGAGAACGTACCCGCGAGTGGTTCTTCTCACGGTATCTTTTTCAAAAGATAAAAGTTATAATCGCCCGTCTGTAGTTCGGGATCGATGAGTCATTAAAATTTTTTTACAAGTTTAATCGATGCTCAGTGCAAACGGAGGAAGGGAGATACCATGAAATGAATTACGAAGAAAATTCCTCTTTCGAAACTCAAAACGAGAGAAATTTTCGAAAAAAAAATTGTTCAAAGCAATCTATCTCTTGTTCAAGTTAATTTTAAATGAAATTAAGAGACTAGAAGATGTGTGTGTTGGACCGCGAAGGTTCCAAAGAAAATTTAATCTTGCTCATCCCCATAAGGTACATCGCAGGGGAGCAAAGAATTTCTTTCTCTCTACGACCAGTCTTCCTTGGAGATGGTAGTATAAGACTACCCTACGATCGGTAATGTACAACTGTATCATTTTATTAAAATTCTTTATAATTTTCCGGAAATTTTAAACCTAAAATATTGCGTCTCATTTCAAAATGAACCTTTGTCTCTTCTTATATTTATCCCCCCAGACATAAGCATGACTATAGCAACAGCGCTCGCAGTCCGAAAGTAGTAATAAAAAATACTCAGTAATTACCCAGTTAATTAGTAAAGGAAGATGAACGATTTTCAATTAAGTTAACAATAATTTCGACAAAGCCACAGGACGCGACCTCAGATTGCGGATGGCGGGTCCCTGTACCAAAGGTTTTTGCTGAATACGGTGACAATAATTAATAAGCAGTCACGGACAATTGTCCACGGATGGTCCCGAAGGAAAAAGCCGCAAGCGGAGGCTTAACAACCGTGCCAAAGGCTAAATGGTACTTGGTTGAGGTGTCTTAAACGGTGACTTTGAGATACCTGGTGACCTCCCAGAGTATGCAGCCTTATCCTTGCATGCAGCGCTCTTCAAGAATGGACGAACCCTTTCCCTAGCTGCTCGTGGGAACAACAATGGCACCACCAAACCCAGTTGTAGATGCGGTTCAAAACGATATAACGCGCAGAGCACCCTACAATGGGTCGGGAAACTGTGCCGATCACCCTAGAGTTCGGGATACTGAAAATAATTTGGATGGAAAGACGACAACAGACCGCCGAAACGCTCACACTGAGTGGACAAATGGACAAAAATCGGAGAGAAAGACAGGATTGTGAGGAGAATCAGGCCTGTGTGGAGAAATATGTACGAACAACGTCGCTCAAAAAAAGGTGTGGCAGGCTGCCGAGAGAACCTGCTAATTGACAGGTGCATCTGCAAAGAAGCATCAGTCCACCAGCGCTGCCTGTCGATGGCCTCGATTGACTACCGGAAGGCTTTCGATTCAACCTCTCATAGAATTATCATCTGTCTGTAGGAAAGCTTGAAGGTTCAGCCACAGAGAGGTTGGTACCCCTTTGGAAAACTATATTCACTATCTCATCTGGAAATTAATGTGCGAGAACGAACAGCGTCATCTTTCAGAAAGGCGTCTTTGAGGCCGACACCATGAGCCTGCTCCTTTTTTGAGATTGGTATAGACACCGTGACACTGGAGATACCTATACATGCCTGAGAGCTGCAATTCAGGACATAACATCAGCGAAGGAGTCTCTCCGAAGCAGATACAAACATCTCCTTTAACAGATTTGGTCTTCCAATCTGACGGCGTTGAACAAGGTGTCTGCGACTGACATGCTTGCCGAACCGGTTCTACTCTACGCGTTTGGGGTATTTCCATAGATGAAGCACGAGCTCACGACCCACGACATTGTCACGCCTAAGATCATGCATATCCAGAAGAGCTTGCATATAAATTCGTCCGCTCCCCGATTGAACATCCCACGCCGTCAAGGCGGGCGTGGACTTATAAATCTCCAATGTCCTTATAACCGAATTATCCTGGGTACAGCAAACATCGTTGCAAATGGGAGAGATCCTCCCCTAAAACTGGTCAGGAGCAAAGGAACGTTCCTTTACAAATCCGCGGAGCAGGCGGCCGAGACCCTTGGCCTGATTCTCAACATCAGAAGTGAGGAAAGTGCATTACTACATCTAGATGCCTCACTTCTAGAAGCCGCGTGCCAAAAACATGGCGAGGCAGTTGCTAGATGGATGCAAAGGGCTGTCATCCTTGGGTCGCTCCGTGTGTTTAAGACACACGAGTGTTTCACCAGCCTGTAGTTTTGATTTAGTCGTGGCCTGTGTCCACCCATCTCACGGTCGTGATACTTGGCCATAGGAGTGATTTACCGCGGTTCTGCTGGCAGGCAGTGTCATTTTCATTGATGGAAGTTGCTCCCAATAGGACCGTGCGGTAATGGTTTGAACTATTTTTTAAAATTATGTATGTATCAATTGTCCAATCAATCAATTGTATAATTTCGGGTTTGGACTGTAAAAACAGCCAATGTTATCTATCCCAGTTTAGGAGATATTCGCGTATTTCCGATGTTTACTCAAACGGTGCAATTCTTATGCCCCCGAAGCAATTAGAACCTGATGTATTTTAAGCTTTAAAAAAATGTTATACGCGCGCTTATGGGTATTTCCCCGGAAAGTGTCATTTTCTCAACAACAAAAATTCAAAAAAAAAATCTTAAGGCCCCTGGAACTCATTGGTAAATCGCACATAATAAACTGAGGCCAAACGGAGAAGCCATTATGTCTATTTTTTTGTGTACATAATCTAGAGAGTAGTAAGACTTGCGGTAAAGGCTGTTTTTTCGGAGAAAATGCTATTTTTTATATGATGATCGAAATAAAAAAATGTAACAGCAGCATCGCTAAAGTGAAGCATTCTACTATTTGTCTAAAAAGGCAGTAGATAAGACAATGTTCAAATATTCTTAAGTTATCATGCCACTGCGGAGGAAAAATTGGGCGATCCCAATAGGAAAACGAAAAAGTTCATCCTTCAGGACCCGCATCATCCGCAGGTAAAGAGAGCGCATTCAGCAGCGAACATCCCATATATTGGAGGGTCAGGGATAAGTCTGTGTGCGCTATGTCCGTAGAATTTTTTGAAATGAATATCACGTAAAATGTCGAGTTGATTACCAAAAAGTGGTGTGCCCCTTATTTTTAATATTAGTAATAGAAAGATTAGTAATTCTAAATCAGGTAACTGACTCTCTGCACTTGCCTCCCATCTTTTTTTTTGTAAGTTACCTAACCTCTTACCTTTTTTTAAACCATTTTCTGAACATATTCCTCTTCCTACTAGATTTCAAATACGGTAAAAGAAAAAAATACTTCTTTTTCAAAGAACTCTTTCTATTGTTAACACTAAAAATGAGGTTTCGAGCAAATCCTTTTACAACAATGTATATTTCATATTTTTTTTTCATTTTTTATGGAAAAAGCCCTTTTTGGACATAAATGTTCCGTTATCTAGTTCTGCACTGCAACCCTTCAATTTTAATTTTCCTCATTTCTCGACGTAATTCTTAATTTCTTATGTTAACAATCGTCTAAGCCTGAAAAATGATACAGAAAATTTTGTTTCGTAAATGGGTTTTATAGCCGACGCTATTAAATTGTAAAAGGAGTGTTGCATTAATTTAAAAAAAAAAAAATAAATAAAACGCAAAATCTCGAAACTGTTCAATTTCT
The DNA here is from genome assembly GCA_932195095.1 of Andricus curvator. Taxonomy (NCBI): domain Eukaryota; kingdom Metazoa; phylum Arthropoda; class Insecta; order Hymenoptera; family Cynipidae; genus Andricus; species Andricus curvator. The sequence goes on from CAKNYM010050933.1 coordinate 55,495, forward strand.
TTTTTCTGTTTGAGGGGGCGGGGGCACCCTACTATTTCATAATCAACACAACAGTTTACATAATAATAAGTAAAAAAAATCCGACGTCTTATCTACTCCCTTTGTAGATAGATAGTGAAATACTTCACTTCAGCAATGCTGGTGTTTAACTTTTTTCTTTCGATCATTACATAAAAAATAGAATTTTCTCCGAAAAAACGGCCTTTACCGCGACAGGTAAATATAAAGGTACATATAAAATTATGTATACAAAAAACTAGACATAATGACTTCTCCGTTTGGCCTTAGTTTATTAAGTGCAATTTACCGTTGATTTCTAGGGGCCTTAAGCCACACATTTCAAACATTGTTCCTACATTCTAAAGACGTATAGAAACGCATTTTTTCAGCTTGGTAAATATCTTTGAGCATGAGCGCAGTTTGCACAAAATATTTGAATTAATATGTCCATAAATTTAATTGAATGAATAATATTTCATGAATGGAAGATCAAAGAGGGTTGTTTCTTCTTTTTAAATGCTGAGGATACTTTCCAGTAATGTGTAAATCACCATCTTCTTGATTAAAAATGTGTAACGAGTGTCTGTAAAGAAATAATGCGAACCTTTTTTGAAAATTTCGAAACTTTATTACTACATTTTTAATCATCATACTTCATCTTTTATTTTAAATCAAGGTGGGTTTGTTTTTCCAATACTGAAATGTATATCCTGGCCATTCAGAATATAACAGTTCGGAAATTCAATAGTTAAAAGAAAATATATTATCTTAATTATTATTCTTACAACGAAGTATTGCGAAATATCGCAGGAAAGTGAAAGTTAATCTATATTACTAATGTTTCTATTTCTATTGCGCTCAGCCTTCTTGTAAGCTTCTGCTTGACGTTTTGTTGCCTTCTTTTGCCTCTTTCGCAATAAAAATTCTTCTTTTTGCTCAAAGTTTTTGGAAAATTTTTTGTGCATGATACTGCCATTTAACTTAAGGTCGTTCAAACCAGGAACCAACCTCAAAATTGTATTGCCTCATTTTGCTCTATAAATACTAGAATTACACATTTTTTTAGATAATTAGGGCCTATTCATGTTTTCAACCAAGTCTGTATTCGGAGTGAAAAATTAGCTAATGTTAATAGTTTTTGCGTAAAACGTTTTTGTACGCTCGGGTTTTGTATGCTTTCAATGCCCTTAATAAACAAAGTAATAAAAACGATGAAATGAAATCCTTAAAATAAAAACAAAGAAAATTACTTTTGATATCATTTTTTTTCTGTAAAATTAATTGTCAAAAATCGATACCAAGAGAAGAGAAGTAAATTTTCGGGTTAGAAAATATCGTTTTTGTTTAACAATAATACACATTAATATTCCATATGTTAGCTTTTATTTTACTGTTATTTTAAAATAGTGAGAAAACGACTTAAGTATCCTGACAAGTAAGTAATCCTGACAAGTTTGGTGATCTGTGGACACGTGGCGACGTGCTGAGAAGCTTATCGATTATTTTTTATCTCAATGGACATTTCGATTGAATTTCTTGTTACAATCAGAAGTGGGATGTTTTAACAACTTACAATAGGGCGTGAATTGTGGTGTAAACCAGCCCTATGCATCGCCCGTGTATTTCGGTTAGTTCCCACTGCTTCTTAGCGTAAGCTGAGTTGTAGGTGGCGCTGGATGGCATGTAAACCTGAAATTGTCAACAAATACATGTCAGATGTATAGGCAGGCTCCTTTTTTACCATTTTTATCTAATAGCAAGTTTTTTGACAAATGATTTTAATTCGAAATTATGGGGAAAATTAAGAACGAAAAAGACCCTCCAAAAGAAAAGAAAATCAAAAACGCGGGAATAGTTGAAAAGAAAAGACGGAAACCGGTGTATAGCTCCAGGATGTACTTCGGGTTATGATTTTAATCCTACGAAAGTTAGTGTTTTTCCTGTGCCAAAAGGTGAAGAAAATGTAAAACTATGGCAGAAAGCAATAAGACGCGACGCTTTAATTTTAAAAGCGGGGCATAAAGTGTGTGAGTTACATTTTGCTCCGAAAGATATTTTGTTGGAAAG
>CAKNYM010050933.1:57961-70995 GCA_932195095.1 Andricus curvator
CTTTCCAACAAAATATCTTTCGGAGCAAAATGTAACTCACACACTTTTTGCCCCGGTTTTAAAATTAAATCGTCGCGTCTTATTGCTTTCTGCCATAGTTTTACATTTTCTTCACCTTTTGGCACAGGAAAAACACAAACTTTCGTAGGATTAGAATCATAACTCGAAGTACATCCTGGAGCTATACACCGGTTTCCGTCTTTTCTTTTCTTTTCAACTATTTCGGTGTTTTTGATTTTCTTTTCTTTTGGAGGGTCTTTTTCGTTCTTAATTTCCCCCATAATTTCGAATTAAAATAATTTGTCAAAAAACTTGCTATTAGATAAAAATAGTAAAAAAAGGAGCCTGCCTATACATCTGACATGTATTTGTTGACAAATTCAGGTTTACATGCCACCCAGCGCCACCTACAACTCAGCTTACGCTAAGAAGCTACGTGAACTAACGTCAATGCATAGGGCTGGTGTAAACTGTTAAAAGATAAAACTGGAGATGCAGGTGAATTGGAGACCCAGGAAGAGTTCAGGCGTGGAGTCAGTGGCGGCGGCTTTGATTTTTTATGCCGGTTAGAATAATAATATAACAATTTATAGAATAATTTTTAGAATAATAAGCTTAAAGGTAATAACGCATTCCAGGACATTTCAAGGTACGTAAGGTGTACATATGAGTGCCTCGTGAAATTCGGCGGATAGCGTTGTAAATTCAAGCGATAGACAATATGGCGACGGTGATTTTGGTGATAGAGGTGGCGAGGGAAGGGGCAGTCGGAACAGTGATCGATTCGAAAATACGCCGCCAAGTCAAGGACTCAGGTCGCAACACGGAGCAAATATTTTTGATCCAGATCAAGGTCGTTAACCGCGCAATCATAGCTTTTCATTAAAATATAATAGACACAGAACGTAATATATGTCGGTGCCTGCGAGTGATTGGGAACAATTCGAGCGTAAGCGTGGTAACTGGCTGGAAGGTTTCGATAATGTGGAACGTAGCATGCGTCATGAGGATCACTGAATGACAGGCAAAATGTATTATTATCACGTTATGGATCCGAATGCAAACACATGCGATTATTCCGAATTTCGAAGTCGTGAATATCCTACGTTCAATGAAAATCGACGTGATCATAACGATCGACGCGGCGTATGTGACAATTTTTTGGAGAACGGAGTCAGAGGAGATCGTCGAACTTGTGGCTCAGTTAATGATTGACAATCGGAAATTGCTGTTGGAGAATCCTTCATTGTTCAAGGCGTTAGTGGATGCTACTGTGGAATCGCCAAAATCGGAGTCTGAGGATGGACATCGATTTATACAACCTACCGTTTCCAAGGTTAAGGAATTTAATGGAAAAGGAAAACCACGAGCCGCAGAGATTTGGCTTGAGGACACCAAAGATATGGTCAAATTATTTAAATGGGAATGACTGACAATCCTAAAGGCAGCAATCATAGGTCTATCGGACACGGCTCGTGAGTGGTGGTTGGCCGAACATCACCTAATTAAGTCGTGGGACGATTTCAAAAGAAGTTTCCGAAGAATTTTTATTCGTGACCATTCGACTTCGGAAATTTGGAGGATGCTGTCCGACAGAAAAAAAAAACTAAATAAAGATACCATTGTATATGTGGTAGACAAAATGTATCTATGCAGAAAATTGAATTAAGAGTTTATGGAGACAAAACAGGAAATACTGTCTGGTGTATGGTCTAGGGATTTGTATTTACAAATATGTGCACGTAGACACGCTTCAGAGGACGAAATTTTGTACGACCTCACTGACTTAAAAGGGAATAATACTGTCAGAAGACAACCTAAAGGAAAGCATAAAGAAAACCTGATAAGCAACGTCGAGGAGAATCCAGAAAATCAGGTCAATCTGAGAAGAAGCCAAATAATGGAAAGAAATCAGGGTCTACGAACAAAGGAGAGGAAAAATGTTTTAATTCTGGTGACCTAGGTCATCTATCAAGAGATTGTCCATTTAAGAATAATAAATTATTGTGCTACAAGTGCAAACAGCCGGAACATATCTGTAAAATGTGCCCTGAAAATCCAAAGGTGACCGATAAGAAGAAAGAAACGAAAACGACGGAGGTGTGAAACACCAGGCCTAATTTAAAAGACGTGATTGTTAACCAGAAGTATATAATGACTGGATATGTTGACGCAATACGTGATTTTCCAGAACTACGATGTCAATGCAGTGTGCTAAGACTCATTGGACTCACTGGATTCTTTCGACGGTTTGTTCCTAGATTTGAGGTAAAGAGCGAACCTTTGAGACGTTTGACTCAGGCGGGAGTTCCTTTTCAGTGTACGGAGAAGGAGAAGCAAGCATTCGAGGATCTAAAGAGAAACCTGCTTGTGGATCCTGTGCTGGCACTTTACAATCCTACATCTATCACTGAGTTACATACTGATGCAAGCACGAGTGGTCTTAGCGGTAATATAATGCAAAAGGGATCAGAACACTTGTTTCACATTGTGTACGCGGTGAGCAAACAAACAGCACCCGCCGAGCTGTACCACTCGACGAAATTGGAGTTGATGGCCATAGTGTGGGCCATTGACTGTTTACGATCATTTTTGGTGGACACTGAGTTCACAGTTGTAACGGTTTGTCAGGCATTAGTTTATATGAATGCCAACGCCACGAAGAATCCCCAAATTTCAAGATGATCGGAATTAATTCAGAAATATGTTTTCACTGCAAATCGTGTTCATCGCGATGACTGAGGAAGAGTACGGTTTGGCGATGCAAAGGTCCGATCCGGATCTTACTAAATTGGCCAGGATACTGAAGAAGGAGGATGGAGATAGAACAAAAGAGGAAAAAGAACGAGTCGACGGATTTAAGATGGAGCAGCAGCTGATCAACCAAAGAGATCGTGATGTGGAAAGCAAGACTCGAAGAATGAAGATACCTACTAGAGAACCAGAAACAACATAAACGGCACGACAGCCAATCGTGGTGCCTCAGCATATGCGTAAATCAGTTGCAGTCAGATACCATGATCTCCGAGGACATTTCACCGTAGACCGAACAATGACATAGATCAAGAGGTATTACTGGTTTCCTAGGATGAAGAGGTGTGTACGCAGACATATTTCCATGTGTCTTGATTGTGTTTCAACTAAATGTCCGGCAGGACAGAAACCTGGTAAATTGCACCCAATTCCACCCGGTAATAGGCCCTTCAAAGTAATCCATGTGAATAATTTGAGGCCCTTCGTGAAGAGTCGACGAGGGAGATCGCATTTATTAATAGTTACCGACAATTTCACTCGGTATACCATCTTAAAGCCTGCGAAGAATACGACGGCGCAAGAAGCAGCAAAGGCGATGGAACAAATATTCCGGCAATGGGGTCTTCCGAAAAGGCTAATATGAGAGCGTGGATCTGCTTTCATGGCTAAGGTTTTCGAGGACTTCTGCAACAAGTTCGGTGTGAGAGACACCTTAAATTCACATCGACATCCTTAGGCGAACAGGGTGGTCGAACGTGTCAACCGAGTCCTGGTACCAACGTTACAATCAACATTTTCCCGAGGACAAGAAGATCGTTGGGACTAACGAATTTGAAGCGTTACATGGGTATCAACCTCGATACGACGAAGGACGACTCAGTAATCTTGGGGCGGAGATCGTGACGGATCAAATCGAGACAGTTGAGCAGATTCAGAACGAAGTTCTATCCAAAATTTAATCCGAGAAGCTGAAAATGAAAGAACAACGAAGCTTCAACCAAAATTTAAAGGCCCAATGATGGTGATGGAATCTTTGCAGCACCATACGTATAAATTGTACAACTCAAGCATACTCAAGCTGGAAGAACGTATGCAGCTACGGCTCATGCATCTCAAATGAAACCTTAGCGACCTGGGAAAGGAGACTCTGTCGACGAAAATGAGGATGAGGAGAATGGTGACGTGGAGCAAGAGAATGTCAACGATCATGATCGAAAAGATCTGACACAAGATTCTCAAGAGGAAAATGAATCTTATCATGTAGATGAATAAGTAGCTATTGATCCAGAGAAGACATCCACGGGGCCGCAAGAAAATCGATGAGAGCCCATGAAAAGGATTAAACGACCACCAAGATATTTGAAAGATTATAAACTGTAATGTTAAATAGGAACAAACGCCAGCGTTAGGTTCAAGATGAATGAAACAGTTTGTAATAAAAAAGTTTGAATGATATTGCTTACTTAAATTAGATTCAGGACAATCAAAGGTCGTATGGCAGGATCTGTTAGCTTTTATTTGTCTGTTATTTTAAAATAGTGAGTCAACGATTCAAGTAGTGATATACAGGAAATGAGTCAAGTTGGTGAGGGGGAAGAAAATAGGGAAGATGGAAGGATCGCTGGCGTGCGTTCATGGCGAAGGTGTGGAGTGAAAGAAAACTTGGTGTAGGACGGATTGTTCAATTTAACGTCAACCTTAAATATATTCGCATTGATTACTACATAACTATCTGGTGTTAGTAATTTCTTTAAACTCTCTCTGGTATAAAATCCTGACAAGTTTGGTAATCTGTGGACACGTGGCGATGTGCTGAAAAGCTTATCGATTATTTTTCAAAAAGCACCAGTCACATAAAGAAACACATACAAGTATTTATTTTATTATATGAACGCAAATTATATGGATAATTTGATCAAACACTTAAATCTTTAATTCAATAATTTGTTACAACTTCTTCCTTTCTCGTACACAAACTAGTTTTAACAAGGCTCCATAGACAGTGTCTCCCCTGGCGGTAGGAAGAAAAATTACACTTAAGGCGGGATATTTCATACCCACAGGAATGCTTATTCTCTGAATATTATAAAATATAAAAAATTATATTAAACAATATTATAAAAATTGTATTATATTATACATTATATATTAATATTACGGTTTCTCTTGGATATTATACACACATAGGGGAGCGGCGGCGAATGCGGCGCACATAAAGGAAAATGCACAATTAAAATTCAAATATAAAGTAAAATATTGTAATAAAAAATATATTTTTAGGCTAATATCTTACCAATGCTATATGCATGGAGAAAATTTAATTGAAGTTCATTAAAACAGTTAATTAATGTGTTTTTCAAAAAGTGCATCTGCGCCAAGTTGTCCTACCTTGTTTGGTAATGTGGCGCGTTTCAATTTCAATTCATAATTATTGAATAAAAAATCAATTATGAAGAAAAATGAGTAAAATTTAATAAACATAAGATAAATATATTTACGTTTAATATTATTAACATATTTGAGGGATTATGTCTGCCGAAATTTGAAGAAAAAATGTTTTTTTAACAGTGCAGATTGTCTCACAATAATTTGAGGAGTGCTACAAATTTTGTATTTTAAGATAAGCTTACAGACGTTTTATAAACAATAAATTAAAATTATATTAACAATAAGTAAATTTTATTCTTTTCCAAAACAGTTATAATGATTCCACATTCAAATAATATCATTACTCTAAACCTTCTAAATATTTATTCTGTCAGAACAAACCTAACCCGAAAACTGGTAAAACGATATCAAAATACAATTATTCTAAAATAACTCTAAAATACACGATAATTATTAGAATAAAACTTTTTTATACATATTAGAAACGAAATATTATTAATTTGAGTGAATATTTCTTACCTTCTAACTAAAACCGGCACTTTGTTACTACAAAATTCTCGGATCAAAACAAACCACAAACTTGTGCGTCAAGTTACCTGCCGATTTTAGCCCTGAATGCGCCATATTAGTCGCATGTGAATAGTATTTAATAAAGATTTTTTACATAAAAGTTTATTATTTTTACTCAAAATGTTAAACTTCAAAGCATTCAAGAAACTCGGAACAGTATATTTCCAAAAAAATTTTATAATTTTACACGAAACTTCTGTAATTTTTTACTTGTTTTTAGCTACTCTGACAATACAAGCGAAAGAACCAAAACTAACTTTTCTTCATAAAAATCAGGTAATTAATTTAATTATCACAATTTTTAAATAATGTAAGTTTGAAAACATATATACATGTAATGAAACTATCTCCGCAAGCAGAAAGTGCGTTAATATTCGAAAACACGAACGCGTCACATTAGCCGCCGCGCCGCATTTGCCGCCGCTCCCCTAAAATTGAATTAATATTATATCAGGATTCATCTCGAAATATGTACTTTCAATAAAGTAAGCAAATGAATTTATGTTTAACGTTTAATTAAATTTTGGTATTAAAAACTGGTTAAAAATTCTTTCAAATATATTTTTCATCATTAAACTATTATTTTTAATATAATGCTTTCAAGAAACATTAAAATATTTTCATAAACTCTTCTCTAATTCAATCTCTTAGAAAAGGGTTGACTTATTCTAATAATGCTAGATTTATTTGCCGCAAATTTGATCTAAAAATTACTTTTACATTCTCATTCATGAGAGTGAAATGTATTCGTCCGAATTTTCGATCTCTAGTTTGTAACGGATCTTTACGTTTTGGCAATCACAGAGTCCAAAAATCATGAACTTTTGTTGGTGTCTGTCTGCTGTATGCTAACTTTTAAAGGATTTGTCCAATCGAATCAGCCTTTGATACACTTATTTAGGGTCCCAAAATGAAGGTCAAGTTCGTTAACCAGAAATTCCCCACCAAAATAAAAAAATGTAGAGCATTTTCAAAATTTGAAGAAAAAAAAATTTTTTGTAAGAATTTAAAAAAATTTTTGTCAAATATTCTCGTTCATGAAAAAAGGTCTCGCAAATTATCCTAATGACATTTGTAATTTCGATCGAAATTTAAAAATTTATATACTTTTCAAGATTTAAAAAATTTGTGAAAGATAGAAAAAATTATTTTTCTGATAGAATAAGAAATTTCATTCAAAATTTTTTTACTAGATATCAAATATATTTCAAGAATATACCAATTAAATTTTTCGATAAGACCAAAATTCTAATATTGGTTGAACGCTCAAATATTGGTAATTGGTTGAACGCTCCACTCGTGAATAGTGGTGATTCCCGGTTCGAATCCGGGCCGAGGCAGATTTTTTCTCGTTTCTCCAAAAATTGTTTAACCAGTACAATCGACAAGATGTAACATCAGAAATTTACTCATTAACCTGGTAGACCACCTAACATCAATTTCCTACATTGTATTAAAGATCCAAGAATTATTCTGATTATTATAATTCGTTGGAGAATTTTCACAGGTTATTACAATGTTCATATGCGTCATCCTGTGAAATAGGAGAAACAAGAAATGATCTGCTGTGGCCCACTGGCCCCGGTGGCGTAATTGGTTGAACGCTCCACTCGTGAATAGTGGCGATTCCCGGTTAGGATCCGGGCCGAGGCAGATTTTTTCTCGTTTCTCTAAAAATTATTAATAGTACAATCGAAAAATGTAACATCAGAAATTTACAAAATTCAAAAAGTTAGAGCATTTTGAAAATTCGAAACAAAATTTTTTTAAGAGTTTTAGAAATTTTTATCAAAGTTTCTGGTAGACGACAAAAAGACTTGCAAATTATCGTAATGACATTTTTAATTTCGTTGAAAATTAAAAAAATGTATGTGCTTTCCATTATTTGCAAAAGGACCCCGCACAAAATATGAGTAAAAGGCCTTTTGGTCAAATTCGCTATAACTTCGGGGAATAATGCTTGATGTGATGCTGATCAAAATTTGTTATGGGCGTAATTCCCAATAATCAAGTGTTCAGGTATTAGAAGCTCCGGAAGATAGTAGTGTGTGTTATTCTCGTGCTTGTCGTGGGGACAAATACCTAAAATTATATACTTCTTCACAACTGTAGTGATATTCGTTTGTGATTGAGTATGAAGGAGAGAAATCATGTGTGCTTGCGTGTGATAGGGGGGGGGGGGGTATTTGTTGTGTGTGAAGATAGTTCGTGTTTTGTGTGGGATGAGTCAGAGAGTGCAACTGTAAGTAAAGCCCGCTGCACACGGTGCTTTTTTTCTTGCTGGATTGCTTGCTTGGAGCTGTGATGGCTACTGGGCAGGCTGCCTTGCAGGAAAATGACGTCACTGCTGGCTCTCGTGATGGGCGCCGTGCTTGATTTCCTTGATAGAACGCGTGCTATTTTTTCTGCTGGTTTTCATGCTGGCTGAAGCAAGGAGCCAATCAGAAGTGGAGAAAAGTCCACGTGATTCTGTCGGCTGCTACAGTTCCACATGGCAAATCTAGCGTCATTGGGTTGTTGTGCTTGTTTGCAAAAGTGAAAATGGGACAAGTTGTGAAAGTTCATTTAGGACATCTTCTGACAACCGATTGTAGTTTTTAAATGCAATGGTATCTTTCGGGTTGCGAGGAAAACAATCCGTAATGAGGACACATTTTAAAGAGCTAGTGAAACCTAACGATTGTAGGTTATGTTTACCCTAATTCTTCGAACAACATGGTCAAAATACCTTTTCCCATGTTTCTCCGTTGCAACCAAGATCAACTCCATAATTTGCGTTTCCGCCTTTCTTCATTTTTTTGTTTTAAATCATTAATTGATAGAAAAGCAGCAATAGCTGTCTGTCTTCGACGAATCGCCGCCTGTATAATCGCGTCCATTTTGACAAGTGCCCGCTCGCAAGCAGCAGAGCTAGCATGGGACCGAGCAGAGTAGCACGCACCGTTTGAAGCGGAGCCTGCAGCACAGCCTGCCTAGCTTCACGCGGCTCTGCCTGCAGAGGACCCAGCAGCACAATCAAGCAAGCAATCCAGCAAGAAAAAAAGCACCGTGTGCAGCGGACTTAAAAAGGGAGGGTAATGGTGTAGGTGAGTGAGTGGGGGAGGGTGATGTGTTCAAATGTGGCGGAGGGTTGTTAAGAGTTTTTGGTGTGTGTTTGAGTTCAAGTGCTTGTATGAAGGGAGGAAGTTGGTGTATATGATTGACATGGAGAGGGGGGGGGGGGGGAGTGTATTAAATGCGTGAGTAAGTACAAGTCTCAGCAGAAAGAGAGGGTGTTGATGAGTCCAATTGAAATGAGGAAGAGAGGTTGAAGTTTAGGCTGAAGTGAGGGCATATGGGTGATTACTTTCGTGTTATATAATATGTGATGTGTGTGCGTGAACACGTGTGAATGTTAGTTTGAGGGTTGGAAGTCAATTTGTGTAAGCATAAAAAATGCTGTGCAATTGTAAGTGTGGAAGGTGATTAATATACTGTCTGTTGGTGTGAAGATGATTGGTGTGTTGTGTATACAAACGACAACTATCTTCCCTCAAAAATAATATACACAGTTAGTCACACACTCACAAACACACAAAATCACACACGAAGGACTAACACCTTTAAAGTTAATCCTCTGATACAGTCACTCAAAACAACCCCTTCCCGCGCCTACACGTTACACACTTCAACCTTACTCACTAGCACACCAATACAGTACTCCCAACATACATACGCTTTCATGTACCCAGTCATACACAACACACCAATAATAATACATATAATATAATATAATACATATCCCCCCCTCCTTGCTAATACCATACTAACCCACTAACCCTCCTACATAATAATCTCTTCCAACATAGTCAATCATATACACCAACTTCCTCCCTTCATACAAGCACTTGAACTCAAACACACCCCAAAAACTCTTAACAACCCTCCGCCACATTTGAACACATCACCCTCCCCCTACTCACTCTCGTAGACTGTCACCCACCTTTTACACTTACAGTTGCCCTCTCTGACTGATTCTCACACAAAACACGAACTATCTTCACACCCTTCACACACAACAAATACCATCCTCTCTCACCGACACACACAAAAGCACAATGTATTTCTCTTCTTCATACCCAATCACACATGAATAACTCTACAGTTGTGAAGAAGTATATACTGATAGGTATCTGTCACCACAAGCACGAGAATAACATTACTACCTTCCGGAGCTTCGAATACCTGAACACTTGATTATGCCCATAACAAATTTTGATCAGCGTCACATCAAGAATTATTCCCCAAAGTTACAGCGAACTTGACAGAAAGGCCTTTTACTTATATTTTGTGCGTGGTCTTTTCAAAAAATAGAAAAAAATATTTTTTTTCGTAGATTAAGAAATGTCAATCCAAATCCTTACTATATATAAAAAATATTTCGAAACTATTCCCGTGAAAATTTTCAATTAGAACCAAATTTAAAAAAGTTAAATCATTTTCAAAAATACGCAAATTTTGTTTTTAAGAGATCCGTAAGTTTTAATCGTTATTTTTAGTAGATTTTAACAACATTTACAAAGTATCTAAATGACATTTTTCAATTGGACACAAATTGAAAATGTTCTAGATTAATTAATCATAGTAGAGTTCTCTTATAACTAAACTTTGAAAAAAACGGAATCAAAGCCTACAAAAAAGTGTGTATTTTTTTATTAACATTATGTTGAGAAACATATTACAAAAAAGAAATATTTTTCCCCCATGTGTCTATTTTTGATATGTAAACATCTTCGACCTCGATATGGGGAGTCGCGCCTGAGTCGAGTGAAACCATGGCTCAAAAGTGTAATGCAAGCCTCTGACACACGCGTTGTGTCGTGTGTCAGAGAACGGAGGCCCGCTTTTCTTCACCCACTCAAAGCAGCCTTCCCAAAGAGAGAAAATTTACAGTTTATTATAATTAAAACTAGGGTACTTATTCAACCAATTGGAAAATAGATGTCTGGAAACTTTTGCACGGCATTGCATATAAGAGAAAATAAATGTATATACTTCTACATGTACGTGAGTTATTATTTGCTTTATGTAAGATTTCAATTTCAGTTGGCGTTTGCCGAAGATGTTTACACATAAATCTGTCTTGGGTTGTAGCTTAGGATGCACGTAATTTTTTTGGTAATATTTCAAAATATTCTAACTTTTTGGAAAAAAGTTTTATACTAAAGTTATTCCTTTCAATAAAACGGAACTTTTTTGTAGACAAAAAAATTTTTGTTGACATATAACTTTTGGAGAAAAGCCATTCATAACATATTTTAACAATGGCAAACTTTTTCGGCCCAATATACTTTTTAATTTTCTTGAGCATAGAAAAGTGTGCTTCAAGAATTCTTGGGGTAAAGTAAGATGACGGAGGGGACATTTTTTCAATAAAATCAAATTTTTTGATATTTGAATGTGTGATACTTCGATAATTTTAGAAGCAAATCTTTTTCCTCCATATGGTGTCTGCTGGACACCTAAATCTAAGAAAAATCAAAAGATTTTTTACCCGCGTAGTTACGCGCAATTTCCACACCTTAACATGTTGAAAATGACATCTGAATTGTAACAACGGTGACACGACTTTGAGATTTTCTTTCTGAGTTAGAAATCAAAGCATAATGACAAATCCATGGAATTTCAGTAGCCTATGCTCCACTGAACTAGCATTAGCTTTCGCAGATTTGTCAACTGTTGCGCAGAAAAGCTGTAAGCATGCAAAGCATTCAATTTGTAGCTGGTAACAAATATTATACAGATATATTTTTGGGATTTTGTCCACCTATTATATGTTATATCTTTCATGAGGGTTTCTGTAATGACTTCCAGACATGCAATATAACTTGTATTTTAATTGTAGATTTACCTATAATATCACGGTGACAGAAAAATGACACTTTCCGTGGAAAAGCCCTTATGAGGATTTGAAACTTTAATCACGATTTTCTCGAAATATGGTTTTTGAACATACACCTTTAAAAACGCGCCAACCAGTTACTTTGTAACCTAGAGTTCGTACTTGGCTTCAAATGTCGGTAATTTATTTGTATATATACAACTATACATTGAAAAGCTGAAAGTACCTGTCTTGAAATTGAATAATGCCATAATTAAAATTCGGGCCAAACTTGTATCTTTGCAATGTACCGAATTTCGCAAGGTAAATTAATAGATCATCAGGGGAAAAGTAACATGGTCCCCACGTCACAAAAACTGAACGAGCAGCTGTTCCTTTTTTACGTTCCATTTGCTGAACATTTTTTAAATGTTTCTTGCCTTTCAGGTGTCCTTGGAATGCGTATTCATCCAGCAAATCCAAATCACAAGCTTCACAATGCTTCTCCATGTTCTTAATTTTTATTTTTACAAAATCGGAGGATTAAGACAATTTCTTTAACCTTCTGAAATTTCTTTCTGCTCATAGAAGGATTCGTCCATTTACGGTGACTACTTTCATAAAATTCTTGGGACCTATGAGCCTATCTGAATCAGCATAGCACATGATAAGAATTAAAAAGGAGTGACCTGTATTTGATTTTATCCTTAACACTCCATTCACACTTATCAATGTAAATCTCTGGTATCGCCGTTTGCTACCATGTATTCGATATGCTAAAGTGTCCAGCCTTTCGTTGCTCTGGGTTGTAGATCTGTGACTTCACATTAGCTATCTGGTTCAATATTTAATCCTTCTTTACCTGTTCCATGGCGCAGAAGTTAGGAAATTTTTTTGCTTAAAACCGTGTTGGGCTGTATGCACTATTCTGAAAACAAAAACCGATTGTAGTAAGCAAAAAATAAAATATATTCTTGAGTTAAACAGTTATAAAATAATTAAACTTAAGAGTGTGGATATTAACTAGGCTAATGTACAGTTGTACACTATCGCAGAATATCGTAATGACATTTAATTTGTCCTCTGAGCAACGCAACCTTCTTTCAAGCCAAAAAAAGTAGTGAAAAGTAAATATTACATACTTCGAAATTTTAAAAATGTCGAATCCATAAGAGATACTGTTTCTGTAGGCATCGACTACAATGTTACAGAAGAAAAATAGAGAAAAAAAAGGTGAAAAAAGTCAAGCAATATTTTATTGATATTTCTCAAAATCAGTCGGTATTTATACTTTTATCCACTAGTTAACAAAAAAGTATAAAGAACTGCAAATATATTTCTTCAGGAAACGAAAACTAAATAAAACAAATAAATAAATGAATAATAATAATAATAATAATAATAATAATAATATAGTAGCTCTAAAAAAGTATCCAGAGGTGAAATTTCATCTCCAACTGTC
>CAKNYM010050933.1:75995-93648 GCA_932195095.1 Andricus curvator
TCATAAAAAAAAAAAAAAAAAAAAAAAAAATAATAATAATCTGTTTCTTTGATCGACATTGCTTGTCCACTTAACCGAAATTTGCAGGCAACCTATACAACCATGATCCATAAGTATAGCGAGCTCAGGCAGGAAGTAAAGACAATATGGATGAATGTGAACCATGCATCTATTCATCCTATTGTTATTTCGGCTACAGGCAATGTGCACGTAAGATGCACTGAACATCTTGAACATTTAGGAGTCAGTAAGGTACTGGCAGCAGCTCAAAAGGCGCTTTCATTAAACACCTGTCGCATTGTAAGAAACTTTCTAGACCGTTAGGAAGCAAGTGACTAAAAACCTGTGAAGTGGCAGATGGTAGCTCTAAGAAAGCATCCAGAGGCGACTGTTGTCACCTCCAACGCTCGCAGCCGCTGTGTAAGGATAACAGCGGTAAAATACGAACTCCAAATTACACCATGCTCCTAATTTTGTACCTACAACGTCATCGCAAAATATTTCAAATATCGTATTAAATTAACTTATATCATCCTAATCTCATCAGTCACTTGAGTTAGTCCGTGGGTATGATGAAAAACCGGGTTCACCAGAGAACTAGTTTGAACAAAAATAATAATAAGGAGCCTCGGTGGCTCAAGTCATTAGCCGCTCGAACTTCACGTTAGAGTTCCGGGGTGCGAACCCTGAGCCGGTACCTCTGGAAATGATTCTATGTACCTTTATCGAGGTTCTGGTGGTTCGGGTCCCACCTTAAGCTGTAGGTCCCCCCATCATGCACTTGGCTGCAACCCAGTCCTTTAATGATGGGGTAAAAACCAGGCTGTGTCCAATATGTCAAATTAGGCACACTGCTCTTATCAGATCACTTGATTGCGTTACAAAAATGCGCCCGTGACTGATGATATAAACTGGGACAACCCCGTGCAGACTATTAAAAAAAATCCAACAATAACAAAAAATGCCTACGACATATTCGGCTGTAACCTTCTTAAGCCTGAGACATTCTTTATGTCTCAAAATCGGTGAGCAAAAAACTTGTATGTTTAAAAAAATGTAAGTTCTCTAATTTAATTTAGAGTCTTGAGACTTCCAAATCGGCTTTTTAGTACCGCGTGAATACCTCTGGAGCTTCACCGGATTTATCATGCTTTTCTGTTCATATTAACTATCAGCTTCTTTTCTTTTAATAGCTTTTTTATTTTCAGCAACACAAATATTAAAGATTTCAGACAACTTGAGAAATTCAACTAAGATTTGTTGAGCTTCATCATGGTGATCGCTCGATAGAAGATGCAGATTAAACTACAGGTTGTTTTGGCGTGGAAAACGACGGCAATAAACATCAGTTAGAGGAAGCCGCGTCACACGAACAAGCAGAGGCAATTGATGTTCTTTTTCAACCTGGTGATGATCCAGCACCACCACATGCTTCAGAGGTAGATGGGCTAATACAACCAGAGTCAGAAGCGCAGGTCCAACAACCAAGAAGGCGTTTAAAATGGACATACCATATGAACATAGATGTAATGCGCTTTTATTTTTTGGCAAAGAAAAGTGGGCAAAGTCTAAGGAGAGTACATCATCAACTCTTCTTACTTGAGTACCCAAAACTAGCCACAAGAATAAATGAGCAGAATCTATCAGATCAACAACGATAAATATCTGTAAACAGATTGCTTTCGGCTGTTGAAATAGGTGCCATCGAAATTGAAGTGGATCTGCAGCTTCCTATTGATGAACTTCCCTTGGAAGATGTGGAAAACGAAGACCTGATTGAAGCTGAAGGCATAGGTGCTAGGGATAATAAACATGAAGTACCGGATCCACTAGAACCACATCCGGACAATAATAACGATGATCTGAACAGCGAAATTCCAGAAAAACTACAGCACCTTGAAAGGAATTTTAGTCATGCTTTACTAGACTTCAGACATGTAGAACCAAAACAAAGGCATTCTCTGTCCAAGATGAACATCACAAATGATCTGCGTGCACTAATAGAACACCTGAACAGGAAGGTTTTACCTACGCATTTGAACGCAACACAAACTGCGTTAGAGGTGAAAACTCTTGTATACTGTGCAGCTGTGGCAACCGTTAGAAGGTTGGGCCGCAGAACTAGGCCTACAAATGCAGTCTTTGCTCCAAGAAGGGAGCGAAATCCACCATGGAAGATCGGGTTGGATATGGATGTCAGCAAAGTAAGGTGCAAATTGGGTCGACTGACTCAATATAAAAAAGGAAATAGAACCAGAAAGCTGATACACCTTGTTGCTAAAATCATCCACCCTCGGTACATCGATACATTGACACCAGCAATATTGGATGAGATTATAGACTCCCAAAGGCGGAGACTTGATGTTCTTACTGCTCGACTGCGTCGGTACAAGAAAAGTAGTGTAAGAAGGCAACAAAATCAAAGCTTTCAGGCAAATGAAAGAAGGTTCTATCGTGAACTGAGTGTAAAACAAAATAACCAGCAAGACACCGAAGCTCCTCAATTGGAAGGCATGACTAACTACTGGTCGGGTGTTTGGGGCAAAAGTAACAGAAGCAATAACCCTGAAATGGAGCTGACTAACATCACAGCATCAGATGTTTCAATGGTTTTGAAAAGGGCAAATAACTGGAAAGCTCCAGGTCCGGACATGGTGCACAACTTCTGGTACAAGTACCTGACAATTGTGCATCCTGAGTTGGCAAAGTGTTTTCAGAAGATGATCGAACACCCAGCTCTGATGCCAGGCTTTATGCTCAAGGATACTACGTATATGTTTCATCAAAAACCAGACGCTCAAAATCCATCTGAACTTAGACCAATAGCCTGTCTTCCAACAATTTATAAATGCCTTACAGCCATCATTGCAGATAAGGTATATTCTCGCTGCGACGAGAATGGCATCCTAACAGAAGAACAACAGGGATGTTGTAAAAACTCGCGGAACAGTAAAGATCTAGTCACCATAGACGCTGTTGCCATGACGCAAGCTCCTAAACATCAAAGAAACTTGCACATGGCATACATTGACTACAAGCAAGCGTTTCCTTCCATACCACATGACTATTTGCTTGAAGTCTTAAAAATATGTAAACTCTGCCCACGCATCATCGACTTTCTAAGTCGTGCAATGATGTTTTGGGGTACAAAAATCAAGTATTTCGATCATGTACAACCAAGGATAACTAGATTAATATGTATTACGATGGGTATCTTTCAAGGAGACTCCTTTAGTGCACTGGGGTTCTGTTTAGCGTTGAACCCATTGAAAAAAACACTAAATAGCATGTCTCATGGGTTCCGAATACATGATAATGAGGATGGTCATCAAGTGGCCCATCTTGTATACATGGATGACCTTAAGCTATACACTAGTTCGGACCAGAAACTGCAGCAAGTGATCCATGTCACAAAGCAGTTTTCCAATGATATCCACATGGATTTCGGACTAGATAAATGCAGAACAGTGCATTTATCCAGAGGAGAATTAGGAACCGCAGAGATAGAGAACGATTTCGAGAATGACATCGAGGCAAGGACTGAAAGAAAAGCCTAACGACTTCCTTCACTACAAGACTCAGGTTGGTTCTGAAGAGTTCTCTTAACTCGGCAAACAAGATCAGGACAATCAACACCTATGCACTTCCTGTCCTCACGTACTCCTTTTGGTTCATCAAATGGTCAAACACCGACCTCGAACAATTAAACAGAATCATCCGCGTAGAAATGGCGAAGCACTGAATCCACCACAGTAATTCGGCGATTGAAAGGATAGTTTTACCACGACATAGAGGGGGTAGGGGCATTGTAGATGTCAGGAAACTGTGTGAGTCACAAGTTTTACAGTTGCGAGACTATTTTACCCGCCAGCGAGATGTTACGATTTACAACACCATCTGTAAAGCAGATCTTGACTACACGCCCTTGAATTTGTCCTCAGAGGAGGCCTTGAACATCAGGGCAGAAACCACAGAGGAATTAGAAACACAACGGAGACAGAAAGTCATCCACGGCGAGCACCCCAAAACGTTAGATCAATATGAAGTGGATAGTGAGACATCCAATATTTGGCTGACAAAGGGCGTCCTGTATTCAGAAACGGAAGGAGTCCTCAATGCGATTCAGGACAGGGTTGTCAGCACTAGAAATTATCGCAAACACGTGTTACATCAAGACGTGGTTGACCGGTGCTGATTATGTGGAGATACCAACAAATCCATGGAGCACATTATTGATGGTTGTCGTGTAATGGCTCAAAGAGAATATACGCACAGACATAATGATATAGCGGGCATTATACATTAAAAACTTGCCCTAAACCTAGGACTCTTAACGGAATGGATACCTTTTTATAGATATATTCCAATGCCTGTTTTAGAAAACGAAGATTACATCTTATATTGGGATGTTACTAACCAGACGGATCATTACATCCGAGCCAATCGACCCGACATTGTGATGCAAAAAAAAGGTGGAAGAATCTACATCAATTGCTTGTCCACTTAACTGAAATTTTCAGGCAACCTATACAACCAAGATCCATAAGTATAGCGAGCTAAGGCATGAAGTAAAGACAACATGGAATACCGCAAGCGGAAACCCAAAATGTTTGTGTGTTAAAAACGGCCCTTGAAAAAACGTATCGCCAAATTCTCAGCAAAATTTGGGCTTCCGAATTATCTGGGAAGAATAAGATCCAGGCGACCAATATGCTGGCCGTTCCTCTACTGTTCTACACGTTTGGTGCAGTAAAATGAAACGTCGATGAGTTGAAGCAACTTGACCGAAGCACACGCAAGGCGATGACAATCCATTGAAGTCATCATCCTAGATCTTCCGTACCTCGAATATACCTTCCTCGAGATAAAGGTGGTAGAGGCTTGCTAAGCTTGGAGTGTCTTCATCGAAGAAGGGTTCTGGCTACAGCCTGCTCAGTTCTAAATAGCACAGATTATCTTATGCGATTCGTACATCAACATGAAGTCTTCAATGCTGCGGCATTTCTATACCGTGCTGCAGATAGGGCCGCAGAGGAGCTTGGTCTCCCATTTGATTCCAGCGATACTACACATGGCCTACCATCACTAACACCTCTGGTGTTCAAAAGTCGTGTACAGGAAGCAGAACATTCGCTTCTACTAAGAGAACATGCTGAAAAGCCCCTTCATGGTAAATTCTACGGCATTATACGTAGAGAAGAGCTATCGATGGGTCTGTCCAACATATTTCTCAAGTCTGCTGGATTGAGATCGGAGACTGAGGGATTGCTTTTTGCCTGTCATGACGGCGTTACAGACACCTTAGTTTACCGCGAGCGTATCATGAATGTACCTGTAGGCGATACCAACTGCCGAGCTTGCAAGCAAGAGCCAGAAACACTTGAACATGTTCTCAGTGGATGCTAAAAGTGTTACATTACCATCTTAGGCACTTCTATGGGGTTGATATATTGCCCGTCTTGGCATACGTCCAGGGGGAACTCGAGTCCGTTGTCAGCCTCAGTCCATCGCGAGCCGGATGCAAAAAGCTGTTCTTCTGGGGTCACTTCATCTGGTCCGTCAACCTGTTCCTCATAAAATTCTACAAAGATTGGTAGCTCTAAAAAAGTATCCAGAGGTGAAACTTTCATCTCCAACTGTGCCGTCTGCCGCGTAAGGTCATCCGCGGCTAGAGACCGAACTCCAAGGAACAGTGTTGCACGAAGTCCCTTGCGTAAATTTTCCGCTCTTGCTTACCTTCTGGAATAGAAGGAGCAGGAGTGGATTACGTACACGTTCCAGTTGCGTCGGGATTGGTTGCTTTAAGGAACCATGATCGTAGCTTCCGGAGCCTAAAAATTCTCATAAAAAACAAAAATTACAAGAAAGTAGAACTTTTATCTATTATTCAGACGAATTTTTACATTTTTGTACTTTGTTGTATATTGTTGCACTTAATTGTAATTGTCATATTTAACAAGAAAGTACCAGAATTTTTCCGTCGGATTGCGACGGATCGAGTCTCTACTTACGATCGCGCAGAATGTTCGCTAATTCCGAAAATCGAGGGTGTTTCTTCGAGATATGGGTTAATTTTGAGATTATCGCATTTGATTTTTTTTAATTAATCAAGCAGCCCTCATACAAATTTTCTTTTATGGTCGCCTAGGGCAAATGTTTGCGAACACAAAGTTCCTGAGCCAGTTTTTGATTACTTTAGTTGTTAATGCAGGAAATGAACAATTAAAGCGAAAAAGTAAAAAAGAAAAAACTGAAATGAACCACTTTCTACACGGAAAGAAATTTTGGGCAACTGCGGTACTTATACGTACCACTGCTCAGCTAAACACACGAGCGCCGGCGCGCCCTGCGTTCAAGACGTCTACTCTCTTATTTTGAGAAAGCTGCGATCCGACAGAGGGGCGAACGACGCGCCAAACTTTTGGGACAACAACGGACCCAAAACTCAGTAAGACGGTTGCGTTATTTTCTGGGGACACGGTTGACACACGTGTCCAAATTCGCATAAATTTACTTATTTGTGACTATAGATATATGGGAAGACTCCAATTCCGTGAAAACTTTCGATTTTAATAGGGTTTCTCTTTTTCATTCCGAGCATAGAAATGTAGAAGTCGGATCGGCTACTGTAGCACGTTTACGTTCTCTCGTTTGGGACAGCAGTGTTCCCACATATACGGGAGCAACGTTGTACTACATTTGAAGGCCGCCGCTGCACGAAAATAGCGCTGCTGTCGCGTTAAAAACGTGGTTGTGTTGCCCTACTACACCGAATGCAACAGCTGTCCTAAATTTCTTTCCGTGTACGTGAATATTCATCCGACGACAAAAAGTTTGAAACCACAGTTACTCTTTTTACTGAGTGCTGTAACTTTCATTTCAAGCTCTTCATACCAAGTTAATGCGAATACTTAAATACGAGGGTTGCCTTTTATATTTCGGGAATGGGCGATCCTGCTGCTGTCATATGAAAACCGATGTCTCTATCGTTAAGTTTGACATTTTTTAGTGATTTTTTACTCAGAACGTTTTGACGTGCGGGCGCAATTTGTGACGTGTACAGTGACTTGAAATGACCGCTCCACACGTGCCTTTTTTAAGCGATTGTCCAATTATGTGGGATCCAACGGCAACACATTTTTTTGACAGCCCAATGTTAATGCAATATTGGCTCTATGCTGGTCCACTAATACCTAAGGATGCCTGAATCTCACGATAAGTCACATGATGACCTTTCAGTATCAGTTCACTCACAGCATCAATGTTTTTTGGGACGACTGATTTTGGACGACCTTCTCGAACTTCGTCGGTGAGCGAACCACGGCCCCGATTAAATTCGGAATACCACCGATACACAGTTGTTTTTGATGGCACTTCGTCGCCAAAAGTCGCATAAAGTTCGTCGATGCATTGTTGTTGAGATAATCCACGTCGAAAGTTGTAAAAAATGATCGCACGGAAATGTTCACGAGTCAATTCCATTTTTTTCTCGAAATGAATTTTGGAAGTCACTGTACACGACACAAATCGCGTCCGCACGTCAAAACGTTCTGAGTAAAAAATCACTGAAAAATGTCAAACTTAAAGATAGAGACATCGGTTTTCATATGACAGCAGCAGTATCGCCCATTCCCGAAATATAAAAGGCAAACCTCGTACGTAAACTTTAATCCATGATACCTTTGGCGATTTTAAGTAAAATCTCGTGGGAAAAAACATGTAAATAGTTTGAAAAGGCACTAAAACGTTGGTTTGTCCTTTATTTGTTAAAACATTTTTTTTTTTTTGTGAAAAGTAGGTAAAATGTATGACAGTATTTCAGTAAGCCTTCCGAAAGTGCATGATACGGTAATAAAACGACCTAAAGTTTGTTTACTGTCAAAAGCGTAGAGTCGTAGACAAACCATTCAAGTCAAGGGTCCAAGGAATTGTCTACGACTCTACGCCTTTGCCAGTGGAAAAACTGTAGGACATTTTATTGTCATATCATGCACTTTCAGAAGCAGTACTCAAATACTGTAATAAATTTTACCTCCTTTATACCAAAAAAAAAGAAACTGTTCTAACAAATAAAGTATAAATGTTACAAAAATGTTAACGAATCCATTAATTAATCCAAATTTATGAAAAATATTGAGTGAAAAGGGTAATTTCTGTATTTTGATGTTTTTCAATAAAATGAATTCTTTTCGAGAAAAACGACACTTTATTCCTTGAATAGATTTTTGTCATCTATATAATCGTCGAATTTGCGAAATCTTCCTTTCAATTTTTTTTAATGGTTTTCGCTATAATTGTTAATTTTCTGCATTAAAAATTAAATTAATCGCAAACTGGCAGAGGAACTTTGTCCTTGAAAACATATGCCCTAAGAGACCGTAAAAGAAAAATTGGCAATGTTAAAATTCTAAGAGAACTACATGATATATTTGAAAAATATTCAAAGGCGATTATCTCAAAATTGACCCATATCTCGAAGAAACACCATCGATTTTCGGAATTATTGGGAAAGACTACGTAAGATGCAACATAGAAATTGATCGGACGCCTACCTATCACGGCTAGCGGAGAAGTTTACATGTAAGTACTACTTGACTGCTTCCCTCCGCAGTTTTCGGTGCGGCGAGTCCTACTGTAATCTCTGTAAAATCTAAAAAAAAGTTCAGTTTTGCTCTGAAGCTCTGAAACTTAAACTTTAATCAAAGAAACCAGAATATTACTTAAACAGGGTGTCTTAGCAATTGTTGAAAAAACATTTCAAGGTCTTTTCCAGGTTTTCAAGGTCGAGAAATGAAGTTTTTCAAGGTACATTTTTTGCATGTCAAATAACGAAATAACGGTTGGAACAAATGAGCATGAGTATTTTGTAAATGGAAAGACAATTTGAATGATACCAGAGGAATAAATAAACTTTTTTTTTAAATATGCATACATTTTTTGCTAACATGAATGTTACTTAGAAAATTCGTTGCTGTGTTAAAAGGAAAAAGAATAACTTATAAAATTATACGCAATGGTAAAGTTTGTTTATTGCAGTCTACACATAAATCTCTTTTGAGTTTCTTAAGCTCTCTATATACACGTATTATATTCTATAATCACTTTTAGGAGAGATTTACAATCTTTCATGTCACATATTTCTCAAGTTACAAAAGATAAATTATCTTATATATAATATCAACAAAGGATAAAGTAATATTTATTTTTCTTAATTTTTAATAACGTTTCAACTGCAAGATTTCTTCATCTAAACGAGCAGTTTCTTTTATAGCGCCATTCATAATTTTCTTTTTCTTAACTTCTAATTCTTTTAAAGCTTCATCATCCTTACGTTTTTGGCTTTTCAATTTTTCCACTTCTTCTTTGTCTTTCTTTTCTTTGGCAAGACCTTCCTTGTACCATGAATGCATGAATGCATTACCATGAGAAAGAATCAATATGCTTTTGATGAAATGGAACAGGTTAGCATACTTCTTTAGGCCATAAAGTGTAATTAATTCAGTCCAAAAATGATCTACGCGAATTCTTGACATAGAAAAATCTTTAAATTTTTCTACAGTACCTGTTCGCGAGCATAGATCTTTAAACTCCCAATCTACCTTGTCGGCTAGTTTTCCCGAGATCAATCCATTTGGAACATACAATTCCAAAGCTTTAGATAGACGTTTTTCAGCTATGTCATTTCCGATGGCAACAACTGGATCTAGAAAAGCAACTGCTTTTACAATCGCATATTTCAACGGACGCAAGGCATGTTTAGTGGCATAACCGAGTTTAACGTCTTTTGCTCTTAGCAAAGTTTCAGACTTCTTTAAATTTATCTTGGAAATTTCTGTCTTTTCTAAAACGTCCTTTTTAACAATTTGCGACAAAAGATTTTTACATAGTAGTAGTTCGTTGAAAAGGAATGGAATCAGAGGTTCATTCGACTGAAATTCTGTAAGAAAACGCTGTAAATCATTTGCAAAACTTTCAAAAAATGATAGCTTTGCTACCAGTAATTTGTCTTTTAGTTTCTCCGCAACAATCTTAAAACTTTGAAAATCTGGAACCCGATTCTCTTTGGTTACTTTCTCTACGTATTTCTGTAGATATGGTAAAATTATACGAAATCGTTCAGCTACAGGAAGATTTTCAAGCCAGCGACTCGGGCAGAACTTTTCTGGGAAAACTATCGAATTTGACGCATTATAATAATCCGCTCGACCTGCAGGAACATTCTTGAACAAATTGTAACAAGATCGTAAAAATTCCGCGAGTTTCCACCCTGTACTTTTTATCCCAGTTTTGAATCCGCCATGTACGACATGTAAACCGCACGAACCTGCGTCCAATAACTGACGCCCTTCAGTTTCACGATTTTCTTTGAAATCCGCTTGCAATTTTCTAAAGAAACTAATGTTTACATTCGGACCATCCATAGACACCTGAATTAATTTATTTTGCAGATATGTTGGTATATTACTTTGAAAAGCTTGTAAAAGATCATTAGCTGTTGTATGACCTAAGAAGCAGGATGTAAAGTACCGAGTGGAAACTTCGTTCAATTTATTATCCCAGAAACGAACTGAGAGATCCATTTGCTGTTTCTGGCTAAACTTATTAAAACATTCATCAAATCCAAAAACGACCATACTACATTCTGATAGCAGACTTTTTAGTTCACTTAAAAAATAAGAGCTTAACCCATAAACTATCATATAAGAAACTTTGGCTTTACTTAGTTGCATTCTCCTTCCAATAAGACTATCTGGTAGTGCTGCTTTAGTAATAGATACATAAGACTCAATATCGCGAAGTGAACTGTGACGTAAGACTCCATTAAGACACCAAATTATTTCAGCTTTTGTTACCTCTTCATTCAGAAGGAAACTCTGAACGTTTGTCGGTTTCGGTAAAATATTCATATTGACAGTATTAGACGCCAATGTACAGTGTAGAGGACAGTTATTATTACAAATTGCAGAATTAGAAGTAGATAGTACAATAGTGTCACGAGTTGATTCAGACAATGTGTTAGATTTAGTACTATCTACAATAGAACCGTCACAGGCAATACTTGTGGATGCGAGTGTATCTTGAGAAGTTGTTTTTGAAAAATTGTAGAAGATCGGCAGTAAATGTTGTGTTTGAATACGTTGTATATGCTTCTTCCCCTTTGCATGACTTTCTAGGGCACATCTTCCCATAGTACGTAGAGAAATTGTTACTCTGCATAACGAGCGAAGAGCAGAATATTTGTCGCTTAATACAGGTTCCACCCACGGAAACTCTTTGTCATAGTTTTGAAGATGAGCGGAATTCTTTTGCTTCGGCATTTTCTTCGATTCTACAAGAAAAATAATCGTACATTTTTCGATTTATTGTACGCTACTTACACTTTATAAGAAATCATTACTTCTACAATTAAATGAAATATATTGTATAAAACTTCAGAAACGATAAGCAGTATGAGACAGTTTATGTTTTTGGTTAGTTGTATAAATTTGAAATCTCTTATTTTTCATAGTATATAAAGATTTTTTTTTCTTCAAAATAGCATGAAAGATGTAAAAATTCCGCTGACCTCGGAATGAAATTGGTTTGTCAATTTTTTAAAAAGATATTGTGTGTTATTTCTTAAATTATAAATAACTCAGGAAATAGATAATTTTATATTTTCATGGTCTTCTTTTTAAAGGGAAATTTACGTAGAATATCAGTAATATATCAATAAGATTTTATAATAAAAATAAGAAATTCAAGGCTGAATTTATTTAAAATCTCTTATTTTTATAAAGCTTAAATCCTTTTCAAAAAATGACGAATACAAAAGTCAAGTACAATTAGTTAAATTGTCTTTAATTTTATATAAATCGGTGTTAAAAATGTCTTCTTTAACAATATTTATAAACTTGATTTTTTACGACTTTTTTTTCTAAGTTCAGACTGACAGGAACCAGGGAAAAATAAAAAAATTCTTAATTGTTGTTGAATACTGAAATATAATAAACAAATTAATGAATGCAACAAAATTGGATTCGATCAGACCTTTTTTTCAGCTGTTTTCGTCGATTATTACCTAAGTTTGCTCGTTTTGCAGATCCGTCTTCCTTAAATATCACGGCATGATTGGTCCCACTCGGTCTCATATATTACAGTAAAAATTTCATTGACAAAAACAATAGACATTCTATAATTAAAAAAAAAAGGTATAAAAAACCTTGCTACTCTACTATTTTTTGCAAATACGTAGCGTTTTAGGTTATGTATACATTTTTTCACTACATTCGAAAATCAAGAACTCGATACTTAACGAACAAAGCAGAATCATAAAATAATGTATAAACGAAGGTGAAAATCTAGAAAAGGTTAAACTCGAAAATGACTCTAAATTCTTTTTCTCATTGATTGAAAATTAACTGTAAAAAATATCAAATAAATCTTTATAATTAACCGGTAACATTTTTGGTAAAACGTGTAAATATAATTAAGATTTTCAGATTACGTTCATTTTGTTAGACCTAAGAAAAGAAAGTACCTTATACTTACCAAAGTGATCTATCCATTCACATTTTTTTAAACTTTCAAGTTAACTACTCCACAGACACAAACGTGTACGCGGTTTGTAAAAACTGTATACAAGGAATGGCTGACGCACTTGTTGCATTTGTTTTTAGAAATGACTGGAAACGACTACGGCCCAGGTTTGCCAGATTCCCACCCAACAAAGTCGCGAGTAGAGGACGCAGGAGTAGCCCAAAAAGCGCGGAAGTTTCAAAATCCCAAATAGCGCATACAAAGTTTAAATAAGGAGCATAACACTCGACAGATGTCACTCAAAATGCACGTTGGTAAGACAGAATAAAAGATTTTAATTACTCTTCACATTTATACAAAATAAATTTTTTGTAAGAAACAAATTTTTGAATGCAAGGTTCTCATGCAAAATTCAAGGTGATTTCCAGGTTTTCAAGGTTCAAAAAAATTCAAGGTGAATTCCAGGTTTTCAAGGGTCGCTGACACCCTGTTAAATCTCTGAAAGTAAAACCTATTTTTTTAGACTTTCAAGGCACTGACTCAATTATAAAAATACCTTTATTCTACTCATTTTACTAGCAATTACCTCAAACTCTGTATCCTACGGTCTTTTTAGTGTTAATTTATAGTAATCCTGCTTTTCGCACGTGCACAGATCGTATACAGGATGTATCTAATGCCATATTTTAAACCAATAACAATCGTTAATAGGGAAACGATTTATTTTGTATTTATTTTTGTATTTATTTGCAAAAAGTCCCTAGGGCTAATTAGCCCTCTAAGGAACAGAGAGTACATAGAATCTATTAGTAAGTAAACAGCGATCAGAGTTACAAAGTACGATTCCTTATAATTAAATGCAAGTAATTGTTTATAATATTGGAATTTACTTTTGGCTTTAGGGTCAGAATATATAATTAAATTAATTTTTAATTGAACCAAACGTTTCGGCGCACAATGGTAGTCCTGATCAGTGGTTAATTTTTATTCTGGAAAAGACAGTTACAAAAAAATATTTATCAGGGACGCAACGTAAGAATGTAGTTTAAGTATGAAAATTATTTCAAATTTGGTTTAGTACAGTCTTGAATGTCTTTGGTAATGTTTGCATAATTTTAAAATGTGTGCTGCCCTTACAATAACTGAATAAATTAATAACATTTGTAACATAATCTAAAGAAGTGTGTTGACCTTACAATAATTGGACAAATTAATAAAATAAAATTTGTAATATAATATAAGGGTCTAGTGCAATCTCAAGTGATAATAAGCTTTGGTAACTTTCGTATAGGTCTCAGAAATTGAAAAATGTATTGTCCTTATAATAGTTGGGTGAACTTATTTGTTATAAGCAGTAAATAAAATTTACAATGCAATAAAATTAACTGGCAAATGTGAGAATTTATCTAAATTTGAAATTCGAATTGTAATTGAACAGATTTTTGTCAACTAACCTTGTGAAAATTCCAATGCGCATGCATTCTAACAGACTGAAATGTGGAGCAGTTCAGTTTGGACGTCTATTTCTTTTGAAAAATGCATGAAAACTGATATCTTGGTCAGTGTTCTTTAACGGTTTAAAGCGATAAGTGGAAGAAGTTTTTTCACAAAGTTTTGTAAGGAGAGAAAAAGTGGACCTTTTTTGAAGACAGCGGGTAAGGAGTAAGCTGGTGTATTGGATAGGACTATAAAAATGTGTATATATATACATAATGTTAAAGGAAAGTTTTTTGTTGTCGATTTTAATTTCATTTTACTAATTTATTTTTATTTAATTTTACTAAGCTATCTTGTTATTAATAAAGTAATTTACCAACAAACACATTTTTTAAGTTATCTTCTTTATTCATAATGTGTCCCCTAACAGTTTACATGACTTCTATTTCTTACAACACTTTCTTCTACATGTTTTATAAAATCTTATCCTTACTATTTACAGTTATTTACACCTATTCACAGAAAATCTTATATCTATATCCTTATTTATATTTTATGACGATAGCGCAATTTGGGACGTGTTAGCAAACGAGTGAGCGAGCGATCGAATGCGAGAGTGCAAGTATTTCTCTAATCCTGTAATTAAGCCCGCCATCCCTTCTTCATCCTCTGCCATCAACACAAGATCGTCTGCGTATGCCAGTGTATATATCTTTTCGTTCCCTATTCTAACTCCTCCCCACCCTTTTCTCTTCATTTCTTCTTCGAAGTCTGATATTAATATATTAAATAAAAGTGGGCTCAGAGGACATCCATTGCCCCTTTCTCCCTTTTAATCCTCTTACTTACCCCATAATCTTTAACCTCCTCCCCTTTGCCTTTCTTCACTATTGGTATCACTACTCCTTCTTTCCATAACTCTGGCCACCCCTCTCCTCTACATGCTCTATTGCACATTAACCATGCCCATTCCTTTAATTCTGTCCCCCCAGATTTCCATACTTCATTTGGAATCTCATCTATACCAGGTGCCTTTCCATCTTTCATCATCCCTAATACCTTGACTATTTCCTCCCTCGTAATGTCCTCCTCCTCATCTGTTTCCCTACCATCTTTTTCTCCTTTCCTAACTTTCCTCTCTACCCCTCCTAGTAATTCCATAACATATTTTTTCCATTCTACCATCTCCATATCCTGGTTTACTCTTTTCCCTCTTCTTCTCTCTCTATTTCACACTTTCCAAACCTCTTCTTCCGTCCTAGCCTTCTCCGCTTCTTCTTCAAACCTTTTATTTTCCTCCTCTTTTTTTTGCTCACACAACTCAATATAATCCTTCTTTTTTCTCCTATATTCTACTCCACTACTTGTCCCTTTTCTCCATTTTCTTAATTCCCTTTTCACTTCCTTCTTCTTCTGTTTACAATTCTCATCCCATCCACGTCTATCCCCTCCTTCACTAACTTCTTTTTTGCTTGTGCACTCTAATACTCCTTTTATTTCTCCGATCATTATTTCCATTTCCTCGTTTACATTTCCTTCCCCATTTTGATATTCCTGACTTTTTCTTTAAACTGTTCTTTACCTTCCATTGACCAATCCCCTCTACCTGCTCTTTTTACTTTTGCTTCCTTTTTAGCCTATCTACCTCTAGTTTCTTAACCTTCTCTCTGTACCTCGTCGTCCACATCCACATAATCAATTACCGTTCCCCTCTTTCCTCCTGAACGTGTATATCCCCTTCCTCATCCCCCTCTATACTTCCATTTAGGATAAACCAGCCCCCTGCAACGACGTTAGTTCACTAGTACGGTCAAGTGAAGCGTGGAGCGCAGATGGCGCTGGGAGTCTTTCCAGCCTGTTTTTACACGGCAAGCATAGGCAAAATTAGAGAACAATTAATTTGATCAACATTTTTCGCAATGACAATCGGTTTTTTGTGTTACAAATCAAAGTGTAAAATTTTTAAAATAATATTATTTAAAAATTTGGCACTAAAATAACTAAAATTGGTGGAACGCGGTGTATTGCCCCTCGATGTAAGTCAGGTTATGACAGCTGCTCCGAAAAATTTAATTTCTTTTACGTGCCAAAAGGTGAAGAAAATCTAAAAGCCTGGCAAAAAACAATCCCAAGGGAAAATTTTGTATTAAAAACCGGACACGGCGTATCCGAGAGACATTTTTTGAAACAAGATATTTAGTGGGAGCGAAAAACTTTTGCAGAGAATGGAGTCACTGTTCTAGGAGTGGCAAGTATAAATATAAAATATTTATATTTACCATACCACGCTGAAAAAACCAGTTCTCGTCAGATCACTGAAGTTAAGCAGCGTTGGGCGCGGTTAGTACTTGGATGGGTGACCATTCGAGAATACTGCGTGCTGTTGGCACATCGTAGGTATGGTGAGCCCACACTTGTAGTAGTTATTTACTACAAGAAATTATCCACCTAGAAACACTACCCGAATCGGGTAGTGTCACGCCTACCCTGAAAGGGAAATGGCTTAATGGTATACTACTACTACAATTATTGATTGTTGCTTATTTTTAACGTAATACTATTATTGTTGTTTATATAATAATTGGCAATTAATGTTTCACTATTTTTGTTTGAACTGTTTTTGAGATATATAAGTGGTACCACACGGCAGTGCCGGTCGCACCGGTTTATATATATTTCTTGATGAAGTGTGAAAATAACTTACATAATAAAATTATCAAAGGATTCATTAATTAAAACAATAGTTTAATTGAATCAAACACACTGTATTTTAATTAAAAATATAGAACTTTTGAAATGAAACTATATCTTTATTTTAAAAAATTCTTACGTACAAATATAAAAAATTAAATGAGAACTATGTATATCAATAAAAAATTTCGAACATTTTATCTTAAACTGAAACGATATCTTTATTTTTAAAAAAATTATCGTAGAAATATAAAAAATTAAATAAAAACTATGTATTTGAATAAAAAATAAATAAAAATTTCTTTTATTAAAATACATAGTTCTTATTTAATTTTTTATATTTATACGATAATTTTTTTGAAATAAAGATATCGTTTCAGTTTAATTTAAATGTTCAATATTTTTCATTAAAATACATAGTTCTTATTTAATTTTTCATATTTCTACAAAAATCTTTTAGGAAATAAAGATATCGTTTTAGTTTAAGATAAAGTGTTTGATATTTTTTATTAAAATACAGTATTTAATCCATTTCTTATATTTCTACGAACTAATTTTAAAACCTCTGCCTTTGAGGTGCGTAATTTATTTAAACTAGTCTAAACCATTTTGCGCATCCGCAACTTTATACTTGATACTTAAACAGGCAATATATTTAATTTTTCTTTTCATCTCAATATTTTTATTTGAAAAAAAATTGTTGTAGAAATACAAAAAATTAAATAAGAACTATGTATTCTAGTAAAAACTATATATTTTAATAAAAAATATCGAACATCTTGTGTTAAGCTGAAAGGATATCTTTAATTTCTTTAATTCTTTCGTGTAAATATAAAAAATTAAATAAAAACTATGTATTTTTATAAAAAATATGGAACATGTTATCTTAAACTGAAACGATATCTTTATTTTTTTAAATTCTTCCGTAGAAATAAACAAAAAAAAAAACTATACCTTCTTAAGGGGCCATTCACAAAATACGTGATACATTTTTCAGGAACTTCTG
>CAKNYM010050933.1:100844-167694 GCA_932195095.1 Andricus curvator
ATAAAAGACAACATACCACAAATATAATTATTAAAATTTCACCTAAAAAATGTTTGGAAAAACGAATTTTCAATAAAATAGTTAAATTTTCAACCAAAGAAATGAATTTTGAACCAAAAAAGATGAAGTTTCAACACACAAGATAACTTTTCTATATTTAGATAGAATACAACATACCAAAAATATAATTATTAAATTTTCACCCAAAAAATGTTTGAAAAAACGAATTTTCAATAAAATAGTTAAATTTTCAACCAAAGAAATGAAATTTGAACCAAAAAGATGAAGTTTCAACAAACAAGATAACTTTTCTACATTTAGATAGAAGACAACATACCAAAAATATAATTATTAAATTTTCACCTAAAAATGTTTGAAAAAACGAATTTTCAATAAAATAGTTAAATTTTCAACCAACGAAATGAAATTTGAACCAAAAAGTTGAAGTTGCAACTAATAAGATTACTTTTCTACACTCAGAATACAATTTGGTTGAAACCAAAATTTTTTTCTTGGTATAATAGTTAAATTTCCAGCTTGAAAAATGAATAAAAAAACAAATTATCAACAAAAATGTTAAATTTTCAACCAAAGAAATGAATTTTGAACCAAAAACTATGAAGTTTCAATTAATAAGGTTACTTTTCTACATTTCGATAAAAGACAACATACCAAAAATATAATAGTTAAATTTTCAACCAAAGAAATGAAATTTGAACCAAAAAGATGAAGTTTCAATTAATAAGATGACTTTTCTACATTTAGATAAAAGACAACACACCAAAAATATAATTATTAGATTTTCACCTAAAAAATGCTTGAAAAAACGAATTTTCAATAAAATAGTTAAATTTTCAACCAAAGAAATTAAATTTGAACCAAAAAAGATGAAGTTTCAACTAATAGGATTACTTTTCTACATTTAGATAAAAGACAACATACCACAAATATAATTATTAAAATTTCACCTAAAAAATGTTTGAAAAAAGAATTTTCAATAAAATAGGTAAATTTTCAACCAAAGAAATGAATTTTGAACCAAAAAAGATGAAGTTTCAACAAACAAGATAACTTTTCTACATTTAGATAGAAGAAAACATACCAAAAATATAATTATTAAATTTTCACCTAAAAAATGTTTGAAAAAACGAATTTTCAATAAAATAGTTAAATTTTCAACCAAAGAAATGAAATTTGAACCAAAAAAGATGAAGTTTCAACTAATACGATTACTTTTCTACATTTAGATAAAAGACAACATACCACAAATATAATAGTTGCATTTTCACCTAAAAAATGTTTGAAAAAACGAATTTTCAACAAAATAGTTAAATTTTCAACCAAGGAAATGCAATTTGAACCAAAAAGATGAAGTTGCAACTAATAAGATTACTTTTCTACACTTAGAATACAATTTGGTTGAAACCAAATTTTTTTTCTTGGTATAATAGTTAAATTTCCACCTTGAAAAATGGATAAAAAAACAAATTCTGAACAAAAATGTTAAATTTTCAACCAAAGAAATGAATTTTGAACCAAAAACGATGAAGTTTCAATTAATAAGGTTACTTTTCTACAGTTAGATAAAAGACAACATACCAAATATTGATGCTGAGTTTTTCGGATAATTGTGGTGACATTTGAGGTGAGTGGATTGTGGATGTGTATAGAAGGGTTCGTTTGTGAGGGATTGATTGAGAGATTGAAAAATTGACAAGGGGGTGAGGATATTTTTGGGGATAAAGATGGATTTGTGTGGAAGTTGAGGTTAAGTGGGTTTGAGGTTTGTGACAGGGTGGGAGGACCAGGTTGGTCGTAGCAGGGCAGGGTAGAGAAGGAGAAAGGCAGTGGCGTAGCCAGGGGGGGGCTGAGGGGGCTCAAACCCCCCCCCCCCCAGAAATTTCGTAATCACGTCTATTATACACTGGAAAACTTCATTCTATTTACAACAGCTTGTGTCTATGTTCTGACAGCTCAGTTATTTGCCATAAATGCTAATGAGAAAGAGGGATTATTATACAGTATAGACACCATTATAAACTGGTGCGTCTATTCTTCATGTTACCTGGGAAAATTAAGGCAGTAAACTGTAGATTTTCACGTTTAAAATTAAGTTAACTCAAAGGCCAGCGCCATAAGACAAGATTTGAGCACACCCAAAATTCAAATATAAGTACAAGCTTTGTCCTAATCCAGAACAACTACCTGAAAGGTAGAAATTCGTAAGCGGATCATGAATTAGGAAGGCCCCTCATTGTAAACTAAAGTGCTCATCAGAATGCATTGGAAATATTTTTTCTCGAATTTGCATGCATATCGCCCCCAAACTTTTTCGAATCCTCCCCACCAAAAAATTCGTATTTTTTAAATTATATTTAGAGGTTCCGCAAGCCCCATGAAGTTTAACACATATTTCCCATAGTGATGGGATATCGATATCGAAATATCGAAAATATCGATATTCAGAGTCCGATATATCGATATTTCATATCGATATTTAGAAACCGATATATCAAAGTCAATATCGATATTTTGTCATAATTTCGATATCGATATCCCATCACTATTATGTTACTTGACAGAATGTGCTTTTTAGTTGAAAAGTGAGTGAAAACCCAAATAAAAACTAAATACAAGAAATCGTAAGTAGACATATTTTTCATTCATTATTTACCTTTGTATACTTTCTAATGTGTATAATGCGAATATTTCTAAATAACATAAGTCTCAGGGCAGAGTTAAAAAATCATCTTTTGGGTTGAAATATTTTGCTGAAAATTCATTTTTCTAAAGATTCATCATTTTAGTTGAAAATTCATCTCTTTACTTGAAAATGTAACTATTTTGTTGAGAATTCTTTTTTTTTGGTCAAAAAATAATTTTTTTTATCTAATATTGCAACTATTCCATGTTTGGTTAATAATTTATATTTTTTATTAACAATTGACCTTTTCTGACTGCAAATTCATGTATTTTGTTAAAAATTCGCATTTTTTGGTTGAGAATTAATTTTTTGAACTAACAATGTAAATATTCCATTTTTGGTTGAAAATTGATCTTTTTGGTTGAAAATTCATGTATTTTGATAAAAATTCGTCTATTTTGGTCGAAAATTAATCTTCTTGGTTGAAGATTCATCCTTTTATATTAAAAAAGCATCTATTTGGTTTTAAATTAATCTGGTTCTGTTGAAAATTAACTGTTTTTTTTAAATTCATATTTTTTATTTAAATTTAACTATTTGGTTAAAAATTAAACTATTTTCATGAGAATTTGACTTTTTGGTGGAAAATAAACTTTTTTGTTAAAAAATCATATTTTCGGGATGAAAATTCAACTTTTTTGTAGGTAATTCTTTCTTTTGGTTTTAAAATTCAACAATTTTGCTGAAATTTGATGTAATTTGTTAAAAATATGTGTTTTTTTGCAAAAACATTGATCTTTTTGCTAGAAAATTCATCTTTTTGGTTGAAAATTTAACTTTTTTGTTAAAAATTTGTTTTTGTGTTGTTAAACATGTATTTTTTATCTGAAAATTTCACTATTCTATTTTTGGTTAAAAATTCATGTATTTTGTTGAAAATGAAATATACATTTCGACTTAAAATCTTACGAATTTAAAGTGTTTCATATTGCATTCAATATCGTATTTACATTAATTTTATTTGAAAGAATTTTGTCCTGCATTATTACCCTATTTTCGTGAAAAATCACTTTTTGTCCTATGTTTTTATACAGTTCTTGGGCTGCATTACTTTTCGGGGAGGCGGGGGGGGGGGGGGATTGTATAAAATTGATAACGTAGTTTATGGACAGCCTCTTATATACAATACCCTTTTTTCATAAGAAAACAGTCATTACATTCCAATGGAATTACTTCCACGCAGTTACTGCTGCCTAACGCAGGAGACTTATTTAAAATATAGTTACTGTTTTTAAAAAACAAGGGTACAATTTCTTTCGATTGATTATCTTACAACCATTAAACCCAATTTATTTTGTTTGATTAGGCAAATAAACACTCGCAGAAATCAACCAAAGATATGGAATTTAAAACCAAAGCAACAAATTCCGAAGGTTGTGTTGCAGAAGTTCACAAATTACAATGCAACACATAGCAACGCTATGTGTTATTCTAAGATATTTTTGTTTTTCTCCAAACTTACTTTCTGTGGAAGGTTGGAAGAGAAGAATCAAGATACACAAATTTTATGAAACCACTTTGTTGCTTTAATACATTTTCTTTAATAATAATGTGTTTATACTCATTATAATGAATTATATATTTAAAATAAAAAATATCGAAAATATCGATAATATCGATATTTTTTATCCGATATATCGATTTTTTCGATATGTAGTTTCCGATTTATCGATATTTAAAATATCGATATTTTTTTTTTCGATATCCCATCACTAATTTCCCATAAGAAAAAAGACGTTTTTGTAAGTTTTATTCAGAATCGTCAATATTAGGTGTATCGAG
This sequence comes from Andricus curvator, assembly GCA_932195095.1. Lineage (NCBI taxonomy): Eukaryota > Metazoa > Arthropoda > Insecta > Hymenoptera > Cynipidae > Andricus > Andricus curvator. The sequence continues at coordinate 105,331 of CAKNYM010050933.1, forward strand.
TTTAAACTCAACATTTCTTTTCACAGTTAGCAATAGAATACGAATAAAAACTCAATTTTTAAATATCACCACCATAAGTCTGTTTTATAGGGTCCCAAAAACCCCATAAGTGAAAAATTGTGTTTCGCGAGTTTCTGGCGCTAAATATAATTTTTTTGCGGTTTTTTGAAATAAAAATTGTTTATAATACATAAAATCCTACTTCATACTAATAACTATAAGTTTAAATGAATTGTTTAAACAATTTATTATTGTTTTTAGCAATTTTCTCTTAGAATAGATTTGAAAATTCGCGGTTTTTCGGAATTTTCAACTTATTTTAATCTTTTCAATTAGAGCAAGGCAATGATCAATTAAATTCACCAGAAATTTCTTAAATAATTCATTATTATTTATAATTATATTATCTCAGAATAATGATAGGAAGTTACAGTTTTTTCTGAAATTTTTCACTTCTGATCGAATTTTCAATTGGAGTCAGATAATAATTAATTCAAGTTAACAAACATAATTGTTTAAACAATTTATTATTATTTTTAATAATATTTTCTTTCAATAATGCCAGAAATTTGCGGTCTTTTCTGAAATATTCCAATTTTTATTCACTTTTCGCTTCGAGTGACTTAATAATTAATTTTTGTCAACTTTTTACTTTATGAGATAATAACTAATGCAAGTTAATAAACATAATTGTTTTAACAGTTTATTATTGATTATAACTGTCTTCTCTTAGATAATTAGAAAGTTGCGGTTTATTTTAAAAGATTTTAACTTTACTTTGTCTTTTTAGTTATGAACATATAATAAATAAACAATATAGAGAGAATCATTTCTTAAACAATCTCTTTCTTTTTTGTTATTATATTTGTCTGAAATAAAATAGATATTTGAAACATTCTTCAAATTTTCTACACATATATCATATTAAATATAAATTTTCCTTGAGAGCCTTTTTGTTTAAATTAATATTATTATTTATTATTTGTGGGCGTCCGCATGACAAATTTTCTAAGTCAGGGTCAAGATTATTATTTTTTTATTTAAGTGGCGAATAATACTAATACCTATACTGCATTTTTTACACTATATGTATGTCCTGAAAGCAAGCGGAAATGGGTATATTTCATTTTCAAAGAAAAATTGTAACATGTGCGCTTATCGTTCTCGCCAACATTAAATGCGTTTTTCTCGAAAAGCGGTTTTTCGATGTTACAATTTCAAAAATGCCCCGGCGACACGTTTTTAAACCTAAAGGGTTCGTCTTGGGCTTAAAATGCCGGGAGCTTATCCGGTTATATGATTCTGTATGTAAGTCCATATCGGCCATAAGGATAATTTTCATGCGGACGCCCACATTTGTTCCTAACTAAAAAGGTAAAGAAAAGCTGAAAAATTATGAGACGATAGTTATAAACCATGATAAGTGTTTAAACAATTATGATTATTAACTTGCAATTATTATTGTCTCCTAAGTATGGCAACGGCCATACCACGCTGGAAACACCAGTTCCCGTTAGATCACTGAAGTTAAGCAGTGTTGGGCGCGGTTAGTACTTGGATGGGTGACCGTCTGATACTACTGCGTTGCTGTTGGCGGTCGTGGGTGTGGTGAGCCCACACTTGTAGTTATTTACTACAATAAACCATCCACCTAGAAACACTACCCGAATCGGGTAGTGTCACGCTTACCCCTAGAGGCTCGCCGAAAGGGAAATGGCTTAATGGTATAGAAAGTATAAAGTGGACAAGAAGTTAAATTTTTTAGAAAAAACCACAACTATCTAGCATTATTATAGGAGAATATAGTTATAAACAATAATAATTTAATTAAACAATTATGTTTGTTAAATTTCATTAATTCATACCTCGCTCTAAGTGAAAAATTGACAAAAAGTGAAATTTTTTAGAAAAAACCCGCAGATATCTAGCATTAATATAGAAGAAGATAGTTATAAACAATAATAATTTCTTTAAAAAAATATGTTTGTTGAATTGCTATGATTATTACCTCGCTCTAAGTGAAAAGTTGACAAAACGTGAAAAATTTCTGAAAAAACCGCAATTACATAGCATTACTATAGAAGATAGTTGTAACTAATAAAAATTTTTTTTAACAATTATGTTTGTTGAATTTCATCAATTATTACCACACTCTAAGTGAAAAATAGACAAAAAGTGAAAAATTTCAGAAAAAAGTGCAACTTTCTAACATTCTTCAAAGAGAATAGTATTAAAAACAACAATAAATTGTTTAAACAATTATCTTTGTTAACTTCAATATTAAGCAATTTTATTTTTCGGATACCCTTATTTGCCCTACTTCCCTAAGGTCAGCCCCCCCCCCCCCGAAAAAAATTCCTGGCTACGCCGCTGGAGAAAGGCAAGGCAGGTAGACGCGACGATAGAGACAGAGAACGATAGAAGGCGGGAGAGTTTGAATTGGATTCATGTCTAGCGGAGCGAGTGCCAACTAGGAAAGCAGGGATTTAGACCAGGACGTTTTCAGTACACCGATACGGGAGAACAAAGAAAGGAGGGCAAGGGGGAAGTATAGGAAAACAGTAGAAAAGGATAGATTGAGGGCGAAGAGCGTGGGATCGATTCAGGCATTTATCAAAAGGAAGAGAGGGGAAGCAGTGAGGACAAGGAAGATATAGTCAAGCTTGAAAAATCAAAAAATGTATAGATCGCCGCCGCAAAAACATAGTTTTGTAGAGAAGGATGAGACAAATAAGGGGACAGAAAGAGACAGAGCTGAGGCTAAAGATCCGTTGGAAAAGGAAAGATTGAAAGAAACGCGCGAAATGATGATAGAAGTAATGGGGATGTATGAAGAAAGGCTAGAGGAAATAAGGAAAAAAATTAGACAGGAAGTAGCCGAACTTAGGAAAGAAATGAGGAAATGGGAAAAGTCAGGGAAAAGCTAGAGAAAAGGATGCAGACGTTGGAGCAAAAACTAGAAAAGAAGAAAGAGCCTAATAAAAAGATAGATGAGTTGGAAGGCAGAATAAAAAAAATAGAAAGCTCAAACCGTGAGTCTGGAGGTGGGGAGAGTGGGAATAAGGAGAAGAAAAGGTTGAGAAAGATAGAACAAAGACTAGAAAAGAAAGAGAGAGAAGAAAGAAAAAGAAACATAGTGATAAAGGGTCTAAGATTAGAGGGGAAGGAGCTAATGGAAGGAGTGGAAGAAGTATACTAAAAAGGATTGATGCTAAGGCAGAGATAGAGGAAGTGCGAAGTGGAGGAAGGGAAGAGCGAAGAGCGAAGAAAACTGAAGAAATGGGATCATAAGAGGGAAGTGATGACAAAGAAGAGGGTGTTATATGGAAGCTCTGAGAGAATAGAGTATGATTTGACATGGGTAGAAAGGAACATGCAGTATAAGTTAAGGAAAATAGCGGAAGAGGAAAGCAAAAAGGGAAGAAGAACATGGGTTAAGTATGGAAGAATACAGATAGAAGGTGCATGGTGGAATTGGGACGAGGACAAGGAACAGATAGTAAATAATGAGGTGTCGGGAAACTAGGAGAAAAAGGAACGAGAGATAAAGAAATAAGAAATAGTCGGAAACAAAAAGAGACGCGAAACAAAAGTAGGGAAGATTGGAAGATATGCTACTGGAATATAGCAGGCTTAGAAAGAAAGGATAGGGAGTTTATGAAAAATTGAACACAATGGGATGTAGTAGTAATGATGGAGACGTGGCTGGATGAAAAGGGATGGGAGTAAGGAACGAATGTATAACAGAGCAGGATAAATAAGAGATGATAGCACATAAAGAAGGATTAATAGTAGAAGAGATAAATATGGGAGGAGAGACGTGGAAGATAGTGGGGGTTTATGTGAACGGTGATATGCAGGAAAAATCAGAGGAGAAGAGGTAACTGATGGAAGAAAATAAGCAAGAGAGTAGGCTTATTATAATAGGAGGAGACTTTAATGCGAAAACAGGAGATAGGCGAGGAAGGGAATGGGAAGGAGGGCGAGGAAAAAATCCAAGGACAAGATACTGAATGGGGAAGGAAAGAATTTGTTAAAGAGCCTAGGGGAGACGGGATGGTTTATCCTAGACGGAAGTATAGAGGGGGATGAGGAAGGGGAATATACACGTTCAGGAGGAAAGAGGGGAACGGTAATTGATTATGTGGTAGTGGACGACGAGGTTAGAGAGAAGGTTAAGAAACTAGAGGTAGGAAATTAGGTAGATTCGGATCACTTCCCCTTAATAGTGACAGTAGAGGGAGAAATGAGTAATATCAATAAGGCTAAAAAGGAAGCAAAAATAAAAAGAGCAGGAAGAGGGGATTGCTCAATGGAAGTTAATGAAAAGTTTAAAGAAAAAGTCAGGAATATCAAAATGGGGGAAGGAAATGTAAACGAGGAAATGGAAATAATTATAGGAGAAATAAAAGGAGTATTAGAGTGCACGAGCAAAAAAGAAGTTAGTGAAGGAGGGGTTAGAAGTGGATAGGATGAGAATTGTAAACAGAAGAAGAAGGAAGTGACAAGGGAATTAAGAAAATGGAGAAAAGGGACAAGTAGTGGAGTAAAATATAGGAGAAAAAAGAAGGAGTATATTGAGTTTTGTGAGCAAAAAAAAGGAGGAAAATAAAATGATTGAAGAAAAAGCGGAGAAGGCTAGGACGGAAGAGGAGGTTTGGAAGGTGGTAAATAGAGAGAGAAGAAGAAGGAAAAGAGTAAACCAGGATATTGAGATGGTAGAATGAAAAAAAGATTTCATGGAATTACTAGGAGGGGTAGAGAGGAAAGTTAGGAAAGGAGAAAAAGATGGTAGGGAAACAGATGAGGAGGAGGACATTACAAGGGAGGAAAGAGTCAAGGTATTAGGAATGATAAAAGATGGAAAGGCACCTGGTATACATAGATGAGATTCCAAATGAAGTATGGAAATATGGGGGGACAGAATTAAAGGAATGGGCATGGATAATGTGCAATAGAGTATGGAGAGGAGAGGGGTGGCCAGAGTTATGGAAAGAAGGAGTAGTGATACCAATAGTGAAGAAAGGCAAAGGGGAGGAGGTTAAAGATTATAGGGGAGTGACACTAATGCCAACACTGTATAAAGTATATGTGACTGTTTTATCGGAGAGGTCAAAAAAAGAAGTTGTGGAGAAGAAGATAGAGCCACCGAATCAGACAGGGTTTAGAAAAGGGATGGGGGTGATGGACAATATATATGTTCTGAACTATTTAGTAAATAAGAGGATTAAAAAGGAGAAGGGGCAATGGTAGCAATATTCGTGGACTTAAAGGCGGCGTTTGACTCATTAGACCGAGGCGAGATAGAAAAAGTTATGGTGAAAAAGGGGATACGAGAGGGATTAATAAAGAGAGTATCGGAAATTTTTAGAGAGACAAAAAGCAAGGTAAAGGTAGGAGAGCAAGTAGGAGATAGTTTCTGGTTGGTGAGACGAGTAAGGCAAGGATGTCCTCTGAGTCCACTTTTATTTAAGATATTAATATCAGACTTGGAAGAAAAATGAAAAGGAAAGGGTGGGAAGGAGTTAGGATAGGGAACGAAAAGATATATACACTGGCATACGCAGACGATATAGTGTTGATGGCAGAGGATGAAGAAGGGATGGCGGGCTTAATTACACGATTAGAGAAATAATTAGATGGAAAAAAGTTGAATTTAAATGTAGAAAAGACAACGATAATGTGGTTTAGAAAAGGAGGGGGAAGAAAGAAAGAATGGACGGGGAGATGGAAGGGAATAAAATTAGAAGAAGTAAAAGAGTTCAAGTATTTGGGATATAACTTGCAAGCAAATGGAGATCATAGAGCTCATATAAGAGAAAGGTTAAAAAAAGCAGCAGGGGTAATGAAACAGATATGGGGAATAGGAAAAAGAAGGTTTAAAAAAATTGGAAGGAGAATCTGGTTATTTGATACGCTGGTATGGCCGGTATTAGGTTATGGAGCAGAGATATGGGGATGGAAAGAAAGGAAAGAGATTGAGAGTTTACAAGAAGGGTATATAAGGTGGACGCTAGGGGTAGACTGGAGGACACCGGGATAAATGGTGAGAGAAGAAGCGCAAAGGGATAAATTAAGTACTAGAGCGGGAAAGATGGCCTGGAATTTTGAGACGAAGCTGAGGGAGAGAAAGGGAGGAGAGTTAGAGAGAGAGTGTTTGATGGAGGTACAAGAAAGGAGAGGGAGGGCGATGGAATTAACGAGATGGGATGAAGAAAGGAGGGAGTTCTTTAAGGCTCGAGGTATAGAAGAGCGGACTGGAGACAACTATGAAGCAGTGGAAGAAAAGGATAGGGAAAGACAATTAATAGAAAGATGGGGGATGATTGAGGAATCAAAATATAATAAATGGTATAAGATGATAAAAAAGGAAGGAGTACCAAAGTATTTAGAAAAAGGATGGGGAGAGAAAATATGGACCAGAATAGCAAGATTTACATTGGGAAACGAGGCAAGGGCAGGTATGTATTGGGAAAAGAAAGAGAACAGGAAGCGCAGAATCTGTGAATGGGAAGAGGAAACATGGGAGCATGTATGGGAAGGATGTAGGAGAGGAATGGAAGATAAAGGAAGCTGGCATGAGAATGTGGTAAAGATTATAGGGGAGGATGGTTTGGGGGAAGAGTGGATGAAGGAGTTAGAGGATGCTAGGGGAGCAAATGAGAAAGAATGAAAGAATGGATGCAAAAAATGGCAAAATGGAGTTACAAGAGAAGAAAAAAAAAAGGAAACAGAAGTCGCTTAAATTAGAAGCGTAAAGATTTGTAAGTAATGGTTATGTAATAGCATAAGTAAATTAAGTTGCGTTTGCGTTATCGGTCTCTCCCTCTCTCGCTTGCATCCTCGCTTTCGATCGCTCGCTCACACGTTCGCTAACACGTCCCAAATTGCGCTATCGCCAAAAAATAGAAATGAGGATATAGATATAAGATTTTCTGTGAATAGGTGTAAATAACTGTAAACAGTAAGGATAAGATTTTATAAAACATGTAGAAGGAAGTGTTGTAAGAAATGGAAGTCATGTAAACCCTTAGGGGACACATTATGTATAAAGAAGAACCAAAAAGAAGCAATTTCAACTAACAAGATTACTTTTCTACACTCAGGATACGATTTGCTTGAATCAACAAAATTTTTGTAGGTATAATATTTAAATTTTCACTTTAGAAAATGTAAAAAAACGAGTTTTCAACCAAAGAAATGAATTTGGACCCAAAAAAGGTGATTTTCAATTAATAAGGTTACTTTTCTACATTTAGATAAAAGACAACATACCAACAATATATGAGTTAAATTTCCACTTAAAAAATTGTTGAAAAAACGAATTTTCAACAAAATAGTTAAAATTTTCAACCAAAGAAATGTAATTTGAACCAAAAAGACGACGTTGCCACTAATAGGATTACTTTTCTACATTTAGATAAAAGACAACATTCCAAAAATATAATAGTTAAATTTTTACTTAAAAACTGTTTCAAAAAACGAATTTTCAAAAAAAAAGTTAAATTTTCAAACGAAGAAATGAATTTTGAACCAAAAAAGATGAAGTTTAAATTAATAAGATAACGGCCAAACCACGCTGAAAAAACCAGTTCTCGTCAGATCACTGAAGTTAAGCAGCGTTGGGCGCGGTTAGTACTTGGATGGGTGACCATTCGAGAATACTGCGTGCTGTCGGCATATCGTGGGTGTGGTGAGCCCAACTTGTAGTTATTTACTACAAGAAACTATCCACCTAGAAACACTACCCAAATCGGGTAGTGTCACGCCTACCCTGAAAGGGAAATGGCTTAATGGTATACTACTACTACTTCTCTACATATAGATAAAAGACAACTTACCAAAAATATTATAGTTAAATTTTCACCTACAAAATGTTTGAAAATACGAATTTTCAATAAAATAGTTAAATTTTCAACCAAACAAATGAAATTTGAACCAAAAAGTTGAAGTTGCCACCAATAAGATTACTTTTCTACATTTAGATAAAAGACAGCGTACCAAAAATATAATTGTTAAATTTTCACTTGAAAACTGTTTAAAAAAAAACGAATTTTCAACAAAAAAGTTCAATTTTGAACCAAAAAAGATGAAGTTTCAACTAATAAGATTACTTTTCTACATTCAGATAAAAGACAACATACCAAAAATATAATAATTAATTTTTCACCAAAACAATGTTTGAAAAAACGAATTTTCAACAAAATAGTTAAATTTTCAACCAAAAAAATTAATTTTGAACCAAAAAAGATGAAGTTTAAATTAATAAGATTACTTTTCTACATTTAGATAAAAGACAACATACCAAAAATATAATAGTTAAATTTGCCCTTAAAAAATATTTGAAAAAACGAATTTTCAATAAAATAGTTAAATTTTCAACCAAAGAAATGAAATTTGAACCAACGAGATGAAGTTGCAACTAATAAGATTACTTTTCTACACGTAGAATACAATTTGGTTGAAACAACCAAAATTGTTTTCTTGGCATAATAGTTAAATTTCCACCTTGAAAAATGTTTAAAAAAACGAATTTTCATCAAAAAATTAAATTTTCAACCAAAGAAATGAATTTTGAACCAAAAAAGGTGAGTTTCAATTAATAAGGTTACTTTTCTAAATTTAGATAAAAGACAAAAATACCAACAATATACGAGTTAAATTTCCACTTAAAAAATGTTTGAAAAAACGAATTTTTAACAAAATAGTTAAAATTTTCAACCAAAGAAATGTAATTTGAACCAAAAACATGCAATTTCAACTAATAAGAGTACTTTTCTACACTTAGAATCCGATTTGCTTGAAACAACACAAAAATTTTGTTGGTATAATAGTTTAATTTTCTTTTTAAAAACATGTTAAAAAAAAACGAATTTCCAACCAAAGAAATGAATTTGGATCCTAAAAAGATGAAGTTTCAATGAATAAGATTACTTTTCTACATTCAGATAAAAGACAACATACCAAAAATATAATAGTTAAATTTTCCCTTAATAAATGTTTGAAAAAACGAATTTTCAACAAAATGGTTAAATTTTCAACCAAACAAATGAAATTTGAACCAAAAAGATGACGCTGCCACTAATAAGATTACTTTTCTACATTTAGATGAAAGACAACCTACCAAAAATATAACTGTTAAATTTTCACTTGAAAACTGTTTTAAAAAAATGAAATTTTCAACAAAAAAGTTAAATTTTGAACCAAAAAAGATGAAGTTTCAAATAATAAGATTACTTTTCTACATTTAGATAAAAGACAACATACCACAAATATAATAGTTAAATTTTCACCTAAAAAATGTTTGAAAAAACGAATTTTCAACAAAATGGTTAACAATTGTCAACCAAAGAAATGTAATTTGAACCAAAAAGATGAAGTTGCAACTAATAAGATTACTTTTCTACACTTAGAATCCGATTTGGTTGAATCAACAAAAAAATTTTGTTGGTAAATTATTTTATTAATAACAAGATAACTTAGTAAAATAAAATAAAAATAACTTATTAAAATGAAATTAAAATCGACAAACAATAACTTTCCTTTAACATTAGGTATTATATATATATATATATATATATATATATCGAAAAGTGGTTTCTCTCACATTTTTATAGCTGGCCCTTCCTGTCCAATACACCAACTTACTCCTTACCCCGCTGTCTTCAAAAAAGGTCCACTTTTCATCTCCTTACAAAACTCTATGGTGAAAAAACTTCTTCCACTTATCGCTTTAAATCGTTAATGCATTTTTCAAACGAAATATACGTCCAAACTGAACTGCTCCACATTTCAGTCTGTTAGAATACACACGCATTGGAATTTTCACAAGGTTAGTTGACAAAAATCTGTTCAATTACAATTCGCACTTCAATTTTGGATAAAATCTCACATTTGCCACATAATTTTATTCCATTGTAAATTTTATTTGGTGCTTATAACCCTTTACATTATATTACAAATTTTATTTTATTAATTTGTCCAATTATTGTAAGGAAAACACACTTCTTTAGATTATATTACAAATTTTATTAATTTATCCAATTATTGTAAGGGCAACACACATTTTAAATTTATGCAAACATTACCAAAGACATTCAAGACTGTACTATTATCCAAATTTGAAATAATTTTCATATTTAAACTACGTTCTTACACTGCGTCCCTGATAAATATTTTTTTGCAACTGTATTTTCCAGAATAAAAATTAACCACTGATGCGGGCCACCATTGTGCGCCGAAACTTTTGGTTCAATTAAAAATTAATTGAATTATTTATTCTGACCCTAAAGTCAAAATTAACATCCAATATTATAAACAATTATTTTCATCGAGGGTCAATATTAGCTCCCCCCTGAGTAAATACAAGTAGTTTTAAAGGTGTAGATAATTATTGAAAATATCTTAGTTGATATGTTGTGCGGTAGTCCAGATGAGAGAAAAGGCAAGTTAGGAACTAAGATAGTAAAATAGTAATTCTCTAGAAGACAAAAGAAAAAGACAATTTCTGGTAATAATATGTATAATAGTTAGCTAAAGCTACCAGTGCGTGATTTCCAGAGTTGGATTAGAGATATTTATTAAATATTTAAATAGAGACTGCTTAATGTTAGAGTTCAATCTAATTTACGAATACGATCTCGAGTTAAAGCGTAGATTGACACAATGAAAGTCCACACTTTATAATAATTATGTAAGTTTTAATCAATATAACGAGTACAATTAGTACAATAAAACTTTACGACCACTTGGCCTAAACTTTCGGCTCTTTGCCCACAATCTCGGTCCGCGATACGACTCAACAGCCTCGCCATTTCATACTAACGTTCTTCAAACTTTTTCTAACAACTCCAAGTCACCTAGCAACCTTGTATAAAAAAAACTATGTATATATGTATTTTTCTAACATTCGGCCATCCTTGAAAGATGCTTGGTCTCCAAGCATAAACGAAAATTAAATAATTTCTTAATCATTACACAAGAACCCTATTGTTAATAACAAACAAAATCACTTAATTTACTAGGTTTCCGTCTTTCTCTAACAGGTCTTAAATTCCTAATCGCATTAACATCTAGATTCTTTTCAACTAAAGTAGAATTCTTTTTTTTGCCTTTTTCAAGACTCTCCTTACTAGTTTTATCGACGTTTGATTTTACAAATTCATTAGAATCTTCCTTTTCATTAATATTTTGAACATTGTCATCTTCCGAACTATAATTGCTGTTTACATCTTCTGTCAAACTTGGTCGCCAAATTTGAATTTGACTGACATGCGCAGTAGTCGGAGTATTTTTACCTTTACAATATAATTTCTGAATTGTATACGTGTTCGACGGTAACTTTGCAATAATGACACTTGGTCCTTTCTTTCTAGATTGAAACTTAATCGACTCACCTGTTGATATAGTATTAGTTTTAACGAACACAATGTCTCCTATTTCATATTTAATTGTAGTATTACGGTTCTTATCGTAACGATCTTTTGCTTTCTTTTGGTCGATCGCAATCGCCTCTCGAATCTCATTTCTAATCTCATCTGGATTTCTAAAACTCTCAGAATTTTTCGTTATCATTCTAATATGACCGTCTTCATAACGTGGTACAAAACCATGTACAGCTTCAAACGGAGCATGTCCCGTTGATTTACAAACTGACAAATTCAAATCACATTCTAATTTCTTTACATCCAAAGATTACGTCCAAAAGATTTGATTGTAAAGCAGGTAAAATTGTTTGATTTAATCTCTCCACTTGCCCATTGGCTTGAGGATGCCTACTTGAATTTAACGTATGCTTGATACCAAATCTTTTGCACAATTCTTCGAATTTATTAGCTGTAAAACTAGTACCCCTGTCTGAGATAATTCTCTGAGGCGAACCAAATCTATAAATGAATTCTTCAAACCCTTTTGATCGTCGTAGCGGCTTTTGTATCCTTAACCGCGTACAATTGACAAAATTTAGTTAAATTGCAAATTATTGCAAGGATATTTTTATTTCCACGAGTTGAAGTTACAAATGGCCCAAGATGATCAATATTAATAACCTCAAACGGTCGCGTACCGGGAGGAATAGGATGCAATTCCCCGGCTTGCTTTCCTACCATCCTTTTTGCTAACAAACATTCTAGACAAGATCCAATGTGCATTTTTACGTATCTTCGCATTCCTGGAAAATAAAAATGTTCCATAATTCTCGCTACCGTTCGATCAATTCCAAAATGACTGGACAAATCGTTATACTTAATTGATAGCGCTTTACACATGGCTGTTGGCGCGACATACAATTCCTTATTTTTATCTTTGTAATCGACTTTATACAATAAACCATCTCTCAATACGTAATCTTGACATTCGTCTTTCTCCGTTCGAGTACGTTCGTGTTCGGCTTTTTCTAGAATTTTTATTTTCCTGGCTAATTTTTTATCAACTCTCTGGTACATCAAGATCTCATCTTCGCGCATCGAAATATTCAAAATCGTACCTGGTTCATCAAAAGAAATAGCCTCTTCTACAGGTGCTCTAGATAATGCATCTACGTGTTGCATATTCTCACCTTTGCGATGGTGTATATAAAAATCAAAATCAGCGAGAGGGCTGAGCCAACGAATAATTTGTGAATTAGTTGTTTTTGATTTGTTCATATCAGTGGTATGCCACGACCCATTCTGTAGTTAGGAAAACGTGTGCTATGGTTTGTCCACAGCGGCGCAACGCCGAACTAACGGCGCGTCGATCGTCACTCGATTAGATTAAAACAGTTTAAAGGGCATTCCCATAGAAATGTATTCGTAGCACATAATATTGATTTATTTTTTTAAGTTTTATGAATACACTGTGAATAAAAATGGGTCAAATTTCTAAAAGTTTGAAGATTTAAAATTGAAATTTTAATTTTAACGATTTGCAGTTTAAAATTGTTCAATTTTTAAGATGTATAAATAAAAATTCTTAAACTTTGATGAATTCGACGATTTGAAAGATCAAAAATAAAGATTTTTCAATTCAAAATTGATGAAATTTCAAATTCATCATCAAAATTACACAATTTTTAATTGTAAAAGTCAAAATTTGTATAAATATTACATGTAAATAAAAAAATGTTTAATTTGAATTACATAAAAATTCTACAATTTGAAGAGATACAATTGAAAACTCTTCAATTTTTGAAGATTGATGAAATATATTCTTAAATTTGGATGATTTTGAAGATCAAAAGTCAAGATTTCAATTCGAAATATTCCAATTTGCAGAAATGTCGAATGTTAATAACCAAAATTACAGAATTTTTAATTGTTAAACTTAAAAGTTTGATTATTATCAATTGTAAATTTTGAAAACTAACAACTTTTCAATTTTAAATATTTACAATTCAAAATTCTACAGTTTTGAAGAGTTACAACTGAAATTCTTGAATTTTGAAAATATAGAATTGCAAATTATTCCATTTTCAAGATATATGTTGAAGGTATTTACTTTTGAACATTTTCTTGTTGGAATAGTTCAATTTTAGAGATTTACAATTGAGAAGTCCTCAAGTTTGAAGATGTGTAAATACAAATTCTCAAATGTTGATAATTTTTAGGGACGACTGAAAAATCCGCAATAATAAAATTCCCGACACTGTAAAATTCCTGAATGGGAAAATTCCCAAATAATAAAATTCCCGAATAATAAAATTTCCAAATAATAAAATTCCCGGATTGGAAAATTCCCCAACAGTTTATGATACTACCGAATTTGAACATTCTCGAACAATAAAATTCCCGATAGAAAATTGTGGAATTATAGAATATCCGAACTAGAAAATTCCCGAATTTAAACAATTTAAATTTATTTATAATTAAACAAGTTTTTAATTGTAATAAAATTTTATTAATTTTATGAATAAAAAAATGTAATTGTTTAAATTCGGCAATTATCGGTCGGGAATTTTCTTATTCGGAAATTTTCCAATTCGGGAATTTTATTTTTCGCGATTTTTCAGTCGTCCCAATTTGGCTTCCGTTTCCAGTACCGAATGGTAAAGTACGCGTGGTTTTTTGTGCTATCTTTTTTGGTTTGAGCGACGAGTTTGCAGTTGTGATTGAGGCGAAAGGTGGTAAGGGAGGTCAGTGAAGTGAAGGGGTTGTGTGGAAGTGTGGGGAGGCTGTTTTGTAGGGTTAAAAGGGTTAGGAGGAAAGTTAAAAGTGATAATTTGGAGGTTAGTTGTCGAGGACGGAAAAGTGAGAGAGAAGATAGGGGACAGCAGATCGATAAAACAGGCCAGCATGTTTGTCACGAGGAGTCCAGTGGGCCCCGGTAGAGGGCAGCAGCAGGTTGAAAACAACCCCGGTACTGATGATCTCACTGTGACCGGCAAAACAGGGAGGGGTAAGGGTGATGCCGGGGATAGCGATGATGGCGAGTATGCTACGCCAGGGTACTTCAGGTGGGGAGAGAAGGAAGGGGAACTAGCTGACAGGAAGACTCGAGGTAGGCCGTCAAATCGGGAACTCCTTAATAGATCCAGAGCTAGCAGTTTAGGATCGAGACAACTTTTTGATAAATGGAGACAGGGGGAGGGTTTGCGGATAAAAGCGATGAGGGGGAGAAGACGGAAGACAGTAAAAGATCAAGGGAAGAAGAAGAGGGGTATGAGCAGGGAGATGAAAAGTTGCAGAAAAAGATAAAAAAGAAGTCTCCAACGGAGAGGAATAAAGCAATAAGGAAAGTCGATCTAGAGAGCCTGGAAAATCTAATTAAGGGTTTTAGAGAGGAAACGAACCGAAGTCTGAATGGCATGCAAAAGCGAGGGGAGGAGGTTTGGGAAGAAATGAGGAAAGTTAGAGAGAAGTGGGAAGAATGGGATCTGGTGTGGCGGCAAGAAAAAGATAAAGTTTGGAAGCAGTTGGAGGATATTGAGAAAAATCAAAGGATAAGTGAGAAAGAGAGAAAATCGGATATGGAGAAATTGGCAGAAAGAGTGAGAAAGCTAGAGTGTAAGACTGAGGATATAAAGAAAGGGAATGAAGGGGTAAGAGAAGGAGAGAGTATAAAAGAAAAGAATGAGAACGTTATCCTAGAAAATGTGAGAATGAAATCAAGATTGAGAGAGTTGGAAAGAAAAATGGAAGTAGAAGAGAAGACAAAACGGAGTAGCAATATAGTGATTAGAGGAATGAAAGTGGATAGTGAATCAGGAAGAGAAGAAGTGGAAAAGTTGATGGGTGAAATTGGGGCAAAAGTGCACGTGGAATAGGTAAATGGAGTCGGAAGGAAGATGGAAGGTAAATCGCGCATGTTTATAGTGAAAGTGAGAAATGAGGAAGAAAAAGTTGATATCTTGAGAAAGAAGAAAGCTCTAAAGGGAAGGGAAGAAAGGATAGAGGAGGATTTGACGTGGAATGAAAGAAGAAGAAAGTGGATGATGAAACAGAAAGCATGGAGTGAAAGAGTGAAAGGGAACACGGTATGGATAGGGAAAGACAGAATGTGGATAAATGGGAATGTGTGGATATGGGATGATGAGGAAGATAAATTGAGTGAAGTGTGTAGGGAAGGCCCATGGCGACGAGGGCAAAAAGTGGAGACTAAGGATATAAGGGAGGAGGTAATGGGAACAGTAGAGTGTGAAAGGAAAGAAGTAGGAGAAAACGGAGCGACGGGGTTTCCACAAAAGTAGGGAGGGGATATAAGGACGAAAAAAGGGAGAAAGGAAGGAAGAAAGAAGTGAGAGTAGCGTTTTGGAACGTATCAGGACTAATGAATAAAGATGAAGGATTCTGGGAAGAGTTGAAGAAATGGGATGTAGTGATGTTGAGTGAAACCTGGGTAGATGAGAAGGAGTGGAAGAGAGTGAAGAGGAAGTTACCCAAGGGATATATTTGGCAGATGCAAGGGGCAAAGAAAGACAAGGTGAAGGGAAGAAAGAAAGGGGGTATGGTGTCAGGAGTGAGGAAGGAATTGGTGGGAGAAAAGAGAATAGAAATGGGATTTGAGGAAACTGATGGAGTTATAACGAGAATGGTGAAGATAGGAAAAAGAAAAGTGAGGATAGTTTGCGTTTATAGGAGAAGGGGAGAAGAAGAAGGTTGGAGTGTGATTAGGAAATGGGTGGCGAAAAAGGATGACGAATTAGTGTTGATAGGAGGTGATCTGAATGCGTGGACGGGGGAACAGGGAGGGGAAATATGGGATGAAGAGTGTGAGACTTTCAGGAGAAAATCGAAACACAAACAGGTGGACCAGAAGGGTAAGACTATGTTGGAAATCCTGGGAGAAACAGGGTGGTTTATTTGTAATGGGAACTCGGAAGGGGATGAGGAAGGCGAGATTACGTTTGCAGGGAAAGGGGAAACAGTGATTGACTACATTCTGGCCGAGGAAAGGATAAGGAGGCTGTTAAAAAGAATGGAAGTAGGGAACGAAATAGGGTCAGAACACTTCCCGGTCATTGCAACGTTGAAATGCGGGAATTGGAGAAGAGAGGGAAGGAAGAAGGAGGGAGCGACACGGAAAAAAGCAAAGATGGGTAAATGGGGAGTTGATAAGCTGAGAGAATATACGGAAAGAATGGAAGAAGAGAATAGTTTGATTGAAGATGGGGGAGGTGTGGATGAGATGTTGTGTAAGATGAGGGGAAGGGTAGAGAAGATAGTGGAAGAAATTAGGCCAAGTGAGGAAGAAAGAAGGGAGAAGAGAGGATGGTGGGATGCGGAATGTGTAGAGAGTAAAGAGCGCATAAAGCTATCATTAAAGAATTGGAGAAAAGGAGAGATAGACAAAAAGGAGTATAATAAAAGAAAAAGGGAACACGAGAAATTACTGGATGTCAAACGACAGGAGGAGAAGGTAAGGTACATGGAGGAGGTAGAAAAAGCAATAAAGGAAGGAAGAGAATGGGAGGTGATCAATAGAGAAAGAAGTGAATGGAAAGGAATCAATGAAGAGATAAGTATGGATGAATGGACGGCATATTTCAAGAAATTGCTAGGAGGGGTGGATAGCAAGGTGAGGGGGGATGGTAGAAAGATCAAGGAGGGAGGAATAGAAGGTGGGAATGAGTTGACCAGAGAGGAGGTGAATCAAGCAATTGAGAAGTTAAAAAGAAATAAGGCGACAGGAGAGGATGGGATGGAAAATGAAGCGTTGAAATTTGGCGGAAGAAGGGTTAGAGAAGAGATTTGGGAAGTATGTAATAGAGTATGGAGAGGCGAAGGATGGCCGAAGGAGTGGAGAACAGGTTTGGTAGTTCCTTTATTAAAGAAAGGAGGGGGGCAAAAAGTGGAAGATTATAGAGGAATCACTCTCATGCCAGTAACGTATAAGATTTACGCGGAGGTGCTTAGGAAGAGATTAGAAGAACAGGTAGAGGAGAAAGAAAGTATTCCACACAATCAAACAGGATTCAGAAAGGGGATGGGGACAGTGGATAACATTTTCGTACTAAATTATTTAGTTAACAGGAACCTGGGACTGAAAAAAGGAAAACTAGTCGCACTTTTTGTAGATTTTAAGGCAGCTTTCGACTCGGTGAATAGAAAAGTTTTGTGGAAGGCAATGAAAGAAAGGGAGGTGGACGAAGATCTGATTGAGAGGATAAAAGAGGTCTTTACGGAGACAAAGACAAGGGTGAGAATAGGGGAACAGAAAGGAGAGGAATTTTGGACAGGGAGGGGTCTTAGGCAGGGGTGCCCACTAAGCCCGTTGTTGTTCAGCATCTTGTTAGCAGACCTAGAAAAGAAAATGGGAAGGAAAGGTAAAGGGGGTATTGTCCTAGGAAATAAGAGAATATACTCGTTAGCGTACGCGGACGATGTGGTGCTTCTGGCAGAGAATGAAAGTGGAATGAACTTGCTAATGAAAGGATTCGAAGAGTACGTGAGAGAGAAAGACCTGACAATAAATGTGACAAAGACAAAGATAGTATGTTTCAGGAAGAGAAAGAATGAAGTAAAGTATGGATGGAAGATAAATGGGGAAATGGTGGAAATGGTAGAGGAATTTTGTTATTTAGGATTCTGGTTCGAAGCGGGAGGTGGAAACGATCTGCAAGTGAAAAAAAGGATGGAAAGTGCGAGTAAGGTGATGGGTCAAGTGTGGGGGATTGGAAAAAGAAGATTCAAAGAGGACTGGAAGATGAGAGTATGGCTGTTTGACTCACTGGTATGGTCTGTGATGTGTTATGGAGTGGAGATTTGGGGATGGAAGGAGTACAAAAAAGTAGAAAACATGCAAGAGAGATTTCTGAGATGGGTTATGGGAGTGAGTTGGAACTGCCCAGGTTATATGTTGAGAGAAGAAACAGGAAGAGAGAAATTGGTGATAAGGCAGAGGAAAAGGGTATGGAATTTCGAAGAGAAACTTAAGAGTGGTAAGGGTAGCAAAGTTGCACAAGCATGCCTGCAGGAAATATTAGATAGAGAGAGGAGAGGAAACACGGGACATTCAAGATGGGAGGAGGAGAGATGGAAAGTGAGAAGAGAATGGAGAATGTGTGACGAGGGGAGGGAGTGGCAGGTAGTAGAGGGGGAAATGAGTAAGAAGCAGGAAGAGCAGAGGTGGGAAAAGATTATAGAGTCAAAATATAATAAATGGTATAGATTCATCAAGATGGAAGGGGTCCCAGAATATTTAGGGAAATTGAAAAAGGAGAGCAGGTGGTCCAGAATGATACGCTTCAGAATGGGAGAAGGTATGAATGAGTGTAAATATTGGATGAGTGAAGAAATGAAAATGTGTAGGGTATGTGGGTATGAAAGGGAATCTTGGGAGCACGTGTTGGAGAGATGTACAGGGGAAGAGGAAGGGGGAAAGAGCGTTGTAGATAAAGTTAGGTGGATACTGAGCGGTTGTGGACAAGGGGAAAAGTGGATGAAGAGCTTAGAAGAGAAAAGGGAAGAGAGAATGCATGGGGAAGGTGAAAACCAAAATTGAAATATGGATAAGGAAAATTAGTGTTGCGTGTCTTTGAAAAGCTTGAAGAATAATGGTAAGAGGAAACGGAAGCCCTGGAAGGTCTCGCGCACTTGTTAGATAATAGTTATTAGCTAGTAAGATAATAGTTAAGAACTTGTAAATAATAAGAAGGCGAAACGACTATAGGTTAAGATAAGCATAAGGCATAGAGGATAAGAGAAATTGTAAAAGATGTAAAGGGAACGGAGCCCTCAAACCCGTAAAAGGGAGAGTAATAAACTACTACTACTACTACTACTACTACAGTCGTCCCAATTTTTATAGTCAAAAGGTAATACTTAAAACTTGCATAATTTAAAAATTAGAAACTTTAAATTTTAA
The DNA here is from genome assembly GCA_932195095.1 of Andricus curvator. Lineage (NCBI taxonomy): Eukaryota > Metazoa > Arthropoda > Insecta > Hymenoptera > Cynipidae > Andricus > Andricus curvator. The sequence goes on from CAKNYM010050933.1 coordinate 124,612, forward strand.
TGATTTACAATCTAAAGTTCTACAATTTTGAAGATTTAAAATTAAAAAATCTTTTACGATTTGTAATCATTACGGCAAATTTGTAACGTTTTATTTTAACATATACTCATTTTTACACAATTTAACCTGATTTCCTTTATTTCTCATAATAAACCGTACAAAATAATAATTTCTACAAAATCTATAAAGTACCTAAAAACTTGGTATTGATTATATATTTTTACTCGAAAAAAGAATGGATTATACGGCAACCCCAGGCGGAAAAATTATATATAGTGTATACATGGTGTGAAATATTATACAATATAATTTTAATTTGTTTGATATAAAAATTGTATTAAACGAATGAAAATTATATATTATATCAACCTCGTTTCTTGCCTCCAAGTTTTTCTATTTTCAAAATTAATTTTTCCATGCAAAAGTCGAGTAAACAATTTAATAACAGGGATTCTAGCGATTCTTAGGAACCAAATTTCAGGTGTTTTCCAGGTCAAGAAATTAAATATTTCCAGGTCCCCTTTTTTTTACATCAAATAATGAAATAAACGTTTTTCATACATGTAAAAAAGAGCCATTTCATTTTTTATTGGCCAACAATTTCTAAAGAAAGCCGAATCATAAATAAACAAATTCTTAATTTTTTGCGAACATGAGTCGTCTTTGTGAAATCTTTGGGAATATTTTTAAATCTTTGTAATGTTTTTGAAATCATTGAAATCTTTGAAGTCTTTGTGAAATCTTTTGAAATCTTTGTGAATTCGTTGGAATTTTTTAAGTATTACAAACCTTAGCGAAAGCTTGAAATTTCCGTGACATCTTTTGGAATTTTTTAAAACTTTTGTAAAATCTTTAAAATCTTTGTGTAACTTTTTGAAATATTTTAAAATCTTAATGAAATATTTAAAATATTTCCGAACTCTTTCTTTAATCTTTGTTTGCGAAATCTTTTGTGTTCGTTTGAAATCTTTGAATCTTTTTTGAAATTTTCTCAAATGTGTCCAAACCTTTTGAAATTTCTTAGAATCTTTGAAATCTTTGAAATCTGGTGTACTGTATCCCCTTTGCAATCTTTGAAATTCATGAAATCTTTTGAAATCCTCATGAATTTTTTGAAATATTTGTGAAATCTTTCGTAAATCTTTTGTAATCGTTTCAAATCACTCGAATATTTGAAATCTTCTCAAAAATTTTTAAATCGTTTAAAATGTTTGAGATGTTTTGAAATCCTTGAAATCTGGTGTACTGCACCCTTGTTGAAATCTTTGAAATTCTCGGATTCTTTTGAAATCTTTATGAATTTTTTATGAAATCTTTGATACTCTTGTGAAATCTTAGAAATATAGTTAAATATACCCTTTTTAAAATCTTTAAAATCTCTTGAAAGTTTTAAAATCTTTGTGAAATGTTCGAAATATTTGTGAAATATTTGAAGCCTTTGATATCTTTGTGAAATCTTCTGAAATCTTCGTGATTCGCTGGAATTTTTGGAAGTATTACAAACGATATTAAAAATCTTGAAATCTTTGTGAAATCTATTGAAATGTTTATGAAATATTTCTCAAATCTTTGTTTGGAAAATCTTTTGTATTCGTTGAAATCGTTGAATTATTTGAAATCTTTTGAAATGTTTTTAAATGTTTTAAAACCTCTTGAAATTGTTTCAAATTTTTGAAATCTTTGAAATCTGGTTTACTGTACCCCTTTCAAACTTTGGAAATCCTTTAAATATTTAAAACACTCAAAACCCGAGTGTTCAACCCCTCAAAAAATCCGTTGTCTAACCATGGCTTATTCTAATTCTGAAACTGAATTAACATCGAAATTTTAAACTAATAATTTTTATAATTTTTAACTTGAACACCACAACAAAATTTATACTTCAATCTTCTATATTAGCGGAGAAGAAATTAAAAACTTATAGAATTATTCACAATATTAAAGTCTGTTCTTTGCAATCTATAAAATAATTGGTACAGTCTAGAAAAAGTGCTTTGAAATCTCTTTATTTATTCTGTAATAAACAAAAGATAAATTATATCTTGATGAATAAAACACTTTTCAGTAGCAAAATTTTTTCCAAGCGAGATGTTTCTTTCATAACAGGTTACGAAATTCAAATTACTCTTTGCATTTCGTTACAAGTACTATTTAAAAAGCGAACAAAAAATAATTAAAGTTCAAGGTTCTCGTAAAAAATTCAAGGAGATTTCCAGGTTTTCAAGGTTTAAAAAAAATTCAAGGAGAATTCCAGGTTTTCAAGGTTTTCAAGGTCGCTTGACACCCTGAATAATTATTTTTGTCCAAAATAAATCAACCAGTTTCTCATTTTTTTGTTCAAATATAAAAAATTTTGAGGCGAGAAACGAGGTCGTTATAAGTTGTAATGATTTAGAAATAAATTTTTAAATACAGAAATTTTGTTCCCTAAAAAGGTAACCTTATATTTAATATCAAATAATAAATATACCTAGAAAACTCACTGAGCTTACTAGGGTAGTGCTGGTCCGAGGATTTAAAGAATTTAGATTGTATATTAGTTTTGAGAAATTTCGGAAACAGTTAGAAATTTACAAAAAATAAAAAAATTAGTGTGCTTTGCAGTGTTTCCAAGGCAAATGTATCGAGTGACGATCGCAGCGCCACTGTTTGCCCTTCCCGCCGCAGGCACGAAATTTACGCGTGGCGTGGCATACCCCTGGTTCATATAAACCAACGCTTGGCAGTCCGTGAAAATGTCAAAATGAATACCGATTAGCAAAGGTCTTAATCGAGTCGTTGCCCACACTACAGCCAACAACTCTAGCTTACTAGAATGATATGATTTTTCCGTTCCTGAGGTTTTTCTACTAATTGGGTAAATTAATTTCTGCTTCTCCCCCTCGTTTTGTTGAAATAACATTGCTCCTAACCCGATTGCCGATGCATCCGTGTTCAATTCAGTACGACTTGCTAGCGGATTATAAAGACCCAAAATAGGCCCTGAATTGATCATTTGTTTGATTTTCTGAAATGAAAATTTCTGAGCTTCACCCCAGAAAAAATTTACACCGTCTTTCAAAAGTTCAATTAACGGATCCATCAAACACGAAAATTTCGGAATAAAACGTCTCGAAAAGTTTGCAAGTCCTACAAACCTTCTCACATCATGCACATTTTCCGGCTAAGGAAACTCTACAATTACTCTAATGTGTTTTACACCTGGTTGCATTCCATTTTTTCCAATTACAAATCCTAAATAATCGACTTTAGGCATCCCGAACTTGCATTTTTTCAAGTTTAAAGTTAAACCTGCTTTTATCATAAGATCCAAAACTTCGCTCAATTTTTGTATGAATTCCTCCCAAGTTTTGGCATAAATCAAGATGTCGTCAAAATAAGTAAGAGCTAAATTAGCATGATTTGGACCAAAAACCCTTTTAATTAATTCAGAAAAATAGAACGGGGCATTCATCAAACCAAAAATTGCTCTCTCAAATTGACCCGTCTCATCCTGAGTTATGAAAGCCGTCTTTTCTTTCGCACTTCCAGTTAATGGAATGCGGAGATAACCATGTGACAAATCTAGAGCGGAAAAAAACTTGGAGCCATGTAATTGATCTAGACCATCATTGATATCTGAGAGAGGTAAGTTTGTCCGAATTGTCATCTGATTTAATCGCCGATAGTCAACAACTAGACGCGGTGATCCATCTGCTTTAGTAAGTAAAAAGCACGGACTAGCACAGGGTGAATTTGTTTCTGTAGCTAAACCGACTCGTTTATATTCTCCTATAAGATCTCGCATTGTTTCACGTTCCGACGAACTCAAATTATACGGCTTCGCAGAAAACGGTTCCGACCCTTCTTTTAACTGTATGTCCATTTCCAAAAGATCCGTACGTCCTACTCCGATAAATTTTTGGCAATTGCTCCACGTTTAGAATTTAAAAGATCAACAATCTCTTTCGATTCTATCTCAGATAATGATTCGTGTGTTTGTACCTCTGATTTGTTAACCGGCTCAAACCTAGGTTCCAATTCTGGAATTTCTTTTATTGTTAAAATTGTATCCCCAAGAATTTTCCCTTTCGATAACTTGACCTCCTCATCAGTTAAATTTTCATAAGGCAACATTAATTCACAATCACCGACTAATACATTAATAAAATTAATCGATCCCGGCTGAATACTAACTATTTCGTTAACAGTTGGTCTCAACTCTTCAAGGTTTGACTCAATTCTTGATTCTTTAGCAAACGGAAAATTATTTGCATAACAATGAGTTATTTTATCACCGAATTTATAAAATGCAATATGAGGCAATTCAGTGAAAGATCTACCGATGATTACATCATAATTAGTCGCGTTATCTGGAACCACTCTGAAACAAATATCATCAGCTGTGCACTCGTCCACCTTTATATTAGCCTTTATTATACCTGGAGAGCGCGTCGTGGCTTCAATGCTTCCAAAACCTATTAATTCATTTGGACGTTTTAAAAATTCAAAACCGTGATTAAGCATAACGGAAGCTTTTATAATACACACCGAAGATCCATGATCTACCAGAGAATCGACAATCACACCATTAATTAAAACCTTCTTTAAATACTTTTTCTCAGATGGATCGCAATTTGAAGAAATAACATTTATCTTACCTTCGTCAAGTTTCTTAGGCCTAATACAATCTTTTGCGAAGTGACCTGTCTCGTTGCAAGGAAAACATTTAATTTCGCGTTTCACAGGGCATTCTTTTGCGTAATGATCGGTCGCATTACATCTAAAACATGCACGCTTCGTACTTGCACTCTGACTTGATTCTTTTTTCAAACTGCCTCCAACGTAGTTACTCTCCTTTGAAGTCACTGTCGAAATTTCCTTCTTATCCGGCATCAAACTCAAGATAAATTTTCGTCCTTCCTGTGATCAGCTGCTCCAGAATTCTCACGTCTTGAAGAAAAACGCTGCTTTCTTGAATTCTACACATCCTCCAACATTAAGATATTTTGAAGAAGACTGTCAAGGTCGAGATACGTTTGTGATGCGATTATAGAACTCGTGTCACGAGACAACAGTCCAACTGCCAGTTGAGTTTTAGTTTCAGTCAAACTAAATCCCAATTCTTTGCAGAGTCGAACTTTCTCAAAAAAGTATTCTCAAACATCTTCTTCAGGTCGCTGACATCGTTGTTCCATTGCCTTCCATTTTTCATTTAAGGTTTTTTGAGTCCAGTTTTGAATAGTATCAATTCGACTCAGACACGAATTTCTTGCTGCTTTCTTTAGGTGCGCTCTTGCTGTTTCGAAAGCTACAGCCTCAGTCCAATGATGTAACGTAGCAGTGGATTCTAACTGCGTCAACCACGCTCTTGCTTCTGAAGATCCTTCTAGTCCAGAGAAGTTCGTAATATTATGTGATAAATCCGGAAGAACATTATAATGAAATGTCTCTGCTTGGTTCTTCTGTGACACATTTTGCAGTGATGCTGCGTTTTGATCCAAAAGTCTAGTCATAGCTGATAGGACTTGCGACATATTTTGCTGAAATTCTCCCTGAGACTCATTTCCATGTTGCGGAATTTGATTTGTGGCATTTGAAACTGGCCTTTTTTGATTTTCGGGTTGAACATGTTTATTCACCGGCTGTTCATTCTGTAGAGGATTGAATCGTCTTGATCGCCTATTATCTTGACCTTCCGTGTTCCTTTGATTTCACCAACCAAGCTAATCAGGTGAAGTGGAAAGTCCCTCCAGCTGCTCCTTGTAGATTCATTCTCACTATTCACGAAATTGTTTTTTTTTTTCAAATTTTCACAAAACAGAATTCCGTTCCACACTTCTTTAACCACTGTTTTCAGGCGAATCTAATTGATTCTCACATTTAAAAAAAGAACTTTCAATAACACGCAAGAAAAATCGAGAACCTTTTTTTACTATCATGGCGTCAGGAATCGAGTTCTTTTTTTTTTTTTTTTGTTATTTAGCTTGGTTACCGGAATTTTTCCAAATTTTCCGATTTTCCCGATTTTCGCGGATTCGCGTCACTGAAAAAAGCTTATTTAGTGGAAATGGGCCACTATCCTACTTCTGAAATTGTTAGAGTTCAATCTAATTTACGAATACGATCTCGAGTTAAAGCGTAGCGTGACACAATGAAAGTCCACACTTTATAATAATTATGTAAGTTTTAATCAATATAACGATTACAATTAGTACAATAAAACTTTACGACCACTTGGCCTAAACTTTCGGCTCTTTGCCCACAATCTCGGTCCGCGATACAACTTAACAGCCTCGCCATTTCATACTAACGTTCTTCAAACTTTTTCTAACAACTCCAAGTCACCTAGCAACCTTGTATAAAAAAACTATATATGTATTTTTCTAACATTAAATAGATGTAGTTTGTTCCAAAGGCGAGCCCTAGGAAGGCCCTTTGGAATTTACATGTACGGTGTTAGGGTATTTCTAACACTGACCATGGGTACGGCACTCTAGCCTAATTTTTGTTCCACTAATCGGGTGGACGGGGCGAGGGAGCATGGAACTTTTGGCGTCTCCACGAGAGCGCGTTGGTAGAAAATATTACACTGCGGATGTACTTTGTGAACTCTCTGAAATACATTGAGTGCCGTACCCATGACACTGACTTCCTTTCACGAAGTTTAGACTGTGTTGATTAATTTTTATTAACAAATTGAAAGAGATTGAAAAGGTATAGGGGAGCTTTATTATTAAATAGACTATTATAGCAGATTGCGCATGAGAAATTGCCTTCTTTTAGCCACATTAAGTAATCCCGCTCTCGCTCTCTCTCTCCCTCCCCCACTCCCCCTCTCTATTGCTTGTGAGTACTGACACATACGTCATTTTTCGCTCCGTAAAAAACCTTTATTCTGCCGCTTTCAGGCCCTAGCGGGCTTTCTTTTGTTGCAGATATTTCAAGCATGCTATTAAAGATGCTTTTAGATAATTAATTTGTCTAAAAGAGTTGGAATTATTGGATGAAAGCTGTATCAAATTCGATAGCTGTCACTTTCGAGGTTCTGTTTCCTGCATGGACTCTAGAGGTGGGAGGTTGCTCTCCAGACTTGAAGCCATTGCTGGACTACCAGAGAGGGATGAAGAAGATCTTGTGGATCTTGTCTGTGCAGACTCAAAGGCTATTAATGTGCAGCTAGCTCCTGCTGAGATAAAAATTACACACAGGATGTCTTCTACACTCTCAGTATCATCATCACAAGCTCAGTCATCTGCATTCGGAGAGGCGGTAGAGTCAAGTTCGAGTTCAACTCTTACTACAAAACATTCTTCCACAAAATCAGTTACTGCTCATACAAATATCATACAACTGGTAGGCCACGGTTAGTTCTGGTTCGATTTTCAACGCTAAGGCCTCGAAAAGAGATGATTTCCAGTATGAGAAAGAAGAAATCGCTATATGCAAATGAAGTATCTTCGGATCTGGGTAAATCTCGTCTTCACATTAATCAATACCTCCCTGCAGCCACATACAACTTACTTCACTTAACTAGAGAAAAGGCTAAGTTGCTTTCGTACAAATATGTGTGGCAGGTAAATGGTGTGATCCTTGTTAAGCGAAAAGATAAGGATTCTGTAATCAGGATCAAAAGTCTGTCACATTAATATTAATTCACTAAAATCGCATATTGACTTACTTCGTGCTTACTTAAATCATAATATATGTATATCATGTCATGGCGATAAGTGAAACATGGCTAACTGAAGCTATTAGTGATCATATTATTGCTCTTGATGGTTATAGGATTGTGCGTAGGGATAGAGATGACAGGAGGGGTGGGGCGTTGCTGTATATACCATGAACGGCCTTAACTTTAAAGTAATAGAGACATCTAATGGATTATTTAATAAACCCGAATTCATCATGATTGAGATTATTAGTCAATGGGTATAACCTATTCTTTTATCTGTGGTATATAGAAGACCTCATGGAGAATATTTGCATGATTTTGAATCCTATTTCTTAAGGTTCAATCATGCATATGATAATATAATAATTTTAGGGGATTTTAATTTTGATTTAAATTGTCATGATTATGCATCTACCTATATAAAAGATCTTTTTTACTCACTTAATCTATTTACAGTTCCATATGCAGCAACGCACCATACTCAGACTTCTGATACATGGTTAGATCTGTGTATAGTAGACGATATTGAAAAGGTAACCTCATCCTATCGATCAACTATCCCCTTTGTGGCTGGGCATGATCTTGTAGCGATTGAATACTCCTGGGAAACAGGTGGATTTGTGCAAACTAACAACAATACTTATCGCGATTATAGGAATATTGATGATGAGGCCTTTCTCTTAAGTCTACGATCTGCTAATTGGCGGGAATTTAATGGTATACAATCTGTAGATGAAAAGCAGAAATTAATTCATAATCTCTTAAATATGGCTATGGATGAACATGCTCCTTTAAGATCTTCTGTGATAAGAAGACGAATTTGTCCATGGAAGACGGATGATATCAAAAATTTGATAAGAGAGCGTGATCGTGAATACAAGGTATGGAAAAGACTAGGTGATCCTTCAATTTACGATAGCTATAAGGCACTGAGAAATATTGTCACGAGACTACTTAGAGAGGCAAGATTTGAGTATAATATCACTAGATTAATGGGTGTAGTAGAGTCTAGGGATTTGCGGAGGGAGTTAAGATCTTTAGGTTTGGTCAAATGAAATAAATGCTTACTTTCTTCTCATTTGTGGTGATTTTTCATATAGTATATCAACAGACTGGTTGTCCAATCTCCTTAACTTTGATTTTGATAATGCTCATTTCTACTTCTAAGACATTTCTCCGCTTACACTGATTGAGAGCCTAGAAAGTATTAAAACTGAGGCGAAAGGGGTGGATGGTCAACCAGTTAGTTATATCATTAAAGCTTTGCTTATAATTTGTCCACACTTACTTAATCTCTTTAACAACTCTGTTGTCTTTCTAAGGTATTGGAAAAAATCGTCTACAGTCAGATGATAGACTATGTGGAAAAAGAAAATACCCTAAATTCATGTCAATCTCGCTATATGAAAAGATAAAGTACGCAGACATTATTGCTCACTGTCATGGACGACATTCGTTTGGGAATTGATAAGAGAATTGTGACAATTATGGTTCTTTTTTATTTTACCCAGGCTTTTGATATGGTCCCTCAAATGCTTCTCTTACCTAAACTACAAAACTATGGGTTTTCTGCATCTGTGCTGAAATGGATAGCATGGTATTTATTTTCTCGTGAACAGTGTGTAGCCATATTGGAAAATGAAAGATCTAAATGGGGTAACATTGGCTCAGGAGTTCCGCAGGGGTCACTGCTCGGGCCTCTTCTGTTTATTTTGTTCAATAATGGTTTAAGTACAGTGATAAAGTTCTGCATGTACATGCTATTTGTGGATGATCTGCAGATCTATATCCAATGTAAGCCGGATCAAATTAATGAGACTATTGACCTAATTAATCAAGACATTAAAGGTATTTGTGATTGGACAAATACTAATAAGCTTAAGCTAAATCCTACTAAAACTCAGGCCTTAATTTTAGGTAGTTCTCAGTATATCAACAGTCTAGGCATTGCTTCTTTGCCACCAGTGCAAGTGAACGGAAATATGGTACCTTTTGTCAGTAGTGCTCGTAATCTAGGAATAATTTTAACCTCTACATTATATTGGGATAAAGAGGTTGGAAGCATCTCCAGAAGGTTTTATGCTACGCTTCCCTCATAATGTCGCACCTTGACTATTGTTGTGCAGTGTTCACTGATATTTCAGTAGAGCAGGATCATAAATTAACGAAGCTATTGAACTCTTGCATAAGATTCATGTACAATGTAAAACGGGATGAACATTTTAGACCGTATGGAAAACAGCTTGGCTAGATGAGTGTAGGCAGTACGAAAAAATTTGTTGTAGGATCTCTTACGTATGTGATATTAAAAACACAGCGTCCAGAATATCTTTATGAAAAATTTGTTGAAAGAGTTACTGTTACTAATCGGGAAGTTAGACAGCCAGAAAGGTTTCGAGTTCAACAGAGCAGAACTGTAACTTTTCAGAAGTCATTTATTGTATCGGCTACGACTTTGTGGAACAGTTTACCGAAAGACATAGTTGATGCAGAGACAGTTTACTGTTTCAAAAGCAGAATTGCCAAATATTTGAAAGATATGGAAGGTTAGTAATGTAGTTTTAGCAATGTATTAAGTATGTTCTCAATTTAAGTGAAGATTGTTATATTCAGAGTGCATAGTTTACGGAAGTTCCACGGTCGTATACACAGGTCCGGGGGCTCTCGTGGTGGGGGAAGTTCCCTAACGTAAGCCAGAAAGTTTCGCAAACTGACCACTGAATGTGGTGGCGTATGTGTCGAGTAGTGTAGGATTTGAAAGGCAAACAAAACACGTTTTCTAACCTCAGAGTCTCAACTGGTCTCAACGAACCGAATCGTGAAGTAATATTTAAATAAAAGAAATGCAAAAATACCGTGTGTTTTGCCGTACCAAAGTGCAAAACAAATAGATCAAAATTTAAAGGCAAGGGGTCAATTTTTAAAGATCCGAGTGATCTTGTTGTCCGAAGAGAATGGGAATCGTGTGTCCCCGGCGAATTTCATTTTCCGGAGAACGATCCTCGCTTGCGAAATTGTGCCAAACCGACAAAATTCGATAATCCCGAGAAATCATTACACTATTTTAATATTTTCAAAAATCAGTTTCATGCAATTTACTTTGAATCATATAATTTTCAGCATCAATATGTGTTTATTATTTTCATTAACTTAAAAATGCATCAATATTATTTAAATTATTGAATACACCTGGATTAAATTGACTTCTTGAAATAAAAATTTCAAATTAAACCGCCACTTTCTCTACTCAACTATTACGCCACTACCGGAAGTGGCACCTTTGTGAAATAATCGGAAGCTTCAATAAGCGAACTTCCCCCACCACGAAAGCCCCCGGACCTGTGTATACGGCCGTGGGAAGTTGAGAAACGCAAAATGAAGTGTGAAATTCTGTGTGTGTACATGTGTATTTTTTACTGTCGTGTCCTTAAGGGTTCAGCCCAGGACAAATAAAGTATCAATCAATCAATCTCTCCCTCTCTCTCTCTCGAAGGAATCGGACTCGAGTCGGCCATCCCTAGACTGCTCTCATTTACTGTTACATACCCGCTGAGACCGGTTGCAGACATAAGATTCAATCCATTTAATTCCTATATTAGAAAGATTGAGAAGTCTGAGCTTTGACAATAGCAGCTTATGATCCACAGTATCAAAGGCCTTCGAGAAGTAAAAGAGGACAACAACAGTGATCTTTCTATAATCCATTGCTTTCTTGAGGTCAGATGTCACTTTTAAAGAGGCCGTGAGTGTACTGTGACTCGCCCTGAAGCCTGACTTATCGAATCTTGCTCTCGATTCTCGACAGCTGTTTGGCTGATTCTACTGTGACCTGCTGTGACTTACATTACATGTCAATGTCTAACTGAATTGACCAATAGGATACTCATATTTGTATCAACAATAAATGCAAAAAAATCCTCCATGAAGAAGCGCAGTGTTCATAAAATGATCATAATTATGAATACACCATATAATGAACGCACTCAAAACTACTTTGCAGCGGGGTTTTTTGTTGCAATTTTTTGCATAAAAGTCTTTTTGTCTCAAATAAACTTTCAGTAAGAACATTCCCATTTGTTACAGTAAAATTAAATTTATGTATTCTATTTCCCAAATATCTGTGTCAAACCTTCAAGCGTTATTATTATTATTATTATTATGTTTGTTATGCTGGGCCATTTAAGTCCCGTAGCACTGTGGTTAAAAACCTATTGTACTATGCCTTTATTTTAAGACCCCGGTGAAACAGAGATCTTTACACGGGTCACCCTCACTGCTATAGTATCATTTAAGTCATTTAGCATAAGTACATATAACGCCAGCCGACTCCACTTCACTGGTTATGGGCCCGTGAAAATTTTCTTTTTCTAAGGTTTGCTTTGAATCATTGTATGAATTTAATCACAACCAGTGATAACCCGCGGCTGCATCCGACTTTATTAGAAGTTGTAGCATTATTTACTATTAGATCATTAAAAGCTCTAAGGCTCATGTAGGGGGTAATTTAACCTAGAAAACTCACCTGAAAAAATCAATTCCAAATGGTAGCGCAACGAATGATTATCAGGGGACAATTTGTTTTCCTTTTGGAAGCTCAAATCCACATTTGAGGCGGAAAGTTCCTGCGGGTCGTTGACACTTGCGACAAATATGTTAAATTTCTTAAAAATTGCATTTACAAAGCAGCAGAAAAAAATTTAATAAATTATTAAAAACTATAACAAATGTATCTTATTAAAAAATATTTTTTTGTAGATACACTGAAAGAAGGAAAAATACATTGAATGTAAAATAATGACTATTAAACATTAATAATACAGATCGTTAATAACAATTTCATTAAATAATTGTCGCAACCAGACCAGATGAAATTTCAACTAAAATGATAAATAATTAACTAGAATACTTGATTTTTCAAGCGAAAAAAATAATTTTTAAACAAGAAGATTAACTTTCAAAAAAGTAGATAATTTTCTGCAAAAAAATATATTTTTCAACGAAATAGTTGAATTTTCAATTAAAAAAGACAAATTTTCATCCAAATCGTTGAATTTTGAACCGGAAATGATCAATTTCCAACTAAAAATGGAATAGTTACATTTTCAGTTAATGAAATTAATTTCCAACCAAACTGATGAATTTTCAACTAAAATTATGAATCTTCAATTGGAATAGTTGTATTTTATGTCAAACAGATGAATTTTCAACCATTAAGATTAATTTTCTACGAAAAAGACGAATTTTTCACAAAATACATAAATTTACAAACAAATAGTTTAATTTTTAAATGCAAAATATCAGTTTTCAACCAAATACTTCATTTTCACCAAAAAAAGATAAATTCATTTTCAACAAAGTAGTCACATTTTCAACCAGAGATGAATTTTAAATTAAAATGATGAATCTTCAACCAAAAAAATTAATTTTTAACAAAGGAATTAACCTTTTAACCCACACGGAAAAAAATATGCCTATAATAATAAGAACACTAGTCATGCTTTTGTGGCAGGTTTCATTCTTGCTATCCTGGTACAAAATTCATTCATTTTAAGCAGGAATCCCTTTATCCTAAAAAAGTACAAAGCTTCATGCTTTTAAAGCCGTTATCCCTTGCGAAAATAGCTCGAACTTCGCCTTGCTACGGTTGCAAGAAAACCCATCCTATTAGAGTATGAGTACTCTTACAAAAGAGATATTAGGCCACGTGCAAGCGCCGGTACGCGTAGCCTAGTATCTCTTTTGTAAGAGTACTCATACTCTAATAGGATGGGTTTTCTTACAACCGTAGCAAGGCAAAGTTGGAGCTATTTCCGCAAGGCACAACTGCTCTAAGGGCATGTGACTCAAGCAATAACGGCATGCGCTTGATTCTTTTATAGTATAGGACATTTAATGCTAAAAATGTCTAACCTGACGCCAATATTGGTAGAAATTCATACCAATTTCGCACATGAAGTTCCGTGCTGTAATATTAAGAGCTCAGCCTACTATAACAGTGCGATTTTTTTCTCCGTACAGTAGTTAAATTTTTAACTAAAAAAAGATGAATCCGCAACGAACAATGTAACGAAAATTTCTATTATAATTCAGAAATATTTCTTCTTTGAAATACCAACTTCTACTCTAAAAACTGCTCAAAGTACTTTCTTTGCCTGAACTGTGGAGGAGGGAACTTTCAAATTGTGACGAATTCTGACTTGGAAGAGGGATTTTTTAAAATTTCATTCTTCTAAATCCAAATTATAATTCTTTAAAAAAATTCCCGTTTCATGTAAAAAATAATTTCTCGGACTTCCCCGGTTTCCCGGTCAAGTGGCCACCTGTTTATTTATTTATGAACAATTAATACCTAGTAATTTTTATCAAATTCCATTACTTAATATTTTCATTACATTACTCTATTTATCGTTCCATTTCATTTTCATTACTTATTAGGTAAAAGAATTGTTGATAACTTTATGAGTTGTTTCTAACTTTACCATTTGTTACAATTTTCCGTTACTAATATCATTCAAATTGCAAATGACAACGAGTTTGAGACAAAGTAAATTTTTTTTTCTAGAACAAAGTGATATACGGTTGCATTTGTTTAAATAAAATGTTTGTAATGATTAAACATAGTTGTACTATTACATTTACGATTTCTAGGCCTGTCTTCATTAGTTTAGAATAACAATTACTTTATTACAGACATTTATTCAAAGATGGAAAATCATATCGTTAAAATTAACCATTTTGCCGCTTTATTTGCAACAGTACTGCTAAAAGAATAAAAAACACACAAATTGGCTTCCCTACATTTGTGAGGAATTTAATGCAGAGTAATAAAAAAAAATCTTACATCGGTTAAAAATGTATCCTGTGGAGCTATTTGTTCGCGAAAATCCATTTCTCGACCACTGCTACGCAGCCGAAACGCGCGTCAATTTAGGATTTTCGACGGCAAATCGGGACGTAGCGTAGCTGCGTTTGTCCACAAGCACTGTGTCCCATGGTTTCTATCCAGATGCAAACGCAAAACGCCGCTACGCTGGCGTAGCTGCGACCCAGCGTGTACAGGCCTTAATGTTTGATCAACACACAAAATTCTTTTTCATCCATTTTTTCGAAATCGCTTGACTTACTAGATTCAAATGAATGCCAGACATAGAGTAATATACAGATCAGGCTGAAACTTGGTGTGTGTTCCTCCAAGAGATACCACTAACTTAAATTAACCTCGATACGCACTATTGGTGCCATCACACTGACGTTTCGCGCTCGTCTACGCCTCGTTATTGCAAACTCACGCTCGGATAAAGAGACTGTTTCACTCCTAGGTACATAATATACTATTTTATTTGTGATTATATAATATGTAGGCTTTGCATTTAAACCATAAGCCGAATATAGTAGCTATAAAATTGACAATACAAATAAGTGACCGTACTTCAACAAATACTTCAATTTTAAAAATAAATCATTAAAATCCTTTAAAAAATTACTTTTAAAATAAGAGTATTAAAATTCGAAACTGTTTATTATTTAAGGTATTTTTACAAATAGAAATAAAAAATCTATTACCAGCTCTTTTGAAATATTTTCTTTTATAATTAAGAAAATAGATTTTTTTGGGCGTGAAATACATTTATTTATATGTACATTTAAAGTTATTTGGGGCAAAAATATTTATCTTATTCATATTATCAATCTTACAGCAGTTATACAACCTATGAAAAGTATGCGTAAACTGAACTTTTGACGTTAATATATAATAATAAATTGAAAATAATACACTACTGTCGGAAATTGTCGGTACGATCAGCGAAAGTACTATTAAAAATCACTGGTGACTTTGAAACGTGATTACTCGTTCAAAATACCAATTAGTCCTTGAAGTCTTATCTTTAATTTAAGCCAATTTGCGTAAAGATTTTTCAATAGCCCCTTTAATTCATGCAGCAATTAAACCCATTCTTACTGATGAACAGCATGGGTGTGTTCAAAAGAGGTCTACGGTCGCCAACCTTATGTGCTTCACACAATATCTTAAAGATCCTCTGCAAAAAGGTTAGAAGGTTGACGTAATCTATAATGACTTTTCAAAAGCTTACACTTCTATTTTTTACAGAATTTTCTTAAAAATAACCCTTAAGAACTAACATCCATCCACACCTTACCTCTAAGACCGCTCGCTCTTATCGCCTTATCTTCCTCGCTTCGCCTAGCCTCGCACGCATGTCCCTACTTTCTCTCTTTGCCTCGAATTGTAAAAGTCTGCCTCCACCGTTAATATCTAATACTTATTTACTATTTACAATATTTACAGATTACATATATCTACTTGCTCTCCTATTTACAATCTTTCCTGCTCCATTCATCTTCCTCCTTCCTTCTCTTTTTCTCCATCTTACCCAACACCCCCTTTACCCATGCTACTGCCCTTTTGTCATCCCTTTCATGCATCAATACCTCCATGCTGATCCCACTCCTTGCCACCTCCACGCACTCCTCCAACCAGAGCTTCACTCTTGAATCCCCCTTCCCACACAGTTCACACATCCTCTTCTCCCTAGAAAGCCAGAATCTATTAAACCCCTTCATGCACCCACATCTCATCATCGCTATACGCTCCTAACTTCCTTCCTCTCCTTTCTCACACAAATATTGCGCTCTCTCCCTTGGCGTAATCCACCCATAGTTCCCGTTAAACCTTGACTCTCTTATTCTCTCTTTCCCTGTCTTCTCACTCTCCCTGCCGTTTTTCTTAAACATCTCATGTAACTCCCTTCCTCGTGCATCCTTCTCACTTCATCCATCTGCAGTCCATTCGTTCTAAAATACCTTTCCCTTTCAACCTCCATCTTCCCACCCCCTCTTCTGTTCTCCTTCTCCCACCAACACTCCCTAACCAGCTCACCTCCCCCCTCTTCCAAAAACTTCTCATATTTACAACCCGACTCCCCGTTAGAATTCCTAAACTCGTTCTCCTCGTCTCCCTCCTGACTCTCATGTGTCCTATTTACCTCCTCACTTTCCTTCCACCCCCACACCTCTACTCCATACAAAAGCACACTTATCAGTAGTGAGTCAAACAATTTCATTCTCCTTCCAAAATCATCTGCTAATAACTTCTTTCCCAACCTTCACACCTGCCTTATCACCACATTTGCCCTCCTCACTCTCTCTTTTATGTGAACATCCACTCCCCCATTCCTCCGAAACAAGAAGCCCAGGTACACAAACTCTTTCACCTCCTGTACCGCCTTTCCCTTCCACTTCTACTCCCCTCCCTTATCCCTTCCATCTCCTTTTTTGAAAACCATAACCTATGACTTTTGCGCATTCAGCTCTAACCTATTCTTATCCAGGTATCTTCTCAACCTCTTCATTATCATAGACGAGAATAAAATTGATGTGAAGTTGATAAGGACACAACGATATAAACAAAAGAAAAACGTCTTACGTAATTTATGGACGATCCCTTGCCAGTAACACAATGTCATCTGCATACGCGAGTGACCAAATTCTAACCCCTCTTATCCTAACTCCTCCTCCCACTCCGGCCTCCAGCTTACTTTCCATATCCCATATCCATCCAGAATCCCTCCAAAATCCCCTCCCCTCCTCTTACCTTATCTTTCGTCTCTTCATATATCTCCCTTACCCTCTCGACCAGGCCTCTCTCCACTCCCCTCTCCTCCATCGCCTCCCACAAGCTCCCTTTATCCACTGAAGGAAACGCGCCTTTGAGTTCCACAAAAAACGCGTACACTCGCGACCCCTTCTTCACTCATTATCTATCCACCACGTGCTGTCCACGTGCTATCCACAGCCTGTCCGTCACCACCATCGCGTATACTTTAGACGCCGTATTCATTAGCGTAATCTCTATAATTTTCCTACCTATCCCCATCTCCTTTCTTATACAGTGGCAGTAATAGTCCTTCTCTCCACCCACCTGGAGATCCCACCCCCATACATACTTTCTTCACTACCTCCTTCAGCCTCTCCCTAACCTCTTGTCTACTAAACAGCCATGCTTCGTTCTCTACCCCGTCCAGCCCTACTGCCTTTGACCTTCTTAACTTCCTTATCTGTTTCTTTACCTCCTCGTCATTCAACTCCTCCATCTCTGCCTCCCTCGTTTTTCTACTCCCATCATGTCTCTTCCTTGAATCGGAGCCCTGAAATGATTCTTTAAAAAAACTGCCTCCATTCCTCACTACCTAGCTTGACGCTTACCCCCACTCTACGCTTCCTAAACCTATTTAATATCTTCCACACGCTCCCCTCTGTCTTAACACTTCCTAACTCCTCTCCCTGATCTTTCTCCTTTTCCTGAAATGTTTCTTTAAAAAACTCCCTCCACTCCTCACTCCCTATCTTGTCGCTTACCCCCACTCTGCGCTTCCTAAACCTATTTTTTATCTTCCACACGTCCCCCTCTGTCTTAACACTTTCCAACTCCTCTTTCATATCTTTCTCCGTTTCCTGTTCTTTCTTCTTACACATCAATCTAAACCCCTTCCTCATTTCTACGTACTCCTCCCTTTTCGCAGTTCCCTCTTTCCACTTCTTGTACTGCCTCTTCACCTTACTTTTCATCTTTTTACATTCCCTATACCACCACGTCTTCACCATTGCTTTCTTCTTCTTTCTAAATACCTTCTTTTGTACACATCCTTTCACTTTCTCTTTAAAATCCTCTCATATCTCTTCCACCAACTACCCTTCAAAGCGTACCTTTCCTAAATGCTCCTGATACTTCTCTATCGCCCCCCTCGTCCAGCTCACCCTCTCACCAAAGCTAAAGATATCCAGGATCTTAGATATTGTATTGCCAATGATCTGACAAGAGAGAAACGGAAATAGAGAAGAGAACTCCTTGCTCTTCGTAAAAAGACGCCATAATCCGCACTCTACCGGTTAAAACGCTCTTATATAATATAGAGACTTGGAGATTGAGATATTTGGATGAGATCGAAAAAGTTCAGACTCAATTTTTCAATAAGATCCTGATGTTATCTACTAGTTTTCCAGGATACGCGATTAAGTACTGAGGATGCCTGATTCTAGATACCCAAATCTCTATCTTAAGCGCTTGAAGGTTCTCCCTGCCTTACCTTCAGCAAACTAAAAATACAATTGGTTCCTGTAGGTAAAAGATATGCTACTAGCAAAATAGAGGAATACTGGTTTAACTTTATCCTTGATTCTCGCAATCTTATGATTAACACTTACCAAAATTACCTAAGAAAATGCTATTTTGACAGAGTATCTCAGAATACAAGCCTTAAAGTCTTCCCCGACTTTGAGGGATCAGTTTAACCGTACTCAAAACTTAATTTACCAGTTTACGTAAAGATTTTTCAATAGCCCCCTTTAATTCATGCAGCAATTAAACCTGTTCTTACTGACGAACAACATGGGTGTGTTCAAAAGAGGTCTACGGTCGCCAACCATATGTGCTTCACACAATATCTTAATGATGCTCTGCAAAAAGGTTACCAGGTTGACGTAATTTATACTGACTTTTCAAAAGCCTTCGACAGAATCGATCACACGATTCTTAAATCAAAAAGGCATAATATGGATATCCCTAGTAACGTAGCGCAGTTACTCATTAATTATTTATCGAACAGGTTTAGCCGTGTAATGCACCAAGGATTTTCATCGAAAACTTTTTACTCCACGTCAGGGGTTCCTCAAGGCTCGGCTCTGGGTTCGCCTATAACTGGGTTCAGAACTATAACGAGCCAAGTAGAATACGATGTACTCCAGTCCCATCTAGATCACCTCTTCCAATGATGTAATGACAATAAACTGCCTTTAAATATTGAAAAATGCTGCGTCATGACTTTGTCAAGGTCAGGCAGCCCAGTTTTTCATGCCTACAAGATTGACATTACACTGCTGGAAAGGGTTTACTCCATCCGCGACCTTGGTCTATTATACGACCCCAAACTTCTTTTTATAGATCAGATTCAAGCAATGGTTTCCTCTGCCTCGAGGGCGCTTGGGTTTATAATTCGGTCTAAAAAACATTTTAATGGCATTTTCGCTATTACTATGCTCTATAATGATATGGAAAGATCAAGGCTCGAATATTGCTCAATAATCTGGAACCCGATACATGCAAAATACGCCACTCAGATTGAGAGTGTTCAAAAAAGGTTCATTAAATATATTACTTTCAATCGAAACAGAATCTACCCTCTCGAGGCTCGGACTACCTAGCTATGTGTGCGAGTTTTGGTTTTCGAACAATGGCTGAGCGTCGTATCCTTGCCGCATGTTTATACAGGGTGTCCCAGAAATAAGTGTCCGGACTTATATGGCAGTATATGAAAATAAATAAAATAAACCGAAACTTCCTTTGGCAAGAATGTATTGAAGTTTTTGAGCTATGAAATGATTAAGCTGAACTAATCAGGAGCGCCGCATAGAAAGCCGTACGTGCGTGAGAGGGAGGCCAACGCTGTGTCAGTGACCGCTGCCTCTCCACTCGGTATCCCCACTTGAGAGCCCGCTGTACGTTCGACACGGTGCAGCGGTTCAATTGTCAGCGATAATTTCTTTATTCTACACCTGAGAAGTACATCAGACTTCTGATGATTTAGTCATCTAATAACAATGAAGGATTGTTTAAACAAATTTAATTTACAAATGCACTGTTTGGCTATTTTTAGGGGTAAAAACTTGGGATGTTTAACGTAATGAAGCGCAAATAACGAATTTATAGCCTTTCGGAGATACTTACATAAAAATAAAACAATGTTTATTGTTAAGAACAATTGCTCAAACAAATTAAAAAAATTGTAAGCACTTTTTATGAAAAATGAGGGTTTTTCTTTGAATAATTAACAGCTCTTTGTTTCGCAATGGCTCTTTGCTATCAATTCATTGAAATTGGTAATTGTTTAAACAAATTTAATTAACAAATGCACTGTTTGGCTATTTTCATAGGTAAAAGTTGGGTTTTTCAACGTAATGAAGCGCAAATAACGTTATATTTTTATTATTATTAGTTCTGGGTTGAGACCGTAACAGTCCCAGACGCTTGGGTAATCCCGTTGCGTCCCCTTGTGAGCCTAAGCAGGACTCCAAAGCCCACTCCATAGGGAGAGGACCGCAGCCAGGCTGTTGGCTGATATCTCTGACTCACGAATGCAATAATTGCCTGTGAGTTTTAGACGTTTGCCTGCAACCGCAGGGCAGTGACAAAGGATATGAGTATATGCCTCATTATCCTTTCCGCACAGACGACAGAGGGGACTCTCTGCAAGCCCTATCTTATGTCTGTGATATCTTAGGTTCCCATGTCCTATATACATTTCTGTTAGGACTTTGATTTCGTTCCTCCCGAGCTTGAGTATTTCCCTTGCTCGGTTAGAGTTAAGCTTTGAGCCCAAGAGTGTTTTGGCCTGTCTGCAACCAGAGACCAAATCCCACTCATTCTGATGTTCCTCAGCCAGCCAACTGTTGATTTCTTCAGTGACTGACCTGCTGGAAATACCTACAACTGGCTCGGGTCCAGTAAAATTTCTGCTTGTTGCTAGCTTGGCTAGCCTGTCCGATATCTCATTGCCCTTGCTACCGCTGTGTCCAGGGATCCATAGCCGAGGGACTCTGTTATCCGTCGCTAACATATTTAGTGCCTCGAAGCATTCCCATACTAATAGCGACGGCCTTGATGTTAAGATGGAAGTACTCCAAACCTGTTAGTGCCCCCAGTGCCATCGTGGGTATCGACTTCGAGGCTCCAGTGACACCTCTCAGAATCAGTCCCCTGATTCTTTCCAGTCGGGACTTCACAGTGGACAACTCGATCCTGCTCCACCAGACCACCACCGCATAGGTTAGCCTGGGTCGCAAGATCGCTGTGTAGATCCACATCAGTGTCTCCGGTTTCAAGCCCCAGCTTTTCAATATGGCTCTCCTACAGAGCCATAGAGTCGCTACTAGCTTCTTGCACTTGTTTTCCAGGTGCTCGTTCCATAACAGCTTCTTATCCAGAATGAATCCTAGATATTTAGCTCGTTCTTTGATTTCCAGTTGTTGTCCTCCAAGTTTCAATGTACTCGTGGTTCCCACTTGTACCTTCTGGTGAAAACGACTGCGTCTGTCTTACTCGAATTAACCGATAAACCATTTTTCTTGCACCATGAATCCACTATCATCAGTGCTTGCTGCATTACTCCGAAGAGCGCATCCAGGTGTTGGCCGCGCACGATAACGAGTATATCGTCCACATAGCCTATGACGTGGTGGCCCTGACTCGAGAGTAGATGAAGCAGTCCATCCACTACTAGGCACCACAGCAAGGGCGATAAAACTCCTCCCTGCCTTGATCAGGTGAGCCAAGGTATCCCCGTCTGACTCCGAGTACCCCCCGCCGGGCAGTTTCAGAGTGCCGAGAATAGCGTCCGGATTTCGAGAAAGCATTCTATCCAGTCTAGCCGCCTCAGCTCCCTTCTCGATGTCTGTGCAAAAGTTGGTCCAGCTCTCTTGCTTTGCCTTACGTAATGCACCCCTGTATTCGTCCCTCATCGTTGTGAATGACGTCGATAGTTCCTTCGTTTTGCCAGTACTAGCACGTCTGAACCTCTCTCTGGTTTCCCGGCGAAGCTCTTCGAGTTTCCCATTCCACCAGTGCGTCTCCCCGGCCTTTCGGACTCTTGTAGGTCGACAATTACTCTCATAAGTAGCTTTGATGGCCTCCGTGAAAGTTTTGGCTGCCATCTCCAGGGTATCCACGTCTCGAATAGACCTGGGAACCTCTGAAAGTGCACATCTTAGTTCCGTGGAAAACTGGTCACAGTCCGTTCTTCTTGGATGTCTGACCCATTTAGGGCCAGCGGGTACAACGGATTCCAACACGAACTCTATCTGTGAGTGATCTGAGAGAGTGGGTTCATCTGAAACTCTCCACTTCTTGATATTATCCCTAAAACCACTGGTACAGAGAGTGATGTCAATGACTTCCTCCCGAGTTACGGAACGTCGGGGTGTTCCCCGTATTAAGAATATCTAAATCAGTGGTGATTAGGTATTCCAGTAGGTCATTACCTCTAGAGTTGATGTCCGTGCTGCCCCACAAAGTATGGTGGGAATTAGCATCGCATCCCAGCAGAAGAGGAATACCCCTTACCTTCCAATGTTCCACCAGTGTACATTCCTCCACTGGTGGGTTGGTATAGTTATAAATAACAAATAGTCACTTTATTTTTTATCCGACTTAATGGTGCAAGGAATCATGTTGTAACATCCCAAAGATCGACTATGTATTTTTTTCTACTCCTACCTAAGCGAAGTTTATCCTGATTCGACCTTATCTAGCTGAATCAGTCAGTTCATTTTTCATTTTTTACGACTAAATGATGGAAGGGAGTTAGTTCAAACATCTCTAAAGGACAAGCCCCATAGGGAAAATTGTAAAATTCAATTGCGGGGAGTTTAGCCACAATTATCGAATCTTATGTAAGTATATGAGCACCAGGATTTTTTAATCGACTAATGGCTGAAAGAAGTCAAGTTCTAACACCCCCAAAGGACAACCCCTACCGTAAATTTTTGAATTACCTGATTTTTTTATCGACGCAATACTGTAGGGGACGTAGTTTTCGTAACAGCATTAAAACCATTCCTACTGGGAAAAGTGTCCGAATTCAACTGGCGGGAACGTAAAAATATTTTACTTTCTTATAAGAATTAGACTTGCGAAGTTTCGATCTTTCCCCTCTCGGGAAAAATGTGTGCATTGCTGTGGAGGAATTTGAGGTACGTGCTTTAAAGAAATTCACCTGACCCTTCAGTAATCGTGGTTATCTATTTTTAATATGTTCCTTTAATTCGATTGGAGAAGTATTTTTTATTACATTATTTTTTTTACATTTTTTTACATTATTCTATTCTAAAGTTTTTGGCATTACATTGCATGTACATGACAATACATTGACTATGACAAGTATCGTTGTCATTTTAATTCGTTGGAATAAGTAAATACTAAATAAAAAATCATAACTTCCAGCGTTTCGTTTATTGAGGGAATTTTGAGTATGCAGAAACATCTCGCGAGAAAAATTCGGAGAAACCTGTGATAAAGCTTAACTCGTAAATATTGTGGTAAAGATTTGTCTAAATCTATTTTAACATTAAAATAGATTGGTTAGTCCTGAACTCTTCACTGGGTATTGCACATCTGAGTTTGATTCATCGAATCTTTGTCTATTTTTGTTTATTATTTCATAGTTATTTTCCATTTTTTGACATAGTTCATTTTTTTAGTACCTCATTTAGTTTATTTAGTTCGGTGTGAAGGTTAATTTAGTTTAGTGTAGAACAATGACATATTAAATTCAAGAACACTGCCATATGTTATTTTTATTGGGATTTCGTGACGGTGATCCTCACGCAGTAGCCGCAGCATACGCTCGAAGATATCCTGATCAACAAAATCAGCCGTCTCATCGAACAATTGTACGAGTGAGTGAATTGCGTCGAACTGGACAAGTTGCTCGACAGTGGGGTGAAGATGGCGGCCGGCGACTTCATCGGCGAAACTTAAAACGCTATACTCGAATTTTAGAAGAAGTTGCGCAGAATCCAAACTCAAGTTTCAGAGAGGTTGCGAGATACATGAATGTATCAAAAAGTACGGTGCACCGAATATGGCAAGAAGATGGCCTTTATCCCTTTCACCTTACAAAGGTTCAGCACCTTGAACTTGGAGATTACGAAGTCAGGACTGAATTTTGTAGATTCATTATTTAAAACGAAAATCTGCTCCCTGAAATGTTATGGACAATATCTTACCTTCCTCGAAGATGTCCTCCCAGAACTGCTTGAAGAAATTCCACTTGATGTTCGCCGGAACCTCATTTTCCAACACGATGGATGTCCAGCTCACCGATCGAGAGCAGTTGTCCAATGCCTAAACGCTCAATATGTCGACCAGTGGAATGAGTATAGGACTCGAAATCAAAGACAGACACGGGGGCCTATAAGGTTTTTACACCGATTTATTTCATTTTAATATTTTCTACATTGAGTCCAGTTGGAAGAATCTTACATATCAAGTAATACTTTTTTGTTCAACGATAATTATAATATTCTATATTAATAGATGACCCGACCTCACACCAATGGATTTCTTCTTCTAGGGTTACATGAAAGACATGGTATACAAGGACCCACTAACCAGGGCGAAGAAGAAGTCGAAATGGAAGTAATTGTGAGATTACATACGCGATTGGCATAAAACCTCTGCGCACAATATGCGGGAAAACACTGATGGATAAAGTGAGAAACGAGATAATCCTCCAAGAATGTGATACAAAAGAGACACTAGTTGACATATGGGAAAGAAATCAGTTAAGATGGTTCGGGCATATTGAAAGAATGAAAGATGAACGACTGAACGAACAAGTGTATAAAGGTAAAGTAAATGGCAGAATGCCCAGAGGTAGACCGCCGAAATAATGGTTAGAATCTGTGAATGAGACACTAATCCGAAGACATGAGAAGCCATAGAAACACGAGAGCTTGCATGGAAAAATGCATGGACGTGAAGGAAGCTAGAGTAGTATGCCAGAACAGAAAAGTGTGGCGACAAATAGTTTGTAAACGGAATGACAATGGAGTGAATGACGCCTGAAACAAAGACCTTGGATACGAATGGGCCCAAGTGGGGAACCACGCATAACAATTTTGTGAGGCTCTTCACTTGGGGTGATCGCTAGAGATTGATGAGCAACCTGGGTCGGAGCAGTGTTGCGGAACGAACGTGTCGTTTAAATAAATAACACGAGAATTCTAGATCAATCTAAAATATGTATACCTTTCACCTATATACCCATCTACCTTATACCTACATGCCCATCTACACACTACTATTTTCCAACCGAGCAAGTCGCGCCTACCCCGAAAGGGAAATGGCTTAATGGTCTAATAATAATAACATGGAGCGGCTACAATGTTGCAAGAGGAAATTGTAGCAAAATCGACGCAAAATCTGCTTAAGCGTGCAAGAGTTTGCTTGATGGCTGAAGGACACCAGTTTGAGCAGTCTTTAAAAAGAATGCGTCTTGCAGAGGAAAACGGATAAAATTCAGAAAAGAGTGCAGATTTAAAGAGTGAAAATCCTTTCAATTACCTGATTATTATTTGATTTTTTTTTGATTATTTAATTTTTTTATTGATTGTTTATTTATTAATTGTTTTTTTATTCTAACGAATTAAAATGACAACAATACTTGTCATAGTCAATCTAATGTCATATACATGCAATGTACTGCCAAAAACTTTAGAATAGAATAATGAAAAACAATTATCATGAACGAACAAGTTGATTTGAAATAAAAGAAAAATGAAAACCAGACACCAATATTATTAATCATAAAGCTCCCCCACAAGTACTAAAAAATACTTCACTAATCGAATTAAAGGAACATATTAAAAATAGATAAACACGATTGCTGAAGGGCTAGATGAATTTCTTTAAAGCACTTACCTCAAATTCCTCCACTGCAATTCACACATTTTTCCCGAGAGGGGAAAAATCGAATCTTTGCAAGTCAAATTCTTACGAGAAACTAAAATACTTTTACTTTTAAGCCAGTTGAATTCGGACACCTTTTCCAGTAGAAGTGGTTTTATGGGGTTGCTAAAACTTCATCCCTTACAGTATTGCGTCCATAAAAAAAATCAGGTAATTCAAAAATTCACGATAGGGGTTGTACTTTGGGGGTGTTAGAACTTGACTTCTTTCAGCCATTAGTCGATTTAAAAAATCCGGCTGCTCTTACGTACTTACATAAGATTCGATAAATGTGGCTAAACTGGCCTCAATTAAATTTGACAATTTTCCCGGTAGGGCTCGTCCTTTAGGGATGTTTGAACTTACTCGCTTGTATCATTTAGTCGCAAAAAAATGAACTGACTGATCTAGCTTGATAAGGTCGAATCAGGATAGATTTCGCTTAGGTAAGAGTTGAAAAAAATACAGTCGATCCCCAAGGAAATTTTGGCCCATTACACGATACACAAAAAGTGCATTTGTTAATAAAATTTATTTGAACAATTACCCATTTTTATGAATTGATAGCAAAAAGCCATTGCTAAATAAAGAGCTGCTAATTATTCAAAGAAAAGCCCTTTTTTGATAAAAAGTGCTTACAATTTTTAAAATTAGTTTAGGCAATTAGTCTTAACAATAAACATTGTTGATTGTCATGTAAGTGACTCCAAAAGGCTATAAATTCGTTATTTGCGCTTCGTTACGATGAAAACCCCAAGTTTTTACCTCTAAAAATAGCCAAACGGTGCATTTGTTAATTAAACCGCTGCCACGTGTCAAGCGTACAGCAGGCTCTCCAAGCGTAGAGGGAAGATAGGTATAGAGGCGACAATGCCCACCAAGCTTAGAAGATGGGCGCGGGGAATGAGACGTCAGGAGTAGGCTTAGTTCGGGAACCAGCGATGCGAGGCGCTAGTATCCCGAACCAGTCAACGGATAGGAGGGAAGGAGGGACGGAACCAGTGCTTCACCGATAGAAAGTATGCTTAATGTGTGTGAGTGGCATGAGCGTGAGAAGTGAAAGAAATTATTACTTGCCAGGTTTTCACCGTAACCAAGAACTGCTGCTAAATCTCGTCGATTTTGAATATTTGCCAAATATGCATTTCATTAAAAATGAATTTTTAAATGTATAGAATAGTGTATTAATTATCTCAGTTAGAAGAAATAAATGAAAATAATCATTCAGAATTTCCCTAGGGTAGCATTTTATACTTATTTAATTCTGAGTCAGTATAGTAATCCCCCTCTTTTCTAGATCATTTGATTTTTTTGATTGGAAAAATAGAGGATTGAAAAATGTAGATATAGAAATTTAGAAAGCAGGACGTATATTAATTAAAAGAAGCAAACTGAAACTTCTTGGTTCTAAAAAATTATCGGAATTGCAAGTCTTTCTCCATTACAGAAACGTAGATAAAGTTTCTTGGTGACTATGAGCTGTCAAATTGTAATTTGTTAAATATACTTTCACAAAAATAAGTTTCTTATACTTTTACAGTGCTATTTTTCAATCCAATTTTACTTTGGACTTAGTTCACTATCTTCGATTTCGCAAATTCAATGAATCAACATTCTTGTTAACACTGTAAAAATACTATTATTTCAGAGCTATTTCCAGGTATTGAAATACGACTAAAAAACCTGTCTTGAGTCATACTAAAATGAAACCGCTCGTGGGATTCCAGAGTCGTTTTTCTACATTGAAAATAATAACAGCATGAAGTTATCATATTTAAAAAAAGACCTCTGGTTTTTACAGAGAATGTTTGATAATATTTTGAACAGTTTCTAATAATAACTATGAGTATTAATTCTGAAGATTGTGTGATAATATATCACTAATAGCCCAGAGGGCACAAAACCATGATCATCCTTAGAACGTCCTTGGGACATCCCTAGGACCTCCAATGCCAGTCCAATCAAAGTCTCTAATACGTCCAATGTCATAAAGAAGTCCTAAAGACGTCTTAAAAACATAGGACGTGCTCGGGACATCTTTTGTACTGACATTAGACGTCTTAAGAGCATCCCCAGGATGTCCAAAAGACATGTTCCAAAAGACATCTTAAGGATGTCCCGAAGACTTCTCTAGGACATCCTTAATTTTTTTGTCCACTGGGAACATAATACTTTCCTGGACGTAGCAAAAAGCGTTTGTTTATTTATAACTTAACAGCATATGAATATTAGGTGTGCTTAAACAAAAGCAAATCCGAATTTCAACGTGCATTTTCGATTTTTTTGTTTCTTGTGGGTTAAAAATGAACCACGTGGAAGGAGAAATAAATTGGTTTGTTTTTACAGAAAAATTGATTTTTCTCGAAAAAGGCAGGTCATTACGCAAAATTATATACAGAATATAAAAGACGTGACTCATTAAAATGATTTTTTATCGTAATTATTTTTATAAATATGCATTCTTAGGGAGATATGCGAAGGAAATTGTTTTAACGTAGTGTGAATTATCTATCCCGCTTATGGAGAGGTCTTCAAGTATGCATAATTTATGAAGAGACTGATGATCCAAAAATACTCTTTTTAATAAGCCGCATCTTTTACATTCTTCATCATTTGCCAGTATGATCAGATGTTTTAAAAAAGATGAATCTTTGTGTAAAACCAGACAAATTTACTATTAGCGACCTCTAAATATTATCTGATTCATGTCTCTTTTCACGTGGTTCATTTATAACCCAAAGGGAACAGAAAAATCGAGTCTGCAAATTGAGATTCGGAATTCTTTTTTCTTTTATATACCCCTTATAAATATTTTAATTTATAATTGATTGTTATTAATTTTCGCCTTATTTCATTTGCTACAAAAATATGTCTTTGCATATTTATGGCGAATAGATCCCTTATTTTCATGGAAAAATGTAGATATTATGTTTTTCATTGAATTATTCTTTTAAGTTGATGGTAATCATATTTTTTAACATTTTTTCCATGATAATATTAGTTTATAATCTTTCCAGTACGACATTGCAATCACTTATATTTTTAAAAAACTTGTACTCAGTCATAACACAAAACTTGTTGTTTGTAGAAATTTATACGAATATAGTATTTATTAATATATGCACAAAAAATTTGGTTATAAATAATGTTGAAATTTCATAACTATATGAGATATAAATGCTTTCTGGGGAAAGAAATAACAAAAATATGTAGAACTTTAATTTTCAACCGCTGGACTATCAGGATCTATTTGGACGTTTTTACCTGTGTTTATTGACGCTCCTAAAAGATAAAAAAGAGGCAAAAGACAGCAGCAAAATGCAGAAGATGCCGAAAATAAACAACGTTTAAAAAAATTCCGTCATATGTAAAAGTTTGAATATAGTCCAGGCATCTTGTACGAAAAAATTTATTTTCATCTGGAACGGTTTGTTACTTATGTTATTAATGCCGTTGCCGTTTTCCGTAGGATATTTGCCGAACGAGCCATTTAAAAAGCTTTTTCTGGTTAAAAATAGCAAAAAATGTGTTTTTTTTTTAAGAGTCCTAACTCTTGACCTATGAAGGCTGGAAGATGGTTTTTTTACATTTACACATAATTTTCTACATGAAATTTTTTTCTCTGTCATCATTAACATAGATTTACCCACAAAAGAATTATTTTCAACAAACTAAACACGAGTAATTTGCTCTGAAGAATACGTCAAAAGTGGTCAAGTTTGGGAGGCCATAACTTATGACACTTTGAGGTTCGGTCATTATTCTTTTTAGAATTACTCGAAATTGCGTACACTTTAATTAGAATGGAGAATATTTTTTCGTAAAATTGACAGGTTCTAAAGTACAAATATTAACTTCAGAATTGGGTTTTTAGCCTCCTTTTTGAAAAAAATCGGGGTTCTTTGAAGACATACAACTCTGCGCCTATTCTTGAAAGAATTTTCTTCTTTTTTTTTTAACTTTTTCAGAATTTTCTAAAGTTTACGAAAGCAGTCTACGAAAACACTGTTTTTGGAAAATTGTTCAAAAATATTTTCGGGAAGCGTCGTAGTCATGTTTGGAAAAGTTGAAATTCCCATCCCATTGAAATTCTCAGTGAAACGCTATAGAAAACGAACGCGGTGAAAAATTACAAGATGCCTGGACTAATATGACGAGAGTTTTTTAGACGGAAAGTTATTGTTTTTAGTGGTAATGTTGATCCACTGCAATTTGCCTTTCTATATGTAGGGTGCTTCAAACCTTCCTTGCCACTCTGCAATAGTAAATTTTGGATTACAACATAAACGGTAGGGTTGTTAATGAATTTTCCTTACATATAAATCTCTGTAACAATTTCAGAACTTTGCAGGTGTGAAAATGGAATGTGCGTTATTTTCAATACTTTTCACGTATAAATTCTATGGAAACAATCAAATATTTATAAAGCAGATCGTTATGTCTTGTAGTCTTAAGAAATAAGAATATTCTCTCCATTTTCAGTACTGAACTTTTTTTAAATGAAAAATTTGGACAAAGCAACCATTTTTACATAACAATTGAAACATTTGTTACCGTATTGGTAAAAGTATAGGAAATATGATTGTTTGTTGTTTTGGTAAAAATATATATTTTTGTACTCAGGAGCCGTGTATAAATTACGTGAAGAAATTAATTACGTCAAAAAAATTATTTATCGGAAAATTCCCGTAATGGGGTATAATACTCTGTCTGATTTTTCCCTACATTAACAATGTTAGAATTGCAAGAGCCCATACTGCTGGAGAATATTCTTCTTTCTACGTGTAGATTAATAAATATCAATTTTGTCGAATAAATACGTCTAAATTATACAAATAATATTAAAAGTTTAAACTCTCAAGGATATTGTATATCATATTTTACTGGAGAAGCAAGAGAAGAAATGTATTTCTTGTTTATTAGTTCGTTATTTAATATTATAGGATTTTGTTATTGTTATACTTTTAATATTTTTAAATGTTGAGTTAGAATCGCAATTTATATTTTTT
Organism: Andricus curvator; assembly: GCA_932195095.1. Classification (NCBI taxonomy): domain Eukaryota; kingdom Metazoa; phylum Arthropoda; class Insecta; order Hymenoptera; family Cynipidae; genus Andricus; species Andricus curvator. The sequence continues at coordinate 155,795 of CAKNYM010050933.1, forward strand.
TTTAAGTGTTTCATTGAAACAATTTCTGCGCTTGAGCTCTCGAATTTAAACTCGCCGGACGCTCGAAAAGGCTAAAAGCGTTGCCCCGGGTCTCAAGGAATGGGAATTTTCAAATTCACAAAATTAATTTTCTAGATGTAGGCTTCTATATTTTAACAAGGCATATTTAGAATTTTTATGTCTTAAAATTAGTTTTAAGAATAAAAATTAAAAACTGAAAAGAAATTTTTTTTCCTAATATTCAATAAGTAATTAAAACATAAATCATCACAACTCGTACAAATTTTATTGAAACTCTTTGAAAGTAAGGACACATACAAAGTATACTCAGCGAATGCCTACAAAATAATAAAAAGTTTAAAATGACCTTTTGTTTAATAATATCCAATTGCAAATTAAGGCCGATCTGTAACCACATTTTTCAACTTTCGGAGACAAAAAGTATCAAGGCCACTTCAAATCTAAAACAACTTCCAGCGAGAAAGTTGTTCTATATAGTTCAAAGAAAATGTCTGGAATATTTTAAATAAATTCATTCAAAATTGACTGAAATATGTACTTTGTAAAATAGTACGAGAGTCGGGTGAGTTATTGGATCCGAGTGCTCAACTGTACCTACGATAACGATAAAATGTTTTCTTATTTATAAGTTTCTTTTTGAAGTTGTACCTATATTATTCAGATTTTTTCCACGAGTGCAGAAAGATAAGTATGAGAGTAGAGAATGTATAAGTACAAAATCAAATAATGCAAAAAATGCCCATAAATTTTATTATAATTCTAAGAAAATAATTATTGTATGCGAAGGACATTATTTGTACATTTTTATTAGTGTATTGATTAATAAGTTCACTTGTTTATTATGGTTACAATTTAAAAGCAAATAATATTCAATAAATGCTCACATATTGTAATAATAATGACTATTGTAATTAATCATTCTAAGAAAAGAATTATTCGTCTAAGCGAATAAAAAAATTTCTAATGGGGTCATTGAAAAAAAAACTCTTTTGTTTTTCAATTTTAACTTAAAATATTAAAATACAAAGTTTCAAATGAAAAACGCATCGGTGGATATTTCCATTCACTAAAATATTGGAAGAAAGTGAATATCCAGAATATAGTTCGGAAAGACCAGTCCAGGTATAAGGGTTCTAAATTTTTTGCAGTTCGACTCATGTACACGGCACACTCTCTTCACCTACCCCACTGACACACGTTAAGCATAAAGCACTGGTTCGTGGCACTAGCGCCACGCGTTGCTGGTTCCCAAACTAAACCTAACTGAGCCTTCCCCTGCCGTCTCGCTCCCCTTAGCGTGCTTCAAGCTGCCCGCTGCATTGTCTCCTCTATACCTATCTTCCCTCTACGCTCCAAGTGGGGATCCCGAGTGGAGTGGCAGCAGTCACTAACACAGCGTTGGCCTCCCTCTCACGCAAGTCTTTCTATGCGGCGCTCCTGATTGGTCCTGATTTGTATGGTTACGGTTGTGTGTACCCGACGATATTTAAATGTGTCCACAAAACACATCCCTGAATTAATTTCCGTTTACTTAAGGCATTTTTTTCTAATATAATGTTTCTTAATTAATTTGCTGCAAAAAAAACCTTATGAAAACTTGTTTAATAATAATACTTTCATTATTAAGTATAAATTATTAGTAATGATTGTTTTTCCATAACAAAATAGAACCAAGTAGGGGCTAATATCGTAGATTAATTGTATATTATACAATTACGTAACAGTTGTACGAGTAAATGAAACGTTGACGTTTTCCATACTACAAATTATTTTTCTCAATTTCCTAAAAAGTACAAACTTTAGTGATCTACTCTATGATACTATCCCCAACTTGGTTCTATTTTGTTATGGAAAACCAGTTATTACTAATAATTTAGAATTACTAATAAAAGTATTATTACCAAACAAATATTAGCGGCGTTGTTTTGCAGCAAATTATTAAAGAAACATCATATTAATATAAAATGTCTTAAGTAAACGGAAATTAATTCAGGGAAGTGCTTTGTGGACACATTTAAATATTGTCGGGTACACACAACCGCAACCATACAAATAGAAGGGTTAAACCTAATGACACACCCGACGAAAAAGAGCGTTAACTTCTGCAAAGGCGTTAAAAATCTCGTATTATTGTAAATTGAGAGAAAATCATCACAACACAATAATTCGATAATAATGAAAAATATTTGTTTACTCTTTGACGCACCAAAGTCACATTTTTCAATATTTAGATGCGTTCTGTAAGATTCTTATGCGTGTTTATGTTTAGAAAAACACATGTCAAAAGGATAGATTAAAAAACATTTTTCACGTCTTTTAAGCAATTTAGTTTACAAAAAAAAAATAGTTTTTAAGTAAAATTGTGACTTTACGTAAGTTTACTCACTACCATAATTTTTTTTTCTATAACAAATGTATTTTGCAATTATATGGAATATTGCGATGAACAAATTTGTACAAGAGAAAACGATTCTGGAAACATCTGTGGAAGCAGCATTGAAATATGTCGAAACAATTACTTTTTTCGAACTTTCAAACTTGAAATCATTTCTACTAAGCTAAGCATTTCATTTAGCACTCTGATGATTTGAGAACTCGTGATAGTCTTCGTATTTTTCACCTCTTTGTACCAATTGTAATATTCAACGATGACTAATAAATTGTTATTGTTAGGCAACGGTCCTAACAGATCCATGGCTACATCAACCGAAGGGGGCTCAGAGAGTTCGCGCCTTTTCATTGGTATCGGGGGATTTGGTACAGACACTAAAGTAGAGCTCCTGCAGGTCTTCACTACGGTTTCGACATCCTTATCTATTCGTGGCCTCCAAACTATCAAACTGAGACGTTCTTTGATAGCGACAATACCTGGATGACGATCGTGTGGTGCATCTAATACATCCTTCTTAAGTTCCTTCGATATTACTATTTTGCTTCCTCTCAAGAGCATGTTTTCCTAGACAAGTAGTTCATTTTCGAAAATTTTGTACCTTTTAGCCAATTCATACCAAACATGTTCATAAATACCCTTCCTTACATTGCAAATTTCAGGATCGCTTTCTGTAAACTTGATGATGTCTTTCATTGGTAATGCAAGTGGTATTGATTGTTCGAAAATTTGGTGAGTATATGTGTCTTCTCCAGCTGGTGGGGTGTTAGAATATCCACACGATCGTGGTAAGGGGTCGGCAATATTTGTTTTACCAGGCTTGCATTTTACCTCATACTTATACGACTGTAACCTTAACACCCATCTTTCTATATTTGCGCAGGACTTTGATTTAGGGTCGAAAATTACTTCTAGCGGTTTGTGGTCGATAATAAGTTCAAACTCTTTCCAAATAGGAAAACATCAAACTGCTCTACGCCCCAAACTAATGCCAATGCTTCTTTCTCGGCCTGACTATAACTACGCTCAAAATCTACCAACGTTCTATTCCCGAAAACAAAAGTTCTAGGCCCATTTACGTCAATTTGTACCAATGCGGCCCCAAGTTCTACAGGACTTGCATCAGAAATTACCTGCGTTCTATCTAGAACATTATAATAAACTAACGATTGTATTTTTATTAGCGTTTGTTTTAGTTGAGTGAATGCTTCATCCTGGTCCTTTGACTCAAACTTTTCTAGGATTGTGTTTTTTTAAAAAGTTTTTTCCTTAATAGATCTTTTAGTGGTTCAGTAATCGTGGCTACATTTTAAATCCATTTATTGACGTAATTTACCAGTGGCATGACACGATTATTATGATTATTGTTCCCAATTTGACTCAGCGGGGAAAATACGAAACTGCAGCGCTGATCGCCTTTCGCCCAATTATATTGTTTAAATTTAAATGAAATATAAGAATTCATGAACTTTTTCGATTATATTCAAATTTATAAAATATTAAAGCGATATAAACATCTGTTTTTGCAGTTATAAATTAAACATATATAAGTTACGTGTAAAAGGTCTAATTTATGATAACAATATTTGATACTTTTTTATCTTTATATTTATATTATGCACTGTGATTGTGTATATCTAAACTCGTACAATAACACGTAAACTAGTAAAATACAGATGCTCAACAGAGGGAATTTACCAAAAAAAAATCAAAAATTCCAAAACTTTTGATAACATTGGTACGTTAGGCGGGTTACAAGTAAAGGGATTTCAAAGGTTATATTTTGACATCTGATGTTGACACGTCCATTTTGGTTATTTTGACACTTATGAGTCTTTTGTCAAAATTTAAACACAGCATTCTGGTGAAAGGCGATCAGCGCCACAGTTTCGCTGTTTCTCTACTGAGTCAAATTAGGAACCAACTTCCTGGGGCTGGAATGGCTGGCGTGACATACGCCTGAATTTACCAACCCTAAGAAACTTTGCAACTCTTCTATTGTTTCTGGAACTTTAAATTTGGCTATGTTCTCGATGTATTTACCTAATGGTTTGCCTACTTGATACTTAGCTCATGTCCCAAGAATTGAATGTTCTCCACTTTATATATGTTTTTGTCTTCATTCAGTAAAAATTTATTTTCTGCTAGTATTTGTGGTACCTTTTGCAGTCTCGAATCATGTTCTTTTTCATCGCTCCTAAAATCTAAAATATCGTCAATAAAATTGATGACTCCTTTGCAGTTAATCAACATTTTTTCCAGTATCTTCGGAAATAGCTCAGGTAAACAGGTTATGCCAAACATTAATCTTTTTTATTGATACAATCCTGTAAATATTATGAAAGTTGTTATATGCCTAGATTCCGGGTGAATCTCCACTTGATGAAAGTTATCTTTAATGTAGAGCTCACTAAAATATTTAGCTTTCTTTATGTTAGGTAAAAATTGACCCATGGAAGGCAATAGGGGGTTTTCTCGCATATAGGCAGTGGTTGCGTCTGATATCCGCACACAACCATAATTCTCCGTTCTCTTTTATTATGGGTACAATAGGCGATACCGATTTCCAAAGTCTTGTTACTTCCTCGATTATGTCACCGTCCAACAATTCTTTAATTTTCTCCACAACTTTTGATTCTACAGGGATTGGTATCCTTCGATAAGGTTGCGAAACCGGGTTTACAGTTGTTAATAGGAATTTATATTAAAATATCCTTGCTCTTAGAGAATGTTTTCCTCTCTACTTGACTTACCCTGGCGCATACTTTTAAAACTCCCAGACGTATTGCTGTTTCCCTACACAATAGGCCACTTGGTCCACCCTTAATTACGTAAAACGTAGTTTCTTCCTTTTCCCATTCACTTCGATCTTGGCTTTAACCTTCATCCGCTCGCGTCCCCTTGAGTCACGGCAGCGCACGCGTGACGGCTGTTAGCCGTCCCTCACGTTTTTCCTCATTTTCAAGGGGTTTTCGCTATTTTAAAACCGTGGACGATTGTGGTTTCAGTTGTCAGTCTTCCAAGAGAGTTCATATGCAACATATAGGAAGAAAAACTTTATTAAACACTCAAGAAATCGTAGAAATGGTGAAGAAACGTAATATTAGTTCTGCCTTAGAATTTCATTTGACAAAAAAGTATAAAAAAGTAAGTAGTTAGGTATAAAAAATATATTAATTAATGGTATCACTGTCTTCTGTGGTGTCGCCTTCCTCACGAGCACGAGTGCGAGAGTCACTACATTTTTTCAATGTTTTTTAATTTTTTTAAATCATTAAAATACACATTAAGTTCGTTTGAACTCCTTCATATCTTTTGAACTTTTTAATTCTCTTCAAATATTTAATATACTCGTTGAATTATCTTAACTTCCTTCGAATATTTTGAATTATTTACGAATTCTATAGAAATTAAATTTTTTATTTCCTTGAAATCTTGACAATATACCATGAATTATTTTGAATTTCTGTAAGTCTGTAAGAGTTTCTGTAAGAGTTCTTTTGAACTCTGTGAATTCTTCTGAATTCTCTGAATTATTTTGAATTTTTCTGAACTCTCTAAACTGTTATGAATTTTGTTAATTCTTGCGAGACCACTGAATTCTTTTAATGTTTTTTAATTATCTTAAAATAATTAGAATACATTTCAAGTTACTTTGATCTCCTTCAGATATTTTGAATTTTCTGAATCGTCTTGAAATTTCTAGAATACTAAAATAGAGTGGAAGTAATGCATTATTATCTGAAAATAATGGGTAATTGCAATAATTCCAAACTTTGCTGACATTCAGCCTCTTCTAAAATATGGATAGGAGTTTCGTCAAAATGAGATATTGTCTGCTGTCTTTGCTGATCGAAAAACTATCGAAAAAACTTTTATAACTGAAATTTCAACCATGCGACTGGAAGTAATGCATTATTTGCTGAAAATAATGAGAAGTTTCAATAATTTCTAGCTTTGCTGACATTTGGCCTTTTTTTAGAAGTGACAAGACTTTGTCGTCCAGATGAGAACCTATCTACTGTCTTTCCTGATTAAAACACTACGAAGAAAGTTTTAAAGCATCAATTCAAAACATGTCACCGAAAGAAATGAATTATTTCCTGAAAATAATGGGAAGTTTCAATAATTTCCAATTTTGCTGAACGTTGTTCTCTTATAAAATTTGGACGAGTTTCTCGTCAAAATGAGACTTTGTCTTTTGTCTTGCCTTTTTTTAAAACTACCCAAAATATTTTTAGACCATGAATTCCTATCATTCCACCAGCAATGTATTATTTTCTGAAAATCATGAGAAGTGTAAATAATTTCCAGCTCCGGTGGCATTGGGCATATTTTTAAGAATAGGTAAGAGTTTGTCGTCAAAAGAAGAACGTGTCTGTTGTAAGGAACTACAAAAAAACTTTTAAAATTCAAATTTTAATAATGCGACTCGAAGTAATGCATTATTTCCTGAAAATAATGAAAACTTTCAATAATTCCCAACTTTTCTGACCTATGGCCTCTCCTTAAAAAGGGACAATAGTTTGTCGTCAAGATACGAACCTATCTACTGTCTTCCCTATTTTAAAAACTAAACAAAAAAGTCTTTTAACATAAATTCCAATGATGCCAACGGAAGTAATGCATTATTTTTATAAATTGTGAGGTTTTAGTAATCAGCACCAATAATTCTAATCAGGTGTCAAAATGAAGCCTTGCCTGTTTGATTCCTTGAAGGAAAAGCTACCAAAAGGATTTCTGAAACATTAGTTAAACGATGAAATGAGTAATTGCAATGAGTAATCATCTAATTAGGACTGAATCAGTTTTTAATTTTTCTCGCTTTTAATTAGGTTCGTTAATTAGTGAAAACTATGTAAAGTAAAATAAAACCTATCGGTAAGGATGCTGTTCAAAAATTATTATTTGGATGTAGTTTTTGCGATTAGTTTGCTAATTACAGTCCATTCTAATGAATTCACGATAATTAAAAAGCATTAAAAGAATTCAGCATTCTCGTGAAATTGAAAAAATTCAGAACAGTTTAGAGTCGAGTTCAGAAAAATTCAAAATAATTCAGAGAATTCAGAGAATTGAAAAGAATTCAAAGATTTTTAAAAGAATTAAGATGATTCAAAATACTTCAGACAATACAGAAGAATTCATATCATTTAAAGAGAATTCACCGCATTGCAAAAGAATTCAGAGAATTCAAACGACTTCAGGTAATTCAAAAGTATTCCGAGGATTTTAGAAGAATTCAGAGGATTCAAAAGACTTGAAGTAATTAAAAATAACTCACGCTGCATTCTAAAGATTTCAAGAGAATCAGAAAAAATTGAAGCGAATTCAAAGAAGTACGAGTGAATTCCAAAAATCCAACGAATTCTACAGAATTCAAAATACTTGAAGAAAGTCAAAATAATTCAAGGCGTATTGTAAAGATGCCCAGAGAATTCAGAAAACTTAAAAAGAATTTAAGAGAATAATTGAATAAAAAATATTTGGAGAATTCAAAAGAATTACAAAAATTTAGGCCATACCACGCTGAAAAAAAAACAGTTCTCGTCAGATCACTGAAGTTAAGCAGCGTTGGCCGCGGTTAGTACTTGGATGGGTGACCATTCGAGAATACTGCGTGCTGTTGGCACACCGTGGGTGTGGTGAGCCCATACTTGCAGTAGTTATTTACTACAAGAAACTATCCACCTAGAAACACTACCCGAATCGGGTAGTGTCACGCCTACCCTGAAAGGGAAATGGCTTAATGGTATAGTTACTAGGAGAATTCAGATGATACAAAAAACGTGTAGAAAGTAAAAATAATTCATGGTGAATTTTAAAAATTTCAAGAGAATTCAAAAAAACTTCTAAATAGTTCAAAGGAGTACGAGTGAATTCTAAGAATTTGTTTTAATTCTACAGAATGCAACATACTTCATGGAAGCTAAAAATTTGAAGTAAATCCACGCGTATTCTAAAGATATCAAGAGAATTTAGAAAATTCAAAAGAACTGGAAAATTTCAAAGTAACTTAAAATGCATTCCAATGATTTGAAGATAATTAAAAAACATTTTCTGAGATTTTCAAAAGAGTTCAGAGAATATAAAAAATTTAGAGAAATATAAAACAATTAATGGTGTATTGTACATATTTCAAGAGAAAAAAAAACTCAAGTGTTGTGAAAATTCAACAAATTCAGAACAGTTTAAACAGTTCAGAAAATTTCAAAACAATTCATAAAATTTAAAATAACTGAAAGAATTCAAAGAATCCAGAAGAAATCAGAGATTTCAGAAGAATTCATAAAATTCAGAAGAATTCATAAAATTCAGAGAATTCAAAGAATTTAGAAGAATTCAGAGAATTCAGAAGAATTCAAATAATTCAGAAAAATTCAATGAATTCAGAGAATTCAAATACTTCAGAAAAATGCAATGAATTCAGAGAATTCAAAAGAATTTACAGAGTGCAAAAGAATTCACAGAGTTCAAAAGAATTCACAGAATTCAAAAGAATATATGGAATGTGAAAAGAATTAAGAGAAGACAAAAGAATTCAGAAAATTCAAAAGATTTCAGAAAATTTATAAGAATTCAGAGAGTTCAGAAAAATTAAGAGAATTCAGAGTCTTGGAGAAATTCAAAATAATTCATGGTGTACTGTAAAGGTTTCAAGAGAATTAAAGAAAAACTTTAAAGTATTAGGTGTACCAATAAGTTCTACCCGTTTTAAGCAACTTTTTTTTAATTTATAAAAACTAACAAAATGCAAGCATCCATTAATATAGTGGCCCCTGGCCCCCTGATCGATAATATACGTGTCTGAAGGTCGAGAGAAGAATACTTTTTCATTGGTGTTGCGTCCAAAGTCGCTTTTCGTGTATGCTAACAGAGATATACCGACACTGGAGGACTGTTTGGCGTCACGCTCAGGGATCACGCCCAGCTCTGTGTCTCTTTGATATTTTGTAGTTTAGGACCACCCGATCAAAATGGTTCATGACAAAAAGTTGTAAAAGTAACAGATTCTCATCTATCTTGCGTCAAATATCGTCTCGCCACACGCTCCACGGGCATTCTGCGATACTCAAGCTTACTGCAGTTATTCTCGACTAGGAATTCTTTGCTGTGGTCTGTTGGCAGCGTCAAATATCGTGTGATTGAGTTGAGTGGAGGGATAGCGTATATTATTTTCATGTCCTGCATATCCCACGTACCACAATACGCTTGCAACGTGTGCACAAGTTCCCACACTTCGCCATCACAGTTAGGCTCATCCTTATCTGTCGGTACGTACGCAATCCAAAGTTAGTGCCTAGTTGCGTTTCTAAATCGTGAATAAACTTGAACTGTGATCAGTCCTGGCTCTAGTATGATGTCGCGATGTTGCTGGTTCATGACTTGCAACTTACGCTCTTCTTCGACTTCCTTCTGTAGCTTGTCCTCAATGTACGAAGGAACTAACTTGACCTGATATGCACTAACTGTCAATTCTCAAAGGGAGCAAATCTCAGACGAGGAAAGTTATGCAGGTGTTAAGCATTCAGCTGAACCCATCGTTGACCCCCACTAGCCTACAGATGTTGCACTTCTACTAGTGCTTGGACAACGTTTACTTCACGCGATCTAGCTAACAATCTTGTAGCCAATACAGCATCAGCTGCTACCATTTCAATAGGCGGATGGTACCTATTAATTAGTCCTACAGCGATGCGACAGAAGTCGCCGTCTTCGTTATCAAACGTGATTCGTTCGCCTCCTTTATATAGAATTCACGCTGTCCAGGTTGGAGATGTACCGGCATTTTGAACGAAATTCCTAGATGCTCTAATAAAGCTATAGCATCTCGATAGCCTCTATCGAGAAGGAAGATCGACTCATCCAGGAACCACTCTCTCATTCTGTCAACGTTCTTTTGAAATTCGTTGTTAAGGATCGCAGCATCGTTGTTTCGAGAGTCTAAGAAGTATGGTCCATAAATGTCCAATATGTAGCCATGTGGTGCTACCACGAAAGCAGGTTTCACTAAATGACGGCCCTTGTGATTGCAGTAGAACTGTCGCAGACTGCGAAAGTTGCTACTCTTATGGATGTAACTATAAGTGCCGTCGATATATGCAATTATTCTATGGACATGAGGCTCTGGATTGTATAATTCGTTAGCGAATACGGTTATATGTCTTGCTATACAGGGTGTCTCACGATACTCTGGTTCCTTTTAGGGGGGCGTAGGGGGAGTAAAAGTAAGCAAAAATAGTCCTCAAAAATTTTTGGATCTGGGGCATATTTTGGGAACAATAAAGGGTAAAAATTGTATATACGTGTGAGCATGTGTGGCGTGCTACCTCACTTACCTCAAGCGCTTCGGTGCCGGACTGCCTGTTCACCGTGACGCGCGCACGCCACACATGTTCACACGTACGTAAAATTTGTACCCTTTATTGTTCCCAAAATATGCCCCAGAACCCAAAATTTTGGGGCACCTTTTTGCTTACGTTTACACCCCCTACGCCCCCCTAAAAGGAACCAGAGTTCTCGTGGGACATCCTGTATAATCCTCTTTCGTTATCGCATCAAGCCCTATATTTTGAGGAACAAATCTTAGCAATAGCGATTGTCTGACTGTAGCAACTGCTAGGCTCGTAGCTTGCCTGCTTAAATACTGAAATATGACCTTCAGGAATTCGTCAGAAAGTCCTTGACGCAACTTGCATATGAACATCAACAGGTCTGTTGTCGTCACATATCTGTGGCCGCCTTGGCGAGATACTGGATCGCAATATGTGAACAACAATATGTTATTACTGTCCTTCTAGAATGTAGGGTCTATTAATAAATCTAAAACAGGCCATTAGAGGCATGAGAAAGAAACCTCTATCATCTAAATGATTATCACAAGATTTCGCGCTTTCAGGAACGTAGATGGTCCGTATTACACAGCGTTAACACGACACTCCATTGAAAGTCTATGAACATTGTTCACGGCATTACAAATGACACAACTGCGATTTCCAGATTGTATTAAGACATTGAGTCTTATAGAAGAGGGATTCTGTTCAACTAGGGCTATTTCATCTCAACAGATCGGTTACAATTGACGCGTAATCTAGTTTCAGCATCAATAACCAGTGGTGGCCTATCAAATTCATCAAGTCTTCTAATAGCTACTTCGCGAATAGCAGCATTTTCATCTCTGTCGATACGTGCCAGAAAGCCTGGACGATACTGTCTGTCACAAATAAAACAAGACAAACGGTTCATGAAAGCCATATCAATATTTCTATATCCAGAACACTTCTTTCAACAAAACGCAGAAGACTGAATGTTATTCATGAGCACTTGTCCGTCTTTTGTTCTTTCAATCTTAGTATAAATGTTCTGCAAGAAACAAAAAAGGCAGAATACATTTAACGTAAACGTCAATACGATAAACGCAAGAAAGAACAAATGAACGATATTAAGCAGGTTATCGGTAGAGCAGGGTCCATCCTAACAAATAAAAACA